>NNCF01131578.1:162358-216519 GCA_002313205.1 Laupala kohalensis | reverse complement strand
GCTGCCATGCGAGGAAGTTTTAATTCTTACGCCAATCTCTGGTGTCATATCGAAATCTAACTCGCCTAGATACTTTTCAATCCACGAATATGCCATGCATGTGTATAAAAATAGCGGTAGATAAGTGCAATACTGTAAATCCAGATATTGTACTACCGAAAAGAAAAAATATCTGTGAAGTTCGAATGATATAAACATGTCATTTACTTTCAGTATTCTGCACTGGAAGTATAATATTTAATGCATTACTTAAGTTACCTTTCGGTCCCGTAGTGCAACGTATATTGGTCTATATCAATGGTGATTTAAGAAAGAATATTTAGACACAAATCACAAAATTCAAGCGATTATAGATCCACGTGCTCCGCTTGTTTGAAATAAGCGGTTTGAATATGGAACGTTCCACTCTCCGACATTCCTGTTGCTATACGTACGTCATCTGCGTGATTATCTCGCTGTAATGTTGTTTCCCTTTAAAGTCGCTCTTTAAAGAAAGAAGAATCAGGTGAAGGAGCCGTGTAATTATTTCTGTGGGTCCGCATAAATTCATGGGAAAGTGCGGTCATTGAGGAGAGTAATGCATAGCTTCGGTCCCTGTTGCGCTAGGTAATTGTCCGCGGGGTGAGGGAGGAGGGGAAAAGCATGCAGGAAGCAAAATCGAACACGGAGGAGGAGGACCAGAGCTGCACTGCGTTGCTGCTGTCACTGCCCGTTCCACGATCTTCATTACTTTCAGATTCCGTGTAACGTAGAAGGTGATGCAAACAAAATCGGGAGTGGGCTGCCTCGGACTTTCTCGAATACTTAGATGCGTCATTTTGTTTGTTTTTAGAAATGAAAATTAAGTGGGTGGAATTAGTAGTTAAAAGTTAGAATTCCTTCCTCAACAGAATGCAACAACGTACGAGATTCCACAACTATTTTTCTTTGTATTCGTGGAGACGATCGAATACTGTTAAATAAAAAAATACGTCAAAAACTAAAAATGCTGACAGTGAAAGTGCAAAATGTGACGCTCTTTCGAAGTAAAACAACTTCAGTTTTTAAAATCGTTGATTTGTTGTTTCCGGTGAATTTGGGAAAGTACTTCAAACAACTATAAAGTAAATTTCATTTTTATTTATTTTTATATCACAGGAACATTAACGTTCTTATACCTCACTAATTTTCAAGAAAGAATTTGGAAGGAGACATGTTGACATTTTGAGGAATAAAGCAATTGAACCGCGGGTGAAGGGAACTCCCACTGAAAACTTCTCCTGGTTCTTACAGGCCAGAGATCGATAACGTACTACGCCATTGAACAATATATAGCGAAAAAAAGTTTCTACCACAACACATCCGCTGTTGATTTCACGTATTCGGTTCAGTTTATAAATTCAAGATTTTGGAACATGTCATTTAATTATAACCATAAATTCTGTCAAAATTTTCATAAGGAAAATCCATCCTTAGTGACGTGATGCGAGGATTGGCTTTGTAGCAATGGCAATTTGGGTCCGAAGTTTTGGGTCGCTGGATGCTGTGCAGGGCACTGAAAAGCTTCTTAAATTTTTGACGTATGGTTTTAATATTTTTGGTTTAATAAATAAGGTTTAATATACTGCGAAGAATATATTGTATAGCTAGAACTATCTGATCATTGATCTTTAATTTTTTTATAATGTATGTTTACTTACAATCTGTTCATTATGTACAGAACGATAATAAAGGGTGTTATATTTTAGTCTTCTTACTTTGATACTGTAGCCGAGTTTATTTCCAGCACATTTGTTGGTTTTCAAGTTTCTTCACCTATTATTTGCGTGATTATCTTAATTTTATTATTTTCGACGTATTTCTTCATCTACTGTGAGTACATTAAAATCACTGTCGATGACATTATTTGTTGTTGTTGTTTTTTAGTGTGGGGTGCTTTAGGGCTCGTCAAGGTCATTAGAGCCCTTGACATTATTTCTCCCATAACAAAGAGCATTGGTAATATCTCTCAACACATTAGATTGGAATCTTTAAATTATTATATTTTAAGTTGGATTAATCACTGGTATCCCAGGCTTGAAAGCAATTATCCACATGTTTAAATGTTAGGCAAGTAACTATTTCATATCAATACGAGATTTTCTCATTGTACTCTTCGAACAAGTTTCCCGTGGGTAGAGAGTTCTTTGGACAGGTGTCACCATTACTGTTACCTTAGAGGTTTCACCAACTTAGTTTCCGTGACTTGTTGAGCATGTTCTGACGCTCATGTTCGCAAATTACATGCACTTCCCTCTCAACGCCCAAGTAGTCGTTTAAAAAGGCGTAAAGGCGTAAAGGCGTCTGGGTTATTCTCTTGGAAACGTGACACAATCTTTGTGGAGAGGGATAGCATGACGCCAATGCGGATGAGTTTGTTTCTCAACAAGACATCTCAGCAAATTTGAATTTGACTGAGAAATAGAGGCAGACAAAGACGGATGAGGTCTCCGCAAGATGTCCTCTGTGTCCTCTGCATACAAAACTCTGTAGCAGTAAACGATCCTTTAGATCTCTAATTTTTACCTCTTAGAATAGAATAGAATATTTATTGGGTTTGGTTCAAACCATCAGGCCTGCTCTTCCCCCAAACCATGTACAGAAAATGCACATACAAAAGAAAAAGAAAAACAAATTTCAGTAATAATTAAAATTACAATAATAGTTCAAATTTAAAAATTATTAATAAAGTACAAAATTAATTAAAATTACCATAAGAATTGAAATTACAATAATAAATAAACTATTAATCTTTTTTCTTTTTTTATAAATTATTACGATAAATTTAAATTGCATTTTAATAAATAAATTTATCGTCAAAAAACAGTTACAAACTGCGTATGACCACGTGGAGGACAAACTAATTTACTCTCCGGAAGCAAGCAAGGGACCATCCCATCAATTCCGATCAAGGCAGAGACGGATTTAAAAATTCAGTACACTTTTAAGATAATACCTACAATTTTTATTAGTACACCACAAAAAAGTAATTTTAATTAATTTTGTAGTTTATTGATTATTTTAAATTTTAATTATTATTTTAATTTCAATTGTTTTTGTACATTCAATTATTATTGTATTTCTAATTAATTTTGTACTTTATTAATAATTTTTAAATTTGAACTATTATTGTAATTTTAATTATTACTGTAATTCGTATTTTTTTTCTTTTGTATGTGCATTTTCTGTACATGGTTTGGGGGAAGAGCAGGCCTGATGGTTTGAACCAAACCCAATAAATATTATTTTCTATTCTAAGAGGTAAAAATTAGAGATCTAAAGGATCGTTTACTGCTACAGAGTTTTGTATTCACAATTACATATTATTATCAAACTATAGATTTGGAAAATATTGTTAAATATTAGAAAAGTATAACTTTTTAAGTAATAACTTTCCTAATGAAGTCACTATATTTCATTTCTCTCTCTCCTTATTCTTATGTCGTTATGTAACTATCTTTATATAGTTATCCAAGCCGGACATGTAATTTGACGAGGTTATATTTTCAAAAGTGCTCATTGTTTTTTCTTCCATTAACGCTTAAATTCGTAAAAGTATAGTTATTAGTAATGCTTTTGACAATCACAATTAAATGTTTTGTTTTTTTTTCCTTTTCCGTTTTTATATTTTCGAGGATTCCAGCACATAAACCAGAACCTGATGAATACTCACAGGTTGTAAAAGCACTTACAAAAATGTTAACGACAAATCGTATTTTCTTGACCGTTACGAAGATTCGGTGATGCTATCGTAAGAGGGCAATCCTTCGACAAAAGAGTAGAGTATAGTTTTCTGTTCCAGGCGATACGATCTGATTACACAAATCTGCCATCGGATCGAGGCGATGTGACGACCCGTAGATCACCGAGACTCGAAAACGCCCTGTTATTGACTGCCTTACCCGATTCGAAGAGTCTGTTGATGCCGGAAAGAGAAAACGCATCAAAAGTCACGATTATAGAAAGAAGAAGAGATTATGAAAGAACTACGCCACAAAATCGAAGAAGAGACCACGGCAATTGCACCACTTCACGTCACGATGTGAATAATACCCGAGAAATAAACCATTCTTGATGTCGAACACGACGAGGTAAACATTTGGTACATCGATGTGAACGCTATAAAAAGCTCTTACGGTTCCTATTTGGTCGTGTTCTTTTCCACTTAAAAGTATGACTTACACGGAAGATTCACAAAACGATGGATGCGGGAGGGACGAATGCAAAAATTCTACAAAACGTACAATGTGAACCATAAAAATCTATTGTCGCTAAATGACGAACAATTATTTTAAAATGTTTCAAATAGTGTTTGACATATTCACAATTGTCAATAAATCTTTTGATTAGTGATAATACAAATCATTACACCAACGACAAATTTCACAGAATGGAATGATGTTTTAAAGTACAAACATCCAACTTCCCTTTTATTTATCTATTCGATGTGTGCGTATAAATGGAAAAATTTATCGTGAAACTGGCAATCCTGGACACATCTTTCACGGATTTGTCTTTCGCAGATCTTTTTCACTATCTTTTACAGACTCGACGATTTTTACCAATGGTTGCTAAACCGCATTATACATAGAAGATCCTTGAGCACCACTGGATATTACCGACAAAATAAATCTCGGTGTAAAGAGGATTCCAGGTGGAGTGGAGGCTTGAATTGTCATCTAGCAATGAAAGATTGGTAATATATCTCCGGCGAAAATGAAGGACTACCGTAAAAAAGGGATATTTTCCAAAATGACAAAAGATTAAACGACCTTACTAAATCAAACGACTCGGTTAATTTTCAATTAAATATTCTTTACAACNCCCCCCCCCCACTATGGGTCCTCATCAGACAATTGCAACTACTGATGTAAAGAATACCTATTTAATCTATATAAATAAGAATTAAATGCTGTTCGTTGGTAAGAGCATCACTGGAAAGCGGCTGCACCGAATTGGCTAATTTAAAAAAATGTTCGTAATAGTCAGAATAAGTTTAGGGAAAGAAAAATTGCCCGGAAAATTGGAAAATTAGCGAAAAATTAAGTGCTTTTATTCTATGAGATTTTTGTATGGACACAAGACCATAACTCACGATTCAAACGATGGATATGCGTAATTCTTTTTTGTTTTGTTTTGTTCGTTATGGTCCTGGAAAAGTTTTCAGAAGAAAAAAAATTCAATTATACCAGACGATAGGAACGACATATTTGTTTGATTTTTTTTTCGGTTTAATTCACATTCCAGACACATCACACATTTCGAGTATTTCAGCGGTGTACTGCCGATAGAATTCATCTCGCATGGGAAATTTACCCATTGTCATACATTTGAATGTACTCCTCCTGAAATGGAATATCCATGGCCACAATCGTTAATAGATACAATGATCACTCAGAAAAACGTTTTTTTTACTTTGTTTACACATTTAAAATTGCTTTTCACGAATTTAAAAAACGATCACAAACAAATTTATTGAAATTTGGACAGGACAACGTCTGTTGGGTAAGCTGGTTGAAAATAAATGTTAATGAGTATGACTAAGTATATAAAATAAAGTTTTTTGTGTTGTATACTAGTTCATAGGCAGGTATTATTACAGGTATGCATTTTGGACACGCAATTCTTTCCTTTCCCTGGAAAGAACGACAAAAATATTTCGGCACAATTGTGGAGGAACAGGTGTTCAACGTGGCGAGTACAATCGATGCGTGGCACGGCTTATGGCAGGTGAGAGACGAGACGGGGGTTGTGTCGAAAAGAGGAGGTAGTGACGTGAAGTGCGTGTTCCAGAAGCGCCTCACGACTGCCATCAACTCCATCACGGGGTGAAGGATCACCCCGCGCCTTCCTCTCTCAGCCTCTCCTCGCCAATCACTGCGACGCACGTCAACAATCATCTCTTTCACCCGAGGGACGTCGCAGAGAGTCAAAGGTTGAGATAAAACATTGAAGGCACTCGGAACCGGAAATTCAAAACGTTGCGTGTTTCGGTTTTTCGTCGATTTTTCCTCCCAAATTTGTCTCGACTTTCGTGGATTGCCTCGGATTTCGTATGCCTGCCCACAAAACCACACTACTAAAATGTTCGATTGTATAAGTCTCGGTGAAAAAGATATTATGAAATTGAATCTCTTCAAATCCGCGGTTAAAAACTACCTCCTGCACCAGTGCTTCTACACTGTAAAAGAATTTATTGATTTTAATAAAAGTTAAATTCGTCTTGTACTTTATCACGCCATTGCTGTAGTACTTTTTAAATAACTTATAACAATTTCAAAAACTATTTTCTTGCATGATTGTGTTGTCTTATGGCTCATATTAATTTAGTTTTATGTGTACTCAACTTTGGCACGGTTGTGTACATAAATTCTGTAGCCCCATCCTGGCCCGGGTTTTTCTCCGTTTTTCCTTCTGGTAGAGGCGGATTTATCATACAGGTTCTCTAGGCTTTGTCTAGGGGCGTGTTTATTGTAACAATAAATCGTGAATTTAGTGTTATTTCAATTCTTATGATTTTTAAACACTATACTCAGAATAATCTATAGTTCGATAATAACTTGTACATGTAATTTTTTGCTTAAAATTACAAACATATTGACATTCTATTAGTATTATAACTCGCAGCTAACTTTTTATCTTATCTAGGAATTTTTGCTGAATTTTTTGAATCCGCCTCTGCCTTAGGGCCCTTGATCGGAATTGATGGGATGGTCCCTTGCTTGCTTCCGGAGAGTAAATTAGTTTATTGTCCTCCACGTGGTCATACGCAGTTTGTACTGTTTTTGACAATAAATTTATTATTATTATTAATAATAATAATCGAGGTTAATCTTGAAAGTGTCAACAGAAACATAGTTGAAGAGGTAGATTTCTAATACGATTTGGGTCCACTGACTGAAGCTGGTAATAGTTACAAATAATACATATTATTATTAATAATAGTTATTTATTTACTAGTATTACCTCTAAGTTTCGGAGTTGGATTGTTCAATCTTCACTTATCGTAATTATTGAACTTGTATATTAGTTTTATGTTAAATTCTTATTATTTTTAGATTCAAATACTATTTTTATTCTCCATAAAATGTGAGTTGGTTTTGGACAGACTCACTGGATTTACATTGATGTGTAAATTATTCCTCGATTTTTATCAGTTTCGAATTGTTCTAATTGTTTGGGACAGATTATCGAGGTATCACTGTATTTATGTGTTTTTTTTTAATGATATACTTGGTTATACGTATTCGATTTCTTTCTCGCCAAAATCGATCAGTCCCATTCGATTTGTCACGGGTACTGACGACGCGGCAACGTGTGACGAGGACTAAAGGACTGAGCAATTTTGGTGGCAGCGGTTGTCTTTCTACGGATGCTGATCAGTTTCCTTTGTTCGGGACTTGGTTGGGATCGCAACGCCGATCACGTGGATACGAAGGTTAACCGATGGTCGCTTTTACTGACTTGCCTTTGCTGAATATAAAAATGGCTTAAATTAATATTTTTTTCTTCAATTAATGGTAGGAAGGTTCAGTGACTGTCTAATAATACATATGTTGACCGACAGCGGTGGTCTAGTGCTAGCGTCTTCGCTTCCTCGATCCCATTGGCTGAGCGGTAGAGTGTGAATTCAAATCCTACTCGGCCGTACTAGGTGAGGTTTTCTGCTGAGGTTTCCCTCACCTTCTCCAGACAAATGATGGTTCGGCAACCCAACATATCTCCTTCCCAAATCCCTCACCCAAGTCCAATTCCAAGTTAGGTGGAAGAAGTTAGGCATGAACCTTGCCAAAAAGCATAAAATAAATAAATACTAAATGAATAAATATATACGTTATATTGAATGAAAATGGGAGACGGGATCGGGGCTCAAACACGGGACCTCCAGCTTTACACGCTGGTGTGCTACCACGGCAAACCAATACATAAATCTAGATGTATTAAGGCAATTGAATATAGGCGATAATTTAGTCTTGAAAATGACGGGATAATAAATCAACACCTGATTAAGTACAGTCGATTTGCATTCTATCAATGCGGATCGATTTAGATGAAAGACATTTATGTTAGTGTTGAGAGCTCGGGTCTCCTTGGCCTGATACACTATGATTCACTTATATAAGCATTATGTGTAATGCATGAAACTGGTCATCGGAGAACCGGTCGGCGATATCTGAAGAATCTTCCCACTCCGTCGCGAGGACGGGAGCAAACGACGAAGGTGTTGGTAATTAAAGAAAGACGCCTTTTACTCTCAAGAAAGCGATCGGGATTGCGAAGATAAATACAAAAAATATGATGGAAAATGTTGTCGAGTAAATATTTTATAATAAAAGTATTTGATACCCAATAATACATAATAAAAGGCTCTACCATTCCATTGTTCTACCCTTGTACATGTTAAAGTTCGTAATTGTACGTAAAATATTTTTTGGAATTCCCACGAGTTACCAGTTTCGACATTGTGGGATTCTTATCTGTAACCAAACCCAAAACTAGAAATTCCACAGTTCACATAAATGCATTATTATATTCTGCATAGTAAGTTTTAAGTATTTTACTGAACATTATATACTTTACTTTAATTTTTATTCAAGTGTTTTATTTTATGTTTTTTCGGAATTTAA
The DNA here is from genome assembly GCA_002313205.1 of Laupala kohalensis. Classification (NCBI taxonomy): domain Eukaryota; kingdom Metazoa; phylum Arthropoda; class Insecta; order Orthoptera; family Trigonidiidae; genus Laupala; species Laupala kohalensis. The sequence goes on along the minus strand of NNCF01131578.1, from coordinate 207,874 downwards.
TTCCCGGTGTTATATCAAAGAAACTTCGATAGCTCCGATTCTGCTCCCAGCCCTGAGGAAAAGAGTTGTGAACGTTTCTTGTCAACTTCTTCGTTAGGTTTGTTTTTTTTTTGTGGTATGAATTCAAACAATTTTTTTTGTAAAAGTTGTGGATTTTTTACAAAAGAGATTGGGGATCGCAATGTACATTGTTACGCATCAACTCCACCCAACCACCAATGTCAATGAATAATATTTTTAGTAGATGTCAATGGTAATTTGAGGAAGAATATTTGTGCAAAAATTAAAAATATCACAAGAGTAATGCCGTAGGTGTTGAGCTAGTGTTAAATGAACCCACTGGAATATGAATTTTCGCTCTTGTGTTTATGGTCATAAGTGGCAACATAGAAAAATACATTACCTCCATTGAGATGCATAAGCTTTTCTTTATTTTCGACAAAATGGTGAAATGAAAATTATTCATCGAAACGATGGAAAGTTTTATTATATCTTGATGCAGAAATTACCGCTTAACTATTTTCTCTTCAACGTTCCTGTTAATTTATGACTAATTACCAAATAATTCAGAATAAAAACTTTAGTTCTGTAATTGTTTTCATGGTGCTAATTGTTCAAGGAAACACCAGAGACATTAATAAAACTTTCTTCCCACAATTAACTGGCATACACTTCGTCAGACGTACAATTCATTACTCTTTTCTTGTGAATTGTCAAAACAGAAGTTGTCTTAGAATTCACTCGACTTACTTGTAAGTTTGCGAGAAGCATGAAAATAGTTACACGGACATCAATAGTAGTTAAAAAACACACAATTTGTCCCGTTCAAGAAAACCTAGGGTCAATTATGAAAAAAAGTGCCATTATTCTAAAGCTTTTTTGGAAGTATGAATTAATTTTTTTCAAATTCATATTATTCAACAGCAATTATGAATAATTTACAATTTATTCATGTTTAATTTTGTGTGTAACTGTCCATTAATTGTTTTCAAAACTAAATTCTAACTATTGATTAATTAGAATGCTGTTGCTTAGGATGCAACAAATAAAAAAAATCTCTTTTATGATGGTATTTTTTCATTCTTATAGGCGTCTTCTTGGGCATTGTTCACCTTCTCGTCATGTTTCACCATTTAAACAGAAGTAGTTTCATACCATACTGTTTCGTCTACAGGCTCGGTAGGAGTGTTCGAACCCGGTACCTCGTTCTACACAACTATCTCGCGAACACACCGGAACTAACTCTGCACAAGAACACACAATGTCGAAATGGTGAAAAGGGAACATTTAGTTTAAAATTTATGAGAAATCACTAATAAAACATAAATGTTTACGTTAATGTGTAAAAGAAGGGCGCTAGTATATGTTGAAAAGTGAAGTGAGAAATCCATCTTTGTGTGTGTTTTATTGTACGGAATGTGTCGTAAAAATATTCATACTGAGTTTATGATGAGAAGGAAAACCTCATAACCTCACAGACAGAAATTTCAAATTTTTCCACTAATTTTCCAGACGGGAGGTGAAAGCAAGTCCTTCCTATTTGATATAAGCTATAAGCGACATTCTGCATAACAAAAGTGTTACTAGACGTTCGAGCACAAGCAAAAGAAAGTCTGAACGTCTCATCCTTCCAGTCCACAGAGCATACCTTAAACGATGAATGTCTTTCTCTCAAACTTTATGCTTCCTCGAACAAGTTTCTGGTATTTATTGCCCATATCAGACATCTCTCTAAAGTTGGGGAAACTACGGCTGAATCTCATTAAATTTACGAGTACTTCAACCTTACTTTCTTCAAGCAACTAAATTAGATTATGGAAGAGAAAATAATGTTTCAGAGAAATCTCTTTGAATACGATTCTAACTCAATGAGATGAATAGTAAAGAGACGAGTAGTGTATTGGCTTTCGTAGAAGAAGTATAGGCGTTCGTATGTGGTGCCCTCTCGACCCTTGTGGGGTTTTCATTCTATGGAGAGATTTGAATGGGATGAATAGGGAATATGTGGTTTCGAATTTAGTTTAGTGCTTTTTTCTATTATTCATATTATTATTACTATTATGACTATTATTGTTGTTGTCTTGAATTTTGAGTGGTTTTAAAGTTTTGATTTATTAACCATATTTTTGGAATTATTAAAAGAATGCAAAACGAGATGTATTTATTAAATAACTTATAATATCACTTATTTATTATAAACTGTATTTGTTCTTCTTAGGTGAGGGGCGCATGTCATTTGCCTAGAATTGTTAAATCCGCCGTTACTTTCGGACCCTTTGATTGGAATTGATGAGATTGTTCCTTACTTGCTTCCCGGAGAGTAAATAAGTTTATTGTCCTTCTCGTGGCTATTAGAAGATTGCGACAAAATACCAGTTATTTGAAGTTTTTATAATAAATTATTAATTTATTCCCCGAATCACCTTACAATTATTAATCGCAATCATCTTATATGTTTTAAGTTGGGCGTTCCACAGCATAGACACACCGAGTACCATATCATCACTATCATGCACAACAAACCACACAATGGACTCCATTGGAATCAGTAAAGAGAAAAATACACAATAATTTAAAAAATCATGGATTATTGAATATCTAAACGCTTTCAACTATGTGACAGATGTGTCATGTAATGCTGTAATGAAACTCACTTCGGTATAATATTTCAGATAAATAAGTGAATCTAATACGGTGTAATATACCTTCTTACGTATTGTAATGAGGTTAATTAACGACGAAGAAATTATCTTCTCTACTACCGATCTTGTGTAATCCGGTTGAAGAGTAATAGTCTAGTCCATGACGGAGGTGTACCTAGGAATTTATTTGGGGAGGGGGAAGAAAGCACACACACACACGTATTATATAAGAACTAAATAAACCTGCCTCTTACTAGTAACTAATACTCGCGGTATTTCTAGCCAGAATTTTATACTTTTTATTCCCATATTGTATCTTAAATTCCCTTTTTATATACATATACAGTGTACACAGATTGTCCTAAAACTCTATCGGAGTGAAGATAGAGAAAATATTTAAAAAATGTCCTGAACCACATGTCTCTCCGATTAAATATAAAAATACTTTTGGTAATATCTGACAAGTTTGCTAATAAATAACGAAAGATTAATAGAAAAATAATCTTATTTTCCTTTTTTAAAATAGTTACGACGAATAGAATAGATGCGAGTGGGAACGTCAGCGCGGACGAAAAAGACGCTTCAAATCGTACTTATCTTTTTATCCCCATTCACCAATTTCTTAGTGAAATATCGAAAAACTAAGAAATTGGACTTTAGATAAGTGAAGAAAAATGTTTAGATGCAATAACGAAGGTGGTCTCTCAACTAGATCGCGAGACTAAAAAAAATCGAAAAATCATATTTCATCTCAATTCACCCATTTTAAAATGGGAATTCCGAAAAATAATTTCTGGAGCCCCACCAATTCAAAAGCAACCGCATATCAAAATTTAAAAGTCCCTTCTTTGCTAGCTTTTGCTTTACATTGATTGGCAGTTATCATAAGAAAAGACAAGCGCTCTTCTAACTATAGATTGATTAAGAAGAACACGATATCGCAGTTTGAAGTTACATTGTTTCCCATGGCTCTTCCAGAACACAAGTCACGTGGCATGATCTGTCACGTGGTCTCACGTCGTGACAATGGAACGGCGCCTTTCAGAGCTCTTTCTAACGCTCCACAGCCTCCGTCTTATCGAAGCATCAAGGAAACGGATTCGTGAGCAATTAGTCGCTTGGAAATCGGACGATGCAAACACTCGGATCGAGCTTAAGGAATAGCGTTAAGAGTCGGAAATGCTTCACTTCTTCATCATCTCAAAAGGTGTTTCACGGTATTATACTTTAGGGTTAAGATAGCTCCAGTAGTAACAGATGCAATGAAATATTAAGATAAATAACAATTTCAAAAGAGAAAAAAAAATCTTTTGAAAATCGTTTTCATTCTATTTTACTTAAAAAACTGTTTTCCCTCCACGATGCTAAAACATTTATAAGTCACAATTGACAGTTTAAAAATACACTTTTACCTAAATATTAAAAACGTGATACTAAAGTTATGACACGGTGTTGACTAAATACAGTTGATGCTCACCAACAAAGGATTCTTCGAAATTTTCAAATTTTAGAGATGATTTAGGGTGATATTTTTTTTTTTTTTCAAATTGACGCTTTGTCTCAAGAACTATTTTAGATATTACCATGGTTTTTGAACGTAAATATACACTTTAAATGAAGACTAAACTAGAAGGAAATTGTATTACAACATGATAAATCAAAATGGTAAAGACCAAGTGACAAAAATAATTGATTAAGTGGTAAAAGATGAGTATTGAACAAGACTTTGAGCATTCCCGCACTAGCCTCCCTGGCTCATCTAGGTGCATGAAGTACGTAGAGGTGAAGGCGATTGCCCAGTGACTTTGTGTGCTGATGGAAAGCATAATTGCTATAATTTCGCGATATAATTCAATCCAAACGGCATTTATTAGCATACAAAAACTAAAATTATAATTGTACAATACCGTAGACAGGATAGGGCACTAACACCTCAAATGATAGGTATTTATCAACGTATATTAATCCCGCAGAATTGTATGGTTTCAAACTTTTTCTTTACAAAGATGGCAATCCTGTAGGATGCGAGAAAAATAAAAATAAACGAACCTGGGATTTCCCTTAGACGAACTTTGTATTTCACACTTCGCCCGCGCGCTGAGACCGCGAACAAAAATAGCCGTCTCGCAAGACTCTTCTCACAGAGCGACAAAAGATTTAGAGAGTGCTTTATTTCCGCTCACACGATTAGCGCTCTGTAATGTCAACAAAAACGTGGAGACANCCCCCACACCTCAAATCCCCATCTACGAAGCCGTATTTTTTTTTATATTAAACCATTTAAGCGAGGAACAATTGTGAGGGATTACCAAAGGGTTTAGGATATCCTTGAAACGTTTGACTTTTGTAATTCAATTTTGGAAAAAAATTTATGTTCAACTTTAAAGCAAAACTGTCGGATCAGTCCCATTACTTTATCGTATAGTATTTTCAATTATTGCCCCGATCTTTTTTGAGTAACTGAACTCATCCAACTTCGCATTCGAATTTGAATTCGCCTCTTACCAACCACCTCACACAATTTAACTTCGTTTAGTAAATAGATACCTACACAAAAACAGGGTATCTACCTGCTTTGGTGTCCCATACGCTCAATGAACTATTATCCAACTATTATCCAAGTAGATAAATTGCGAGTTCACGTCAGTAGAATAAAATTAGTTTGTATTAGCCGACGATTCGAAAAATTTATTTTCTTCCTCAGGGTTGAGGGCATAAAGCAATACATGGTTCATAGAATGTCCATAATACATACAATACTAGAACAAAAACAAAACAAAAATTCTTAACATTACATACCTCATACGTGTATTAAATCCTCTTTAACCACCTACATCGTTCCCATTCGTACACCATCCATTCATCCACAAAGCAATATAGATCCAAACATGCCTCCACTCACACTACACACTCAACCTTCAATTAGTAGACCAACGTGCAAGTGCTTAATTTTGGGGTCAAGAACCACACATCGTACTATACTATTATCCACATAATGCTTTCATGAAAAGGGAGGTTAATTTCCATTCCCGAGAAATAAGTAAAATTATGACGTACAGGCTCATCTAGGCTATTTCACACAATAACTCAGATGAAGATTCATAAAATGGTATAGATTTGCTTATCAAGTAAACTTTCAAATAAAAAAACATCGAAAATACGTTTTCATATTTGTGTATTAGATACCGTGTTCACTTTCTCAACTCACCACAAAAGGTATCGTCTCGTATGATTTTATTTCTTCAGCANTGGTCTGCTTTGTCATTCTTTAAGGAGTTTAGAGAAGAGGGGAATTTTTTCATTAAGCTTATCGCAAGGGGAATGTCATATATGAGAAAGTTATTACGTCAAAACAACCGAAAACAGATGCAGAACATGAAACAGATGAAGCTGTCATAGCGATCGTGATGCGTGGCATTTCCATGTTGTATTGCCTCGAAAGAAAATTATGAGAATGAAGGAACGAAAGTTGTATCTTCAGTGAAAGGCGCCCATGCTACTGGCACGTTCTGAGCAACCGAATGTCAAAGAGTTCATTTCGCATTACAGTGATTTATGTATGAGCCTAATCCAGGATTAATAACTCATTTTCATACAGCACACCATGAAAAGTACTTCACACCAAAATACACTGATTCAAAACTCGTGGGAAATATTCAACAGCAGTTTAACTAAGAAAATTGTCAAATCTCAGAACTCAGTAGATATTGGCTCTAGATAATTGAAGAATTAATTTAAAAATCCTACTATTTAGCAAACTGCTCTTTAATAATTCATTGTTTCAAGAGAAATATATATGGGGAAATATTAATTCTGCAAGTTTTACCTAATATTAATTGTGCATAGTTATGCGGAAACGGGAATACCAACACATAATAGCATTAAGTCCAGTACCTGAAACAGTGAAGTAAATTAATATAACCACTCATACAATTTTTGTCCCGGAAATTAAGTTGGTCAATTTTGGACGAAAAATAAACGTTATTACTTTTGTATCTGTCATGAATAACTTTTTCGGCAAGTCATTGCGTGCATGCGTGATCAAATGGTATTCAAAACTAATGAGGTGACTAGCATTTCAAGATTCAACTTACAGATTCGCAAATTTCTAGATATTCTATTCTATGAATTTTATGATTTATTTTTAAGAATATGGAATAAAACATGAAGAATGTTGAGGCTTTTGTGACTAGTATGTAACTTAAAAAAATAAATAAATTGAACTAGGTGTCAATTGTATGAAACATGTGAATCTCATCTTCCGTCTATCATAGGCAGAGAAAGTTGTTAGAATTTGAAGTTCGTGGGATCTGTAGTGTCACAGAAGAGTGACGAGAATCTAATGACTTCAATCGTACCAGGTGCACAGATATTTTGGTCAAAGCCAAAGAATTATATGCATGAAAAAGTATACATTAATGATTTCTTTTAATTTATATAATTAAAAAGAATTTCTAAGTCAATGAGAAATAGAAAATCAAAAACAACTCATAAATTAGACGAATCAGTTTCGGCGTCCAACCGAAATTTTCTACGTGTCTGAGGAAGGTTGGACTCCGAAACGGTTCCGTCAAATATGAGGGTTATTTTTATGTTTTTCTTTCTATTTCTCTACTTCAAAACTTTTTAAATTATAGAATAATATATAATATCGATGAACTCATTTCAAATGATTTTTCAGAACAAATGTTTATTAAAAAATTAATCGCGAAGTTGGTCGCCAGTTAAATGAGAACTATATGCATTTACCAGATGCGCACTTAATAAATATTTTATTATTTTCTACGAAAGATCACGAAGAATTTCATGCATCTAGTGTACGTGTTTCCATTTCTTATACGTAACATTTTTAACCTCCGTCCAGGTGCAAAACTCGCAAAAAAAGAAGTAAAAAGACCAGAAACGTGACAGAACTTTTGTTATTTGAGAGAACATTTAATTATCGTCTTAGTTACTTAACATATAATGACACTATATTTTGATTTCGAAATTTAAACGAGTTACGATATTAAGTGAATGTAATTGAGAAGATAATCCAGAAATTAAAAAAAAAAGTCTTTTGATAGATTTTAAAGCTTAATTGTTCATATATTATTTACATTTCTTTATTCAACGAAACGTATATTCTCAAATAACCCAATAAGTTGTTATAGGTCATAAAGAAATAAAACTATTGATATACTGCCAACGTTTTGGAATACAGTATTCCTTCTTCAGGACTGTATTCATCATTCCATACTAAAAATAGCTCCGTAGTACGTTCCCCACCAACACACACCATACAAACAACATCACAACAATCTTGTCATTGTCTCATGAACCCGAAGACACAGGAAGTTTTGAGACATTTAACATTCGAGTGAGGCAGAAGATGTGAAATTAACAATACAGGGAGTTAGAGTCGGTTGGAATAGTACTTTCGCGAACTGAAAAGGCGTAAGAGAGTTCATTGAAAGATTAATTGTCTTTCGCCTCGAGTTACCGCTTCATATTCTCTCTGGGATGACTGTGCGCCTCGCCGTTGCAACGTTGAGTGCCTGACATGCGTTCATCGCTGTAATGAAGTCTCCCCATTGCGCCTCAAGCGGAGAAAGCCACGAAGCACCTCACAGTATCATTCTTCAACGATATCCATTCACTAATCAACACAGATTCCGTTGTTGTGTGACCAAGTTTTATTCGCTTTCGTTTTAATGAAGATAAGTTGTAACTCCCTCAAATGAATCCTGAAAAACAAACTATTTTGAAAGACTCGGTATTGTCGAAGTAGACTCAGGTCTCGGGAGGGCAGCATCTGGCGGTGACAGTGCCATTCATATTATTATTAATGAGGAACTTTAAATGAGTTCATTTGCTACATTTTCGGAATATTTCATAACTGCTTTATAGCCAATAAAATATTTATTTAATGTTAAATTATTTTAAAATATAATTGTGTTACATTAATCTCTAATACGTTTGAATCCGATAATTGAAAATAATCCAACACATTTCTCTTTTTCTTTATCGGATGTGGGGAAAATATTTTGAAAAAAAAAATATTTGAATCAGATCGTATAATTAAACTAATAGAAAAACATTTGAACTCGATTTTCTTCTTATTTTCCCGAATTACCTTCTTTGATTTGGCATAACAAGAAAATGTGAAAAAGATGCGGTGTTGTAGACACAACATAGTCAATTAAAATTTCAGATTTTAAGGAACAAGAATTTGACTTTTTTATAATGACTCTCTAATGCGGTTAATTTTTTTTTTCTTTCTTAACTAATCCAGAACATGAAAAACTCTTGAAAGAGTGATAAGAAAGAGTGCCTTGCATGTATCACGAAAGTGAAGAACGAATTCTCACGAATTTAATTAATGTGAACGATAAAAGCTCTGCTGTGCGGCGCTACAAGAAGCGAATTCGTGACGGAAGGGAAGATATAATTAAGAAGATTGATCGGAAATAAATAGGCGTCGTAAATTTGAGGTGAACGAAGTCATGAACTTGAGTCGTGTCGGTCGGGTATATACAAGTGCAACCTGTCGGTTTCATGTGACCCACTTCTATTCAACAAAACAGTATCGACGGAAATAACGTTTCCTGGAACAATTACTTAGTGCTTTTCCAACGAAGTAGAATATTTTCTTTACAAACGAATTACTATNACAGCTTGAGTAGGGGCCGCGGTCCCCCTCGGAAATTTTTAATAACTTGTAAAGAAAATATTTTCTTTACAAACGAATTACTATCTCGCCATTTGTTAATTAACAGGCAACATGAACTTAACAATTAAACAAAATTAAATATTCCAAGGACTAGTGACTTTTATGATAACAGGAATAATTTTCGACTTAACTCTAGGCTCCCTCCGAAATAAATTTCTAGCCTCGGGTCTGTCTTATCCTTCACCAACTTCAACATCTGGAGTGACATATTCGAAGTATTGGAATGTTTGTTCTTCATGTAAAAAGTCAAAATATTTATTGTACTAAATTAATCTTTTCTCTGGAGAACTATTTCCTAGCAATCAATTTATTTGTGAATCTCTGACTACTTCACGCATCCATACATGAAATTATTTGCCTGGCTTGTCTGATATGAATTATTCATGGTTTTTCTGAATGGCGATGGTGAAGGCGTGTTGCTTCTAACACGTTTTGACAACAGGTTGCGCTGGGCGGCATAAACATGATGAGATGGATCGAAAAACTTTTGATAAATGGGATTCTAAATAGTAAGTTCTAACAATACAGATGTTTTGATTGTATGAGCAAGTTATCATAATGAATTTCACAAAAAATAAGTTCTAACAGAGCGTAGGTAAATTCCAAAAATATGTAAGTTCTGACAATTTAAGCTCTAAAAATGAGGGAGTTCCAACAATAAGTAAAGAGTTAGTTAATAATAATAATAATAATAATAATAAATAATAATAAATAATAATAATAATAATAAATAATAATAATATGAATTTATTCCTTTTCAAAATTATGTACAATAAACTTACAAGGTATTAATTGGAATATACGTTAGCCATAATTGTTTGTATACGCGGATAAATGAAACAAAAAATATGTATTTTATCAAAAGAATATCCGAGTCGAGTGCAGTCCTTTCGAGAGAAACGGAAAGCTCCGTGACCCCAGGAATTAATTAAGGAACTAAAAACTACAAAATATCATCGATTAGAATAATTTTTTCTTAATAATGAAATAAAAGTAACAGTTATTTTTAAATTTAACTCAAAATTAACAAAATGGTCACTTAAAGATTACAAATTAATATTACACATACACATACATCTGGACTTTTTACCGTCAAAAGTCTGTAATTGAAGGTTATATTAAAAAAATTTAAATTCTCGAAATAAGTTCTCTAAAAAGGAAGTTCTAGCAGGGTGTGCGTAAATCCTGACAATATGTAAATTCTGATAATAAATTCACCAATTTTTAACGTATTCAATTTTTAAGTTTCCCTAATAAAACCCTTTCTGATGTTTCTTTTGAATTCGTGAGCTGCACACAATACGAAAAGTTGTTGACACAAAAACTTTACATCGAAAATTGATGAAACGAGAACCACCACCTTGCTAACGAAATAGCATCATCGTTTATCATCATCAGTAATCCCATTCTTCCACAGATTTGATTCTTAAATTATTCATTAGCATCTTCTATACAACGGAAACCTAACTGTAGCATTTCCATCAACAACAAGGATGCGTGTGAAAAATGAAAGTATCTCCAACCACGTAGTTACCAAATTCATATTGTCGCTTGAGGGGTTGAAAGCCTATGGGTTAGAAATCGACGAAAATTCGAATGCCTTCAATTACCCACCGATTTTGATGATGTATTTGAATTTTCGTCTGAGGTAACATTTTCAAGGTCTTCATTTATATTTTACATTCGGGCCGCAATGAGAAGGATATCTGAATCATGCTTTTGAATGAATAGTAATTCATCTTTCTCTATTAGCATTCGAAATATCATTTAAAAACAGGTAAAGCAATTCGTGTCGTATGATGCGAATATCTTATACAACGTGTATTTGCTCAAAAACTAACAACGAAAAATATTTTTCGAACATTTACACATTTTTTTCTCATAAAAAATTGCGAATTTTATATTTTTTGTACTATTTTTGGGTTTAGTAATTTTCATTCTGGTAAATGGAAGTCACCAAAAAGACATAATAAAAATTATAATAAATCAACCGCATTAGGGTAGTACTATCCTGATTACTATTTGTGAGTAGACAGCAAAAAAAGAAGGGAACTAAAATAAGTTTTTCGAATCGTTAAGAGTCTTCCGAATTATGATTTTACAGATTCTGTTCGCAAATTCTCAGGGAAAAGATCGATTATTTTCTTTTTAGATGAAATTACTTCACAAAATATCATTAATTTCTTGTCGATGGAAAATCTCACCTTCAACCTGTATTAAAATATCCATCAATAGGAACAATGTCAGGTGAAACATTTAATATAAAGGTGGACAATGCTTGTAACTGTATTGTAGTCCAAGTACATGGTCAAAACGCTCACTGAGTGATGTGCATGCATTTTTTATGAGCTTACCTCAAGATCCAGTTTAATACTTTTATTCCCTTTCAGAACTTAACAGATTACTCACATTACTACGTTTATTATCCTTTAAATTGAAATACTGAGAAATCATGGTGTTTAGTGCTATCACAATACGATATGAGATCCAAATTCAGAGGATTTCTCTAAATGTTTAGATATTACATCCAACCTATAGTTCAAATTCTATAACGAAGGGATATCGCATCCACAGGTTGAGATGTCACATTCTAAGGTTTAGATATCACACCCGAATATTTGGAAAAGTCCTTTGCTTCCCTTGAATTTCGATCTCGCAATACCTGTTCTCTCAGTGTGGATTGGGGACTCTCGTGTTCCGTCGTGTGCGTGAAATTTTTGCGAGGACCCCTTCTATTACTCCGTATTTCCTACATTCGCGTGTTCTCAGAAGGAATGCATGCTTCGCTTCGCCCGCCCTGGGCGTCAGCGCTGACGAAGGAAGGTGTTACGCTGAGGGGTCAGAGGCTGCGACGAGGCGGTGGTCCAAAGAAAGTGGAATTAAGAGAAANAACTCCACCCCCGCCCACTCGGTCGAGGGTCGTTTTCTTCTGTCAAGGCCGGAAACAAAACGAAGATGCCGCTGCTGCTATGTTTACCCCTTCCTTCCCCTTCCATCTCCCACCACACTCACGTTCCCCTGCGGCGCCTTCAGAGGAAGCGTCTATATTTAATTGACGATCGACACACACACTTGGAACATGGACGCTCTAATCGCGTTCCACTCAGCCACGACTTTCTTATTGTATTACATATATTTCTCCATGGTAGTGACAGCAAATTGTCTCTCAGGTACCGCTGATATGCAGATCCATTATTCGGATTACTCTTTCAATATATTATTATTTTTATCGTTATTTTATTTATTACTAAGGTAAAAGCCAAACTGTCCCACAGCCAGCCTTAAGGTGTGCCACGGATAGTGGAGCTCTATAATTACTAGGAGGAGGAGATGTGGTCCGCATCTCGCTCCGGCCGATTTGGCCCCAGGATAGAACCTGTACTCATTTTACAGAAGGCTGATTAGGTCTGAGAGTTAAATCTGTACGTAGAGGTATTATGAAAAATACACCCTATTGGAAATAGAACCCCGGCCGTCCAGTCAACAGCTTTACCCATACGAGCTCTACTTCTAATTCGTTCTTAGCAGTTACAAATGTAAACAAAGGATACTTTGGAATCCGTGAAATACAGATTTTACTTAAACGACCCTACGAAAATATTTTAAATGATTTTTCATCCCAAAACAAATGTATTCTCTGAATTCCGTCAATTTTTGGAGCTGCTCTCGAAAAAATTTCAAGACTCAGTTGTTGCCCGGGTAATTTACGACAATAGTCTGGCAAAGGGCGCGAGATCTGAAGCCTCTTAAACCCCTGGTTCATCATCCATACTAATATACAAATGCGAAATGCGAAAGTGTCTCTGTCTCTTTGTTACTTAATCACAAATAAACTACTCAACCAATCGAGATGAAATTTGGTGACGAGAGAATTTACATATTCAGGATGAATATACGCTAACTTTTATTTTTTTAAAGCGAGAAGAGAAAGATACAAGATGATTTTGACCATAAATGTCGATGAAACCGGGAGAGAAAAAGTTAGGTATATTAGCTTAAAGATAGGTGACAACTATGAATAGCAAATTGTTGTTCGTCACAGAGAGTTCTACAAAAAAGTCAGTGACAGTATACGTCTATCTATAAAAGATTTCCCCACACGATCGAAAAAAAACGTGATTAAAAATAAGAATATAAAAATACTTCAATTTAAGAGAATAATTTAAGAGGGAAGAAATCAATCATCATCAAATTTAATAGTATTTTTTGTTTTGTGAATTTAACAAAGATTAAAAACATCTTTAAATCGTACAATTTGGACGAATGGTTTAGAGTTTAAAAGCGTTTTAATGAAATGGTGCAGCCGCGCTGCCGCCGTTGCGTCTTGTCTCGGAAGCGAAAATTCGACCAGCGGGACTCCTGGAGAGTGGGTCTAATAAGCAAAAAAACAAAAAAACAAAACAAAAATCCGGGCAATGCCGAGTAATCAGCTACTTCTTTAGGTCACATAAAATATCCGAAAAACTCTTTATCTTCTTTCCGTTTAAATTTGAAGTCTTAATGTAAGGCGCGTGGGTATTGAATGAGATAGCTCGTCCATTACTATTGCTTTTTGGATAAATAAAATTAGTAATTTATATCAATATCATTTTTCGTGTTAATCTTATTATTGTATGTAGTGGATGTAAACCATACGGAAAACATTCTAGTTTCATATCTAAGTATGGTAAATTACAGGCAATACCGTAATCTAAAAGCCTGAAGTTTCAAATGGTTTCGTAAGTTTTAAAATATTGATAGCCTTTGTTAATAATTGTGAACACTGCGGTTCTTGAAACTATACAATTTTGGCGATGAACGAATAAGGCAAAGCAATATTCTTTTTTATTGGCTGCCGGAAGGGTGTGTAATACGTCACAGATAGGAAGGATACATTGAAAGAAAAGCTTTCCCCACGCCTTTCATCATAATGATAGCGCTCCAAGATCCCAGGGTTTTTGCTTGAAGCGGTAATAGTAGTGATCGAAACACGGTATGGACGCGGTTATTATAAAAATTGCAGACTTGTGGGAAACAATGTGTGGTACGGTAATGTCCACTTCACTGCGGCTGTTAAAAGTTAAGCGTCTTACTCAACTTCCTAGAAAAACGATCTACAACGCGCTCGATTGCGTTAACATCGAAGTAATAATATGAGGAATAGACGTTGATTTTTCGATCAGAGTTTCAGATTAATCCTATGCTATTAAGCGATATCATATAATTAGAAATAATTTCTGGATTTTTTTTTTCATAAGAACGACTCTTACGATTTTGAAGTAATTCACAGAATAGACGAGGTACTTCGGGGAGAAATTTGACTTCACATGGTCCCATATGTCGGTAGGATCGTCATTTCCGTACTTCGTTTAATATTAGAAAATGCACTTATTAACTTAAAACTGTCTAGTACAGATACTGTTTATAACATTTTCAATAAATTTAAAACCATGAATTCATTTTGTTGTAACTATTCACAGTCATATTCCGAAAACAATATTGTCTAAGTTAAAATTCTAATTAAACGAATTCTGAACTGTAGTTATTTAAATCGAATTTTGAAATATATTTGTGACAAATGTTTTATGTAGCAAGAAGTAATTAGAATTTTTTTTATATTTAAAAAATATTTTTATAGATCCAGCAGGACTAGCTTCAGTTGTATCGTTCGTAACTCATTTCTTTACGCTAAAGTTTCACGTCAAAAGATGGTTTATAGTCTCAGTAAGTAGTTTATACACTCCAAGAAATCGCGGTAGTGGAAATTGTGTTTTGAGTTTGGCGTTAAACACGTTAGATACGTCGTTTCTGAATTGTTACTGTGGCGTGAGGTAATACACATAATACAACGGTCTGGTTGCATGAGATAGCACGGATAATACACGGGTTTGTATCATACAAAAACAAGAACCTAGCGTAAACATCGTTACTTTTCCTAAAGGAAAAAGGCCGGAACACACAAATCTCATTAGTGGGAAGTGGGGTTGTAAAGGTACGATTGCTCATACGGATATACAGGGTGAGGTTTATAACTAGAGTTCACGTATTAGAGTTAATTATTGGACGCATTGTATTGTGAAAGCTGTAAATGACATCACTTATAACGGATATCCAGTATTTCGTTTTAAGGTAAGTAGATTTAATAAGTTAATAATGATCGTAATTTAACTCGTTTAACGTTTAAACGAGAGATAGTAATCAGATGGACTTCATCTAAAATCACCGAGCAGTGGTTAAAGTGGAAGCAGTTTATGATCTACCTACAATACCAATTCAATTTGTATTTTAAAACTAATTATCAAAGAAATATATGATTCAATACAATATTATGATTATTCTATAGTCAATAAAATTATATTCGTAATGATACCACAATTGCACAGTCGTGACATACAAATTCCCTATGCTGGCCTAGCACTTAGCGACAGTAGCGCCTTCTTTCGCTGGCGAGCTTCTTGATTACACGTAGTGATACTCGCTCACCACTTGAAGGAGCCACTGCGCCGAACTGAAAGTTTTTGTCTTAATCGTCGCGACGCATGATATTACACTAATGATAACCAATTGCCAAAAAATGAGGTAAGTTTTTATTGGAGTAAAAGGGACATTTACAAAAAGTTACCTTAAAAAATTAATTATAGCGATACATTTCTGTGAA
Source organism: Laupala kohalensis (assembly GCA_002313205.1). Taxonomy (NCBI): domain Eukaryota; kingdom Metazoa; phylum Arthropoda; class Insecta; order Orthoptera; family Trigonidiidae; genus Laupala; species Laupala kohalensis. The sequence goes on along the minus strand of NNCF01131578.1, from coordinate 191,883 downwards.
GTCTGCATTACGTGCAGTTATTACATAAACTAAACTTCGTAGCACTCACTATGACTGCGAGAAAAGGCAGTTGTAAGTGAAACACCTCTTTTAATGAGACTTTTAATAATTAAGAAATGTGAAGTGACGTGTCAACACAACGTTAATTACTCTCGAGTGTTCATTCGCGTCAACTAACACGAAGAAGAAACTTCCTTATGGTCGGTGGAATCGCGACATTCCGTCGCACATGCCAACAGGAAGTTCCCGGATGCACCTTCGCTGTCGCCGTTCCGGTCGGCCAGTGGCGCGCCAGAGACTCGCTTATCACTTCCGGTGTGGCGAGCGGGTGCAGGTGTCACCATTGGCTGTGGAGACGAGAACCCGTCACGTCGCGTCGCGATGTCGGATGAGTTTCACTTGGACGAAAGTGCTGGAGATTTTCAGTGGAAAATTCTGATTTATTGTTTTTCTCCGCGAAAGCATTTTCCACGTGACTAACCGACCCTCTGCCAGGTTGCGCGGCGCAGAAATTTCTGTGGTTATGATTCAGTTAACTTTTCTTTACAGGTTTATGTGGACAAATTTGTTCATTTTTCGTACAGAAACAGTGGTGATATATTAATTAATTCGAAAATTTTAAAATAAAAAATCACCGAAATCAGTCATTCAAAATTGGAACTGTGTTGCAACTTCCTAGGTAATGTTTTGTAATTGTATGATAATCTATTACATTTTTAAACATCAATTCATCTTCAGGAAATTTCATAATCATAATTTGCCAGTTCCTAACATTCAGTCCCTAACATTTCATTGCGTGGTGAAAAACTGAATGATGTCCCGCTGTTTGTTAAATTGCAAAACCAGTCTTTATTTCATTGCCGTCTTCTCTACGTGGGTGTTGAGAGATAGTAATCAGTTGAGATTAATGAGCCGAGCCGCGTGCGGATAATACATGTTTTTTCCCACCAGCCTGGCAGTTCCGCCACAGATGTTGTTGAAGCTTATTACTGCGCTGAGATTGGATTTGAGGTTATGGCAGAGCGGAAGAAGACTTAGGCGATTAGATGGCGCCACCTCCCAAATATATGTCAGTGTTGCTAAACTATTGCACATACTTTCTCATTAACGTTTTAAAGGCTATCTTAAAAAACGTGGTATTATAAAACGTGTTACATAATTGCAAATTCATTATATGTATATGGTATTTACAGCCCAGAGCATATTTTAAGGAATCTTCACTGGTCAGCGATACGAGGTACGTGGGAAATGGGGAATATGGGGAAAACTCTTAGTTTATAACGGCAACTGAAGCTACAGAGCGTTTTGGATCAAGAAGCACCATTCATTTTCTGATTTTTCCTTACATTTTGTTTTTTATTTTTGGCATCTGCTTAGATAAGTGTTACTAGGCGACGATACGTCCCTCGTATTAGCTTTAAATATGTTCAGCCATATTCAATTTTATATCTGGTGTCGGCTTTCGATACATCTATAAACTTAAACATTTTGATATAATATCCGTTATTACAGTTTTCCAAAGCAGTATTCTATGAATGATTTTCAAGACTCTTGTTACAGTAAATTAATGTGGTAGTGGAGCAGAGGTAAATTATTTTCCCGCACTGTATTCTAAAGTTTCAAGCGAAGTATTACTGTTGCAGACGGTAATATGTACTAAAAGTACTTTATATACACACAATTTAGAAAACAAAATTTGGAGCTGGTTTCGAGAAATTTTCTGAAATGTTGTCTGACCTCTTGATTTTATAGAGAAAATTATTTTACAGCACATGACGCATATGGAAATAGATAATTACTACTTGAAATGAGACACATGAATGAAACCGACTCATCCGTCAGTCAGAATCGCTACGCACAGACGAAATTCCAAAGACGTCTGGTGCCAGGGTCCACCAAAAAAAAAATCAAATATAAATATACAGAGCTTTGCCCCACTATTTATAAAAAGATGTTTAATAATAATAAATTTATTGTCAAAAGAGTAGTTACAAAACTGCGTATGACCACAAGGAGGACAATAGACTAATCTACTCTCCGGAAGCAAGCAGGGGACCATCCATTCAATTCCGATCAAGGGGCCTAATGCAGAGGGGAATTGAAAATTTCAGCGCACTCCTTAGGTAAGAACAAAAAATTAGTTACATGTTATAATATCAACAGAACAGTAATCAATTTGTATTAGTAATACTAATAAGATGTTCTCTTATACTCTGTCACCGTCAGTGGCGGATCTAGACCTTAATCAAAGAACTAGACCCTAACCGGGGATCATTTTTGTTTAAAAATTATTTACAACACATTTTATAAATAATACCTTAAATGAAATGCTTCAAATAAATAATTAACAATCGAATTATTAATAACAATAACAATTATTTATTAAAGTTATTAACATGGTATTATTAGTTTTATTAATGTGGTATTAGTTATAACAATAACAATTATAACTAATAACAATTATTAATCTGGTAACACTTTTACAAATTACGTCATTTATCAACTTCAATATTATCTGGTAAGAGTTCAGGTCCAATTGGGGCTATAGTCCCCTTAGTCCTCCGTCCCCCATAGATCCGCTATTGGTCACCGTGTGGGCGAACCATATTCGATAGATTAACGCAGCAACTGGGGCTCGTTCGTAGCAGGAAACGAACCGACCCTGACCTCCGACACTCGAGAGGAACCGGTTCCTTCTGTCCATAAGAGAGCGCGCGCTTCTGCCGCACGTTGATGCCGTTGTAAACACGGAACGACGAGGACCAAGCAATCCGTTCCAACAGACAACTGCCAGCCTCAAGCGACAAGACCTTTGGTCCAGGTGCGTGGCGAAGGCGTCAAGACAAGAATTCATTAATCCAGAGGTCAAACGTGCCATGGCATCGTAGAATCAACGAAAGGGAAAAGGATTCCGAAAGGATTTCGCAGGAGTTTGGGACGACGGTAAATCATTCTCTTGTAATTGGGTTATTACTCGTGAATGTTACATTCACATTTTAATGTTGTACGGAACGTCTTTCCCGTTGAAAATGGAGATGACTCACTCGACATTCACTGCGAGGCTTTATTATCGTAACTAGAATGAAGCAGATAAAGTTGTGGAAATATTTTTCTAAATAACTTCTCATTGAGCTGGCACCATGTAGTACGATTTTTACAAAAAATATATCGTTCCAAATATATATTTTAAAGATATTGATAATATACAAACACTAATTTAATTAGGTTAAATACAAATAACAAAAGTCCCATATAATATTGTTTAATAATATTGTTAAAGTAATAAAAGATATTTAGAATTGTTTGACTCAAATCATTAATCAGTAAATTTTAATTTGTAAGAGTTGGTAGCACTATGTTAAACTGGCAGAGTGTTGTTTTGTGACCAGTGCTTTGTGATCTGTGTGACGCGTTGTGGTTAGTGTTATTTCCATTCATATATGAGGTGGTGAGAATCAGAGAGGTGCTAGTCAAGAAAATTTAAAAAAATTAATTAAATCAATCTTGAGCATCGTCATGCATTATTCTGTTTAGTTTTAGGGTAAAGTAAGTCGGTGATACACCCAGAGGTCGCTGGGAGCCCCACATCATTCTCATCCCAAACAAAACTGCCAATGTTTAGAATGAGGGTGGAGGAAGTCAGTCGATGAATTGATGTTGATGCAAACGTGTGATGCTTAAATTACAAACATATTGACATTATATATGTATTATAACTCGCAGCTAACTTTTTATCTTATCTAGGAACTTTTGCTGAAATTTTTGAATCCGCCTCTGCCTTAAGGCCCTTGATCGGAATTGATGGAATACGTCCCTTGCTTGCTTCCGGAGAGTAAATTAGTTTATTGTCCTCCACGTGGTCATACGCAGTTTGTACTGTTTTGTTTGACAATAAATTTATTATTATTAGTGATCAGTGGTGGTTTTAGTGCTATAATTTGGTTTATTACGTACTAATGGTGGTATTAAGTCCTACATATTTGACATTGTCACAGTAAATAGATATGAAACAGAGGTAATCTTGTTTTTAGAACTGAAAAGTCAAAAAAATACTTTAATTGATATTTTGATGTTATGTCTATACTAANGAAAAGTTATGCTTATAAATCCAGGTGTCATTCAATAACTATAAAAGTGAGTAGGCCTAAGCGGAAAACTTATAATTAGTTACAACTTCCCAGTGTATCTGACTCTGTTGTATCAAGCGACGATGTAGATAGGGATCCAGACTACAATACCGATGAAAGGTTTACGCCTTTTGACATTATGGTAAGAAGAAATAGATTACTTTCTAGTACGACGGTCTCAAATGTTCAGTCCGATGAAAATAATGGTTTCATCGATCCACAATATACAGTTGAAACTAGAAGAAGGCTCAGAAAACCTGAATGCCATAAAAAAGCATTGCTAAAAACTGGAGGAATTCTAGAGAGAGAGATATGAAAATAAATGGCCTCACAACTGGAAAGAAATCATTCTCAGATGTCCACTGTAACTTTAAAATGGTGCATCATGAAAAAGTAAGAACCAAAGAGTGACAATTGAGCTCTCAATCAATCTGGAAATTAAGTGTATTAAACTGCAAATATAAGTATTTTGCCTTTTATAAAGAAATGATATTAAACACACAAGTCGCGTAAAGAGGATGAAATTTTAAGGGGTGCGGCAAATAAATACTATTTAAAATCAAATCAAGGAACGTCAATACCAGTATGCAAACACATTTTTAGTACATTTTATGTGTGAGATGATATTGTAACAACTCAACTGCGCTCGGTTACAACACGCACTGATTACACTCCCCCATTATGGTCACGCCTTCGCCCTCGAGCACTACAAGAACTGATGTATTTTGGATTTCATACTCGTCCATCCTTACAACAAACACGCGCCATCTTCGTGTTTACCTCACTAGCCACGGCCCTCTCTATACGAGAACTTAAAGTCAAGGCCTACGCATTGCAGGGAACAGTAAGTGAACGATGAATCAATGAACGACGAATCAACAGACCCGTCCATGGAAGACGCCACATGACGTACTTCTCCTCAGATCCAACTACGTTTAATATGTAGGTAAACGCTCACTTGTCTTCTCCTCAAGTAACTGCCAGGCGACGGAATAACAGCCAGAACTTCTGCTGCTGTCCTGGTGTGAACTAGTCTGGCACACGCTCGGTGATACGAATTAATCATCCAAGTATTTTCGCTGCTCAAAGACATTTTGACGAGCTCACTACTTATGATTATATTGCTACTAGCTGTCATTACGCTACACCCAGTTCCGAGCTATTGCCACAAATAAGCTCCACTTTGCCGAGATATCCAAACTTCTATCTCGACGAGACTTCCCGGCGCGTGTCTTCCACGACCTGGAATCCGCACGGGAAATTCAAGTCTTCGTTGGAAACGAAGGCACCTACTCAATCTACGTGGACCAGAAGAAGCCCTGAACAATCGAAAATCCTGCTTCCTGGAGAAATTCTACGCCGAGCAGAATCGACGCCACTCTGCCTTTCCCAGAGGGTCCCGGATCTTCACCGCAAGATACCGCACTCCAGTAAAAGCAAGTTTCGACGACGTACATGCTACGCCTGTCACACGGTTTTAACAACCGTCAAATCATTCGTTTCAATTGCTTGTTTCTTTTCAATTGCTTGTTTAATTTCAATCGCTTGTCTAATGAATAAAAGCGCTGGTCCATTCTAATAAAGCATTCTGAGACCAAGTGGAATTTAAGACGTTTATTTATTTAACTGAACGAAAGGGGATATCTGACCGGAGTCGTCCAGGTATCCACCCTGCGGGACGTTACAATAAATAAAGCTAAAGCGCTGGTCCATTCTAATAAAGCATTCTGAGACCAAGTGGAATTTAAGACGTTTATTTATTTAACTGAACGAAAGGGGATATCTGACCGGAGTCGTCCAGGTATCCACCCTGCGGGACGTTACAATAAATAAAGCTAAAGCGCTGGTCCATTCTAATAAAGCATTCTGAGACCAAGTGGAATTTAAGACGTTTATTTATTTAACTGAACGAAAGGGGATATCTGACTGGAGTCGCTCAGATATCCACCCTGCGGGACGTTACAATATATTGATATAAGGCAGTAAATGCAGAGAACTGTTAAATTTAAAGGAAATATTCGAAAACATTTGTTTTTGAAAATAACGAGTTTTATTTTAGCACTTTTACATTTCTATGCCGAATAATTCATGTGAATACATATGCATTTTTGGATTTAGACGAATATAATATACATGTATGAATATATTCCAACAAATATTTGCACATACATATATATGAGTGTATATTCACGTGTTCTGCTAAAAACGCTTCAAATGCACGATTTTGTTTTCGTTATCTGTGTGTGCATAAATACATACACGCAAAAATTTACATCCAAATACAAGGTAGTACATGAACAAATACTTACATATCCATATTTAGCGCTTTTTACTGCTAAAAAATCGGTCTAAATTTTATAAAATGCTATAATCTCGTATTTTAGCAAAAATACCTTAAACGAAGAATTGCGATAAAAGATCTCAACTTTGAGCACTCATATCTCGGTTTTTGAGCATCTGCCGAAAAAATTAGTTATGATCCAATTTGTTGAAAAATTTTGTCAGCTACACCTTTTTCTTTCAATATTTTTTGATATCTTGCGTAGCTTTTTATATATTTACAAAAAAAACAGTTTTGCGGTTCTTTTTTGACCCCCCACCCCCAGGGGGTTCCCAAGTGGGGACTTCTGCAGTGTCCGATTTTCTTTCCCCTTTAAAGTGACAACCGAAACCTAACTTTCTGCCAAGTTTCGTGTCTGGAGGATTTTTGTCCCCGAGTTAAGATCTTTATTTATTGGTGTTAGTTCTATAGAGGTTGATAGTAGTATAAGTCATTTAGGCCCTGTATAATTAATATTAGTTTTATAAGGCTTACAAAAAAGAGGGATAATTTTAGTACATAAATAGTCAGTTTTATTTGTTTTACAGTGTAATGTGATTTTTTATAGTGTCTAATAAACCCTTAAAGTTCTCAAATCAAGGAAACATTGACTTACACCACTCTGATTCTCACCAGCTCGTATGTTATTATCGACTCCATATACAGTACCAATTTGTTTATTGCGCCAATTGAAGCATGTTGTGCCCAAGTAATTCATTCCGATACGATATTCCACAACAAAAATGTTAAAATAACTCCGAAACACTAATCTGTTATTGAATTGATCACTTTCCAACGATTAATCGCACAATGCAATTAATCCATTTAATTTCAATAATCATTCATCCCTTCATCTTGATCCAAACAACGCAGATGATACATGAATGGCTCGTTGTGTTAAATATGTGATGGGAAGGAGGGTTTTGAATCGCTGCCTCCAGATATACCAGAAAGCATTAAGAACAACACCTCATATAACGTGAGTTTGTCTTTTGGGAACAATCGCTTAGTAAATTCATTCCCTTTTTTTCATTTTCATTCGTTTTGGTGTGTGGTATATATCACCGACTCGCCTGCGATGTACATCACTACGAAGCTCTTTCACAAATATGTCTGTGTTTCAATTCACACGTCTTTTACGCTCATTTCTCATCATGTCTGTTACAGTCACATATGCCTGAAATTTAATGAACATCTACTTCTCCTCCGTCAATCGTCTTGTCATTTTCTTTCATTTCTCTCTGCCTTCGAGGAAGGCGTATATTCTCCTCGCCCACCATACATTTCACAATTACACAACACTTCATCTGGGTCCTCATTTCATCCATCTTGTTTGTTCGTTTTGTCCTCGCCAAATATGTACTGAAATTACCATGTCCTGTAATATATTCCATTAAAAGTCCATTAGACCGAAAACATTCGGTACGTCACATCCGGTAAATATGGATACGTCAATCTTTCCATTTACTTGTCATCCACCTCATCATCCTCTCTTCATATGATTTTATCTAATAATATTTTATTCAGTATATATTTTAAGCTAATATTAATTATTTAGTCCTACAAGTGTCACGAAGACCTCACATGCTGGAGTGAGCCGCCTCGTTCATCTGTCAAGAACCGACTGTTCAATATGTACAGTTCATTTAATTTCCTACTTGTGCTAACCAATACATACTGGAGAAAATGGCTAGAATGTCTAATTTTTGTCCAAATTTTGTTTTTGTTGAAACGAAAACATTGAATATGAAATTGATTTCATCATTTAAAAATAAAAGGAATAATTTTATAACGAAAGGGAAGATAAAGATCACATGAATATTAACAACGTAGTATACAAAATAAAATGTAAAGATTGTAACGTAGGTCAAAACAAAAAGAGGGTTACAATACAGGAACACAAAAGAAATTTAAAATCAAAATAACAAAGTTTAGTTACCTCACGTTGCATTAATAATGATCACTTCATGGATTGGAAAAATACATTAATTTTGGACATAGAAGTTAATTATCACAAACGTTGTATATTAGAAATGATAGTTATAAAAAATACACACGGGAGTTTGAATTTACGCACAGACACTGAAAAACTATTATGGTTTATACTATACAATACTATAACATGTTTGTGTTTCTGTTTTTTTTTTTTTTGTAAACATATTTTGTGTTTATATTTCTGTTTATATCATGTTCGTTTGTCCTGTAGTTGTGTTTACTGTTATAATTTGTTATTTCTTGATCACCTGACGACGGCTTAAATCCACGTCGAAACGTAGTGAGTTCTTAACAAAAAAAATATTATTCGTCCTGAAAAGGTTTTAGGTGTCTCACTATGCACTTCATTAGATTACATAATGGACGTCAATAGTAGTAATATATTTATTCAATCAAATTAATAAATACATATCTTCTTATTCTCCATTCCATTCACCATTATTTTCCCTTCTTTATTCTCTTTCGTCCGAATGACCTTTCCAACGCAACGCTGTTAAGTCAGTCCGTCAGTCAAGGGAGAAATCTCTCTTCTCCGGCGTGCGCCGTCACCGCAGGGCGCTATGCGTAGCTTTCATCTTCGGCCCTGAGGAGAAGATCCGTCTCATTAGGACAAGCTGTGAGCGAAAATCTGATGAAGTATTTTTCTTTGCTCTCTCACTTGGATCACCGCAGGGCNCCCCCCCCCCGATTTGAAATTTCTTTTCGTCGAGCATTTGAGTCCATAATGTCGTAGAGATTCGCTTCGAAATTTATTGATATCGTATTAAAAACATTGTTCATTTTCAAAAAAAATGTGAACTATTTTCAATAGGAAATTACTTATTCATGTAATGTATTTTTCGTTCAGGGATTTATTTAATCATATTTAGTTATGGCTTACGAGTCGAAGGGAAAAAAGAAGGGTGCGCGAGAAGAGTGCATCTCACCACTTATATTCGGCAAAAATGAGGATTCCAAAATTGTAATAGGGAATTCGTTTCTAAATATATTCCAGATATTGAGTCACAAGAACACGTGCCTTGGTTTTCCAGATACGTCGGATAATATTTGCTATGTATTGCAAAATATTCATCGTGAAAATAACAATAATTCTTAAAAATTCGTAAGTAAAAACATATTGGATCACTCCGAGAGTAAGAAAAAAAACATACTGACGGATACAATTAACCAAGTTGAGCCTCCTTTTCAAATTTTTGTACACAGAATTATCAGAACAAAAATTCTAACTTGTTATCTAATTCAAAATTTTCTCTAGAATTACAGAAACAAAATCCCCAATAGAACCTCTCTTTATGAGGCACAATTCTTGTGTATATTTCAATTGCAAGTTTGGATGATGCAATATCAGATCCCTGAGACGTATGTTTTCCTTTTATTTATTTCTGCAATGTTACTTTCGTTTTTGCACCGAGTACAGTGCGTACTAAATATATTGGTGTCAAGGAGATTAATGTAGTTAATACCACATTGCGGTAACCTTACACAACGGCAGTAATCCTTAATGTTTAATAGCAAAATATTAAGTCAGAAAAAAAAATGTTTTGAAATAGAGTGCATAATTCTTCATGATGGTATAAACATGATAGTTCAAGCAAATTTATTGTCAAAAAAGCAGTTACAAACCGCATATGACCAAGTGGAGGATTGAGAAAGTAATTTACTTTCCGGAAGGAAGCAAGCAAGGGACCATCCCATCAATTCCGATCAAAGACCCTAAGGCAGAGGAGGATTCAACATTTCAGCACACAACTAGGATAAGAATAGAAATAATTCAGCACGTGTTATAGTATTAACGTAATACCAACAAATTTCTATTTAATAAAACACAAAATATTTATTTCACAAGTACGTATTATTATCAAACAAAATATTATTCAGAAAGTGTTGTTTATAACTAGTAACTTAAATAACACTAGATTCGCGAATAATTATTTCAATAAATGCAGCCCCTGGGCAAGAGCCTAGCGAGTTTTTATAAGAAACAACTTCCCCAGGGAAAACCGAAGAAATGTTGAGTCATGGGTTTAAACAATGCCGCTTTGGGATTAATCAAGACTTTTCAATGTGCATATATTAAACAAAATAACAATCATAAAATAATAAAGGACCGAATACTTATCGCTTTATTTACGTCAATTACAAAATAACAACAAATGTATGCTATAAGATGAAAGGTATTTATTAATAGTATCGCGAAATTACATACATTGATCTTTCTTTAAAAGAATTGTTCATCAACGTCAAAATGTTGATGAATCAAAAATTCGCAGCATTCGCCAGTTTCGACGTACGCTTCCGTAATAACAAAATATATTGTTGAATATCAGTATAACCTCCAATAAAAACCATTGCAGTTAAAGAGAAGAAGGAGCTGTTCTATTGAAACTAAAAGCAACACTCGAGGAAAAATGGGGAAATAAACACAACAAAGCAGAGCATCAAACTGGTTAGAATTCTAGTTTTCCTAAATTATAAAAATTAAAAAACGATGCATAAACATTACAACACAAAAATTGTTTAAGAACATTTACAACGGATCTCCTCTATTATGTGTGTGCTTATTTTTCTATTCATGATAATGTGATGAAATTGTAGGCTCTTTTTGAACGAAAATCTATTTTTAACGGAAACTTCGAATTAACCGGCAAACTGGTAACCGGTCAGGGTCTCTGTCCCGTCTAGATCAGTTAGGACGGGTTCAACTGTATAGCATATTGAAGAATCGTCAGAAAGACTGAATTGGCGTAAAACAGAAACACATCTGCGTTTGCATGTGCTTGTCTCTATTTTTTTATTTTGCTGTATTTGTAAATGGGAAATGTAGAAATGTGTATTGAAACTTATCTACATGGAGCGATAGGAGGTAGGAGGGTAGAATGGTATTAGTATAGGTGGGCCGGTTAGCTGGGTTTACCAACAACTTGGACCACGTGGAGGGGTCAGTAGCAGTAGTTAGTAATAGTTAGAGTTACTGATACAAGGAGGAGGTGGGTAGACGAAGGAGGGTTCGTCTTTCAGTAGTCACAGCTATATGAACCGGGACATACATGTGAAAAGCTAGAAATTTTCCGGCTCCGTGGGGAATCGATCCCGGGATGACTTGGTGATGAGCGACAACACTACCGCCTGAGCCACGGCTGAGGCTTCTTGTCTCTAGTTGTCTGACACGAAGACGCGAAGAGAGTTACCTGGGAGACAATTTATGTGGCAGCACTGGAGGACACGTACTTTAGTGAAATAGAGATGATCACGATGTGAATAAGTGTAGTGATAATATTAATTTCGGATATCACAACATCACAGGTGTGGAAAATTGTGGGTGCGTAAATTAATCGAAACAAAAGCGCTGATAGTGCGAAAGGCAATGAAGAAATGGATACGCTGAGTCACACCAGTGCGGTTGGCGCGGTGCTTGTGACCCAGTAGTGGCCCGAGGGCAGTCAGGATGACAAAGGTGGCGGCGGCGGCGCTTTCTTCGTCCTCCTCCGCTTACGAAAGTAGGTCCTTCAGAAGACACAAACGCCACAGTGGGGCGCATCACGGATATTTAAGGTCAAACATTCAAGGTGTCATTGTATTTTCCTCTTTACAGCTCTATCAACATAATTATTCTTTTTATTAATTTGTCAAAAATACTCAGAAATACGACAACTATTAAAATTAATCAAATATAAAAATATGTATAAATAAGGTCGTAGCCTGTTTTTAGGGCGGGTATTTGTGAAAAATGTCTAGAACATATTCTATTTCAGTTGACCTATTTACGTCTATCATAATTATTAAATTATAAAATTATCTTTTAAAGGTCGTTAAATTTAATAAATTGATATTCCATTTGTCTTAATGTAGTGTTTAAGTAATAAATCAGGACATATATGATATTGTTAAATTTATTGTGTGTTTTAGTTTCTAAAATATAATATTTATTTAGTAAATTGAAAATCCTACCCTTCTTATTGGTTATTATAGAAGTAGATTCTCGGGTACGACTTGACATTTGTGGGAATTGACATTCTTGTGCTGGGATTCGCAATTGTTTCGACAATCGAATACATCTAACATTTTACATAACGATGGGTATCCAAGGAAGATTATGTACGCAAAACATTTAAAACCTGACGCAAGTGAAGTTGCGGGAACTCAGTTGGTATAAGATACAGTGTAACCCGTCTTAAACGGTCTGGTCGGGATCGAGACCCTGGCCGGTTAATCCGAAGTTCCCGATAAAAATCGATCTTTGTTCAATAAGAACCTTCAATTTCATTAGGTTATTACGAATAAACAAACAAATGAGACGTCATTGCAACTCATTTTATTACACAGAATGTACCATACGGACGTGGAAAAACTAATTCATAGAAAATAAGACATATATGCTTATTGAATCATAGAAAATAGGTACGGAAGTAAGAAGGGAATCAGAGTGGCAAACTCCCTGTCCGTTCCGCCCGATACAACACAAATATATTGCACACCTTACGTCGCATCATTCCCTTTTACTTCCCGAGAACTTTCCGAAAAAGACGCGTCAAGCAATATTTGAGTCACGACCTGCCAGCTATTATATGCTGAAAGAGAGAGAGAGAAAGAATAAAGAAAAAAAAAACTTTTCCACGGGATAGGCCGGTTAATATGAAGACTAGTTGATTAAGAGGGGTTCGACTGTATATAAAAATCTGAAGTTTTGTTCCGCAGTATTCCGCGATGTGCCCCACTGTTGCTTCGTGGGCGGCGGTGGGCGACGACGGAGGAGGTGAGGTGGATGGCCAAAGCGATTGGAGTAGGGGGCGGGGAACAAGAAGAGGAGGGGGCAGACGCTCTCTGCCGTAGAAAGCAGGTGCAGTGATGCGTTCTTGATCACTCGTCTTTTTCTCCAAAGGAACTTGACTTGGACAGTGGATGTCTCGCTCTGCGTCTCGATCGAGATCGTGGACAGGGATTTCTTCCGGAACATGATTTAGATAAAAAACAGAACGACGTGAATGAAAATCAACGTTTTCAGATTATGGCAAATCTGCCACTTACATTGAGGTTGTATTTTTAAAAAATATATAAAAATTATCGTGAATTTTCTGAATTGTATAATTGAAAATGAAATTTAATAAGCGTTGCAATTCTTCTTATTCCCCGTGAAAACACACGGTTACCTAATTGTCATTTGAAAGGAGTTTCTTTCCAAATTAATAGTAACATTTTAACTACAGTTATTAGTGTCGTTACATACACAACTACGTCAAGACTTCTAATGGAGACGTTTAGTATCAACAAGTTTGATCCATTTTCATAAATTTTATATGAAAGACCCGAACATCTAGGTGTTTAAATCGAGGTAAATGTTTTTGGCGCTTTCGGAAAGAATAGGGAACTATCAATATTTCAAGATTGTTTTCATGGTCAACACATTTCAGTATTTATGTAAATTCAAAAATTAGTTTAGATTGGGACGGGTTTGATTTCGTTTTGATTGAAGAACCGATGGGACCTGTCACTCTTCATTACTCTCTGTTCCTGAAGAATACGTCCAATAAATTTAATATTTGTAAATGTTTTTAAACTTAATATGACAATTTAGCTTGTTTCTTAAATGTAAAAAAGGACAAATGAGACCAGATTTAATAACATTAACGAATTTTAAATTTCCAAAAGGAAGTATTAATGCTGACAATTTGATTTTAAGGAAAGAAAGATAAGAAACGTCTTGAAGTGCCTCTGGTGGCACTTTACGAAAGAATTGAAACGAGCGGAGTTTGACACGACACGCAAGTGGATGGAGTCGATAAAGGTGATAAATAACGTTTTCTAAGTTTAATAAATGGACTTTACGTTTAAACATAGAAATCTGTTTTTCTAATATAATCTAAAATGTTAAATCATTGCACAAAAAATTCTTATAATACTATACTAATTTTACTAGAAAATTACTGATTAGTCTTTAATAAACTGTTGTAGTAAAAATTACAGAGTTGAATTGTTAACCATTGTAAAAATAGAACCAAACTAATAGACGTTTCAAATAGAGCATAACCTACGACCTCTGTCAAAGCAGCTAACTAAATTTTTGCTAATCATTTATTTAAATTCCTTCCCCGAGCCTTTGTTACACATAAANTAAATTCCTTCCCCGATCCTTTGTTACACATAAACGCTCAAAGGGAACAAAGGATCCACGAAAGACTCGAAAAAACTGAAACAAAGCTTAATTTCAAAACAGTTGATCAAGTCGATTTTGATACTAAACTCCTCATGTATTCTCAAGAATATAAGTAAAACAAATTTTCTCTTGCAATATCTTTTACACTAAAAAATGATACGCCCAGTATTCATTCATGAAATCAATTTTTCCGTTTCTTATAAACGTACGATTACATCTGTGCACATTGGTTGTGCACGAATAACTGAAGTTAATCTGCCATTCTTTTCTAAGAATTAGATTTACTTTCATCTTTCTTTGTCACATTATACAAACCTCTTCAAAACAATTCGATAACTTTGTAATTGAATTATGCATTTCGAAAGGACAGGAAGAAAGAGGTAAATGTTTTTTTGTGTGCGGGAGGCTTTCGTAGGAACTCTGGTGAATATAATTGTTCTGGTAGGTACTTTCCGGAAGAATAACTTACGTAAATCGGATGTAGACGATTATACACCATGCATTCCTGGTAGCATCGTATAATGGCTTCGTGCTTATTTTACCACATCTTATTCATTCTTGTTTCTGCTTTCTCTACTGATACTAAATATATAATTACTTTCTTTTATATTTCATTAGCATTTACAGTTTTTTTTGTGTGCATTACAGAGAACTACGGGANTCTTATTCATTCTTGTTTCTGCTTTCTCTACTGATACTAAATATATAATTACTTTCTTTTATATTTCATTAGCATTTACAGTTTTTTTGTGTGCATTACAGAGAACTACGGGGTTGTTTTAAATTTAATGTTCTTTTTACATTGATTCCATTTCCATTATAATTACTCTTTGTTCGCCGATAGTAAAGATAATTATAATTTACATATATTAACAATAATATTATACCACATATTATATTTTGTTTTATGAGAGAAAAACAAGTTTGCAAAAATTATAGCTCTTTGTTTCGAAATCAAAAGAAGATGAAATTTTTGGACGTAATTTTTTATATAATAATTTTCTTACAGCAGACAAGTTTGATTAAAATGGAAAAGAATTGATTCGTGAAGGAGTTGTTTGATGAAATAACTTTTATTAAAATTTTGGTTTACACTTCTATCTCGGTTCGTTGGGGACTAAAAGTGGTCTGGGAACAATATTACCCAAATTTGAAAATACATCGAGTTTTTATTTTTTCAGTCGAAAGAGTCGTGGGCAGTCTCTTCTTGTCATGTTCATATCGACTTCAAGGTAGTTATTTCGATGGAGAATTAAGTATCTTGATAGTCTAAAATATGTAAGATGGATGTCATAATGTATGATAATATAGATTCCAGCTTTTAAAGTACACTTTGCTGGAAATTTAAGCAATATACAGATAATTAACTATTTGGATTAAATACATTTTTTTTTCTTATGAAAGAAGAATTTAATTTCTGAAATAAATTTATTTCCAAATCTTTTAAATACTATTTTTTTGTCCTCTCTGCCATTACCGCCTCTTCCATAGATAACGGGATAATAGCATTCATGTTTCACCAATTACTTTTCTGCAAGTTAAAATCTGATTTAAATTAGTTTGTCGTTATTTGTTATTCATAAAACATACAAAGAAATCTGAAGAAAAACAATTATAATTAGACTTTTTAGTGACAAGCGCGCCTTAAATATCTTTTTATACCATGTTTCGATATTGCTCTCCGAACTGTTTTAATTCCCACGGAAGAGCAACGCACTTATGATTTTTCCTTTCAAAGGTCAAGAGACTTCGAAGTGAAAGGGGCAGATCAAGCCGCTTGACACGAGACCTCAGGTCATTGGAGGTTGCATATCGCTCGTTCGGCTAATTTCTTTGTGTACTTCGGAACGTAACAAGCATGTCTAACATTTGGGATACGGAGAAATTTACGCAAGACTAACTGACGAACGAAACCTGTGTGGTTTGAACGAACAAACATTGAGCCTGATTTATAATTTTGCTTCTTTATTTCAATTATATTGCCCCGATTATGATAATGCGATATATTGGATGCACTATATTTTACGTTATAGTTCGGAAGAAGTGGGAAAATTTGAATATTTTGAAGATAACGCTTCTTGAATAGCGACTGAAAGTAATATAAGAAAATAAAGTATATAATTTATTTATATTTTATATTATATAAATATCATATTATATAAATGTATATTTTATATTACATTTTTACAATAAAAATGCATAATTACCAAGTGAGATTGAACTTTACCAACGTAGTTGCGAAACAAATCTAACATTAAAACTATAAATAGTATTTTCCACTTCACGTCAAATTTCACATTTCACAATGTTCGGATTCTACCAGTGTCGATTCACCTTGTTTGTGAATTCGAGAAGGAATTCATAATACTTTTAAGTTTACATACAAACCACGATACTGATAATATTAAATAATAAATAATAATTTATTAACTTCAAATGATCAGATCTTACCCACCCGGTGGCAGAATACAAGGAAATACTCGTACAACGCAAAAAATACAAAAATACATATCACAGAGAACTGAAATAAAAAAATGTTAAATAAATAATTAAACTATATGATTAAACTAATATTAAAGTATTAAATATAAAAACATTTTACCATGAGACATCTAAAAAATTGATAAAAACATATTGCACATTTTATTGTGCTGATGACCCAAACACTCGATTTACCCCTTTCGTGCACTTCACTTCACATTTCCCTCGAGATGAAGATAAATAAACTAAAATAAAATGACGCCTCATTTGTCAAAATTCATGACGTTCTCTACAAAATACAATCATACAAAAGAGCCTGTATCCTTTACGAGTAGGAAAAAATCAGCGCAACCTTCCAATACACTGAACAAGACGAGGAAATTGGTCAGACAACATGTAATAGGATCAGGGGAGGAAGCAAACTTTTACTTTCAACGAGCTCTGCAGGAAAGGAATAATACGCTCGCGACTTGCAGATTACGCCGCGTGCCCATAATGGGAAATTATACGTTTTGCACATTCCTAATGGGTGAGGGGAGGGGTGGGGGGGAGGGGAGGGGAGGGGACACGCGGTGGCAGTGAAAGGATGCGTGGTAAGTTATGCGCCGGTAGAAGAAAAAACCGACAACCGAGGATGTAAATGCAACGCTAACATTTCTGTTTCCATACTTTTGTCACAGAGGAAAGAACTTTCGAGAGGGGATTTGTCATTTTTGTCCTTTACTGTAGGAACTGTTGGATTACGCTTCTTAAATTCATCCTACGTGAGGTAACTGCGGGAGGAAACAAGAGGACCGCTTGTCTCGTAACAGCGTTTAACAAGAAGAGAGATCAGAGATAAAGCGACTACTTATTCCTTGATAAGTTATACAGGGTGTGGAGAAGAAGACGAATGTAGTACATTTCTACTATTCGTAAGTACATTATGTAATCAAAACAAATAAACTACCACTGGACAATCAATATATTTTATTGTGTTTTCTTACGATTTGTTCACACCTGATGATCTAGAGTCGAAGCATTATTATAGAAAAACTCGATAAAGTATGTTGATGGTCCTAAGTGGTGATTTATTTATCTTCATGTAGGCTAATCCTTTAAATACCTCGAACTGCATTTCTAAATAAACCAAAAAAATAATGATAATTTGTCGAAAAAATCCGTCATAGTGAAATAAATGAGAAATAACTTGTGAAATGATCAAAATTTTTCTTTTTTTTAAGTTTGTGTTTTCGATTGATTTTTGAGGATATTGTTATTCAAATATCAAAGGCATAAAAACGATTAAATATTCGACTCCTTTCCCTTGCACTTGAGACATTGAACAATGGGAATCATTATGTCACGTAACGACAACTCATCCTAGAAATCACTAATTGAATCTCAATAATTGCGAATGGAAAGCGCGGATTGTCCAAAATTCGCGTGAAAGTTGTTAAATCACAATTTGTTACTCATATATATTCATTAAATTTTGTTTTGTAATTCAAATTATGAAAAAATAATTTTCAATCTATATATTTTTAATGATCTGGAAATAACTCTGAAAATGTTGGAAATAATTGACCATAAACTACAATAGATCCAATTTTTATAATTGTTTTAAGTTTGTGAGGACATGCCGTTAACGAAACTATAACCTGTTCAAACCTTTACCAACAGTGCTGAAGTAAGAAATTCCAAAATAATATCAGAAATAATAATATCAATTATTATTACTATTAATAAGGTAATAAGATACTACTACTTACTTTATTCATTTACAAGAATCAGCAGTACCCATATTTTGGTTCCACCCTTCTTTAGGCTTAAAAAAAATAGTTTTAAACTTTATTGACGAGTATTAAAATGATATTGAAATGTGAAATAATTCGAGGTATCTCTAGGTCTAGAAATGTATCCAGATGAAACTAATGCGAGGGAAATATGCAAAAGTTTATAAGAGACAACAAATCCATAGTCTTGGAGGCCTATGGAGACTACGTTGATTCGGGAGAAACTCAAGAGAGGATCGAGCTAACAAAACCCACGAGCAGTTGTTTGGTTTTGAGAAAGTGGAGAAATTCTCCAGCATCTGGCTTGATAAATATTCCATTCACTTGGCAGAGGCACAAGCCTCGAAAGCACAAGGAACCTGTGACGGACGACTGTTTTTACGCAATCTAAGATAACACCATTTCGTAATAAAATGAGTTAATAATTTAGTTATGATCTGCAAACACGATTGTGGTTTTTTTCTTCTCGTTTGTTTCATTCCCTTAGTCGTTGATCAATAAACTGAAAATGTATAGTTTCACCGAACTTCTTTATTTATAAATAAAGCGAAAGCTGATGTAATGAGCATCTTCAAGCAAAGAATAATAAACAAAACAAAATTGGTAGCAAATAATAATAAAAATATTATAATATTAGTAATAATTGAAATAAAAATACACGTATTAAAATGAGAGAATATAAAAGAAGGGGAAGCAAATCAGTAAAAACTGAACGAGATTCTTCTTTTGTCGAACGACTGTCATTGATATTATCATAATTATCATAAGCATTATAATAATAATAAATAATAGTAATAATAAATAATAATAGTAATAATAATGGCATTATTTTTTAATTTCCTCTTTCAACACTGATGTAATGATTTGAACAAGTTATAGTTTCATTAACGGTATGCCCCACAAACTTATCAAAAATATAAATATTGGGTCAATTCAGATCTTTACTGTCAAGAGCCAACCAACACTGAGCGGATGAGCCCCTCCTGCAAAATCAAGGAAGTTCTTTCCATTTTTTTGTTTAACAATTTTTCTTAATCTCAAATAATGTAATATAAAATTGAAGACTTGCGTGCATGGTATAAATAAGAAAATATTTTTTGAAGTCTTGATGTGGGGGAAATATATCGTCTACGGAGTCCCCAAAGCGCGCGCGTCATGGCTTCTGTCATTTACGTCCACTCACAATGCCCCCTGCCCTTCCTACACCATGATGCGGCACTTTTCAAATTGTGCGAAATAATGAACGGCACCGCACGACACTCTCAAAGGACGTGGTACTTAAAATTCGCAGCCCCTCGCGTGCTTTCTTACGACACCAGATTGCACAAGATGACCATCGGGATCCAGAGTTCCTTCTCACGGGCGTCAACTCACGAGGCACGGAATTAAAAGTTTTTGAACGTACTCGACACGACGTTGTGTGACGTAGGCAAACAAAAGCAGTCAATTTTAAATATTACGATACAAAATACGTATACAAATTATATTTTAACTCGCCAACCCCTCCCGGGTTCACATGGGGGTTTTTGTCGTTATGATATAATTTAGAGCAGACAAAAATAGCACGTATACATAAGAGAAACGTGCTGATATTTGAATTAGTTAACACGTATAGCAAACATTCGAAAAAGTATATTTCACGGAAAGTCACCCCATTAAAATTTAACCTTTCATAGACAATGACTATCTAACCAAACGTGTCAGACAGAATTTTGGCATTCAGTATGATGAAATAATGTCATAATTGGTTCTGAATTAGATGACACTGCTTAGGGGGCACCGCGTGGATTCTCCCCTATGTCCTGTTCGTTGTACACGATCACCGGGTGTTCTCAGGAGGTCTCCTAATGACGGGGATGACGAGGGTGATGTGCAAAGCGAATGTGGTTATGTACTAATTTTACTAACAACCTTTTAAGTTGGAAATAAAAAATAATTCTTAATGAGCTTCTACCTTATAACAGCAACATCTCGTCAAAATTTCAAGAACCTATGTCTAATGACTTTGAGGTACGTTGATGAAGAGGTGAATAAGTCAGACACGCAGTATAACAGCGCTTATATTACATTTCGAAGTGAAATATGTACACTATTTAATGCACTATAAAATACCTAACATTCATTGGAACGTTCGCTTATATTTCAACCCATAAATAAAACATAATTTTGGTTGCATTGAATGCATGAAAAAATCTGATAGAAAAATTAATTACGTTATTTGGGATGTGGTAGCTTACGAAGAAATAGTCCAACAAATACCTATGAAAAATACAGTTAAAATAGCTCCACATAATTTTGAAGAATTTTACGAGATATAACTCATTCCATTTGGATATTTGAGCTATCAGCGCTGCTATAATACGAATAAAAAAGTTTCACAGATCGGGTAACAAAAAACGAAAGCTATTCCCGACAGTAGGGAGACGCCTAAACATGTTCTTTGAACTCTCTCAAGAGCAGGAAATAGGAAATACGTAAGAGTTCACCAAATGATCTCAACTGATCGTTCAACTCGATGAGCACGCGAAGAAATTTGTTATAAACCAGAATTGCAAAAGAAAACAGTTAAATTATTTATTAATTTTAACCATAAAGTGCACTTTATATGTTATGATTCGATCCCATGTACAATTAGTGGGTACAATAGACACAATGTCTCATTTATAGCTGCTATGGTGTAATAAAAACGACATTGTGGGATGGAGAAGTTTTCCAGAACTTTGTTTTGAGGATGTCTCGTTTCTATCGCTACTGTTACCTTTTTCCCAGCATTCAGGGTTACACGTGATTGATACTTCTGTGACATGAGTCATAGAACTACCATTATTTTCTGTATATGCAAGGGTTAACAGTTGGTGAGTAAGAAGATTTTTTTCTTGGGGCTTTAGGGTTCGCCAACATAAAGGTCATTAGAGTTCTTAGAATAAGAATATGCAACATTTTTTTATGGTATAGATACATATAAACATTTTGAATGATTAATCTTGTGTGAAATACTTCGATAAACCATAACATTTTTTTTCTATCAAAGCGCAAAAATAAAATTAAAAAGAAATAAATTTGAAATTGGACTTTTTTTCATCTTCTATCCACTGTGTAGCTCAGTTGCTTATAATTTCGTCGCTATTAGAAGTGATAAGTATAAGTTAAAGGTCCGTGAAAGACATATGGTGTTTCATGAATGAAGAGTTCATCCCCAAACGTTGGAAAGTAGAATGCAAGAGAGAGACATAAGGGAACTCGGAACATATGCGCGCGTGCAAAAGAACAAGGAAGTGATAGGCATGAGGTCAGCGCTTGTCTACGCCCGCGGCGGATAGCAGAACCCGGCTCTTTTGCATCTCACAGTCAGTCGAACGACAAGCTAACGTCTGCTTAGTCTGTTCATACTATACCCGTCCCAACGACTTAACACGCGACAGGTTTGGAATTTTGTGCCTAAAGAATCATTCTTCAATCCCCCAATGATAACTACTGAAAATGTTTACACATTCAATTATCAAAACAATAGTGAATCAAACCTCGCATTATAATCAAAACAAAGAACTTCAACGTTTAAACAGAATGGCCAACTATAAAACACAAAATTTCATGAAGAAATACAGTTGGCAATATGTGCCCCGAGAATCTACACAATGTTATTTTCATAATTTTTTTTACAATAATGTAGCTAATATTTCGGTACCAAAGTTCACAGAAAACCTTTTTTCAGCGCTCCTACCAACCATATGTTTAAACCGTTTGTTTCCGGGTTCAACGTTTACTTCTTTCGAAAATTCAATTTTCTTTTCTTTTCTTTTTTTATTAGTATGTTGTTTTCAAAATATACAAGCAAATCATGGAAAATCAAATTAGTGAACACTAGAGCTGAACGAAAATATCTTTCCACACAGCTCAAAAATGGAAAATATTATGATTGTCTAAATGCATCAAATTGTTATCTGTTGTTAAAATAATTTACTTAGCGTAAAAATAATTTTTTAAATCGTAAAGATGATATGAATCTAAAATATTACATGACTTTAAAACACTTCAAAATTTTCAAGGGTCTCGTTTATTTACAAAATCACCAAAAACATTGACCCAAATTCAAGTACCCAAACTAGAGATATTTTTTGTTCTTCCTCTAATTTTGAAAATGTTTTTGATACTGAATGCCTCATTTCAACTATTTTGTCATTCAAAATGTAAGTAAATAAAGAATATAGTTCTCGTACATAAACGCATAGATCTGAGGAAAGAATAATGAGAAACGATGTGATTAATTAGAAAAAGAAGAAACTTTTGATAATAGATTTTCGAATGTTAATTAAAAAATCATACAGACAAATATTGTTAGCAATGGGAGTTTGTGAAGAGGTACTTCAGTGATTACTACGTTTCCCTTTGATACATAATTTTACTTGATTGGAGGTTAGAGAAAACAAAGTACCATCATGCGTCATAAAATTAGAGTTGAAGGTTCGTACAAGTATTCTACATCTAGAAATGGAGAACACGCCGTTGCAGTTACAACAATCTTGTTCTTCGCAAAAGCTAACCCTGCGTCTCGTAATTTCGTATTTCAGAACTTCTTTGCTCATTGGTTCCGTCTATACTTCATGACGTCACTGTGCTATTTTCTACGTTCAGCTATTTGAGAACAATTCTTTAGTTCAATTTGAATCAATTCTTTCTCTGGCTTCGCAAAGGTTTAAAAATGAAATTACGTGAATTGAGAGAATCCGAAAATAAAGGTTTTTACGGAACCAAGAATTAGTAGATATTATTTTAGGACTAATTGGGGTATAATCAATTTCCAGTTAAGACGACGAGGTTGCGCAAAGCCAGGTGGAGAAAGTAAGCCATTTAATAATAAATAAAAAAGAATCATAAGGGAATCCGTCAATTTGATCTAAGTTCCTAATACAACTCCGAGAAGAAGAATTGTTAGGAATGGGAAAATACACGAAGTTAAAAAGCATTTGAAACCAGAAAATTTGCATGAACACTAGAATTACAAATTTTCTCCCTTTATTGATTGAGAATAGTTGGAGAATATTGATGTGTGGTTGAAGAGAAGATAGGATTCGGTTGTGCTGATGAAATGGAGGTGATTTAACGCAGATTGTGGGAACAGGTCAAGAAGACGCGGTGAAATTAATTTACAAAAATAAATTACTGAGAAAGCAAACACCTTTACGAACCACTAATGAACTTCTTTATGATACATTATCTACACGGAAGTTTTCAAAGTTATTTCGGAGAGAACATTTTGTATTCTCTTTGCAGATAGCATTTGGTTTTTTAATGTTCTTATTGTTTATAATAAACTAGCTGGCTACCCGGCGTTGCACTGCATTTTTTTTTTATTCCTTGACATAAATTCCTTAACGAAACCCACTCGCCGGGAAGCGCGCCGGTCGAATATTCGCTTCCGAGGCAAGACACGACGACCACAGCGTGACTGCACCACTTCGTTAAAACGCTTATAAAATCTAAACTATTCGTCCAAATTTAACGATATGTTTAATGTTTGTTAAATGCACAAAAAAAAACTATTCAACTTGATGATGATTGATTTTTCCATCTTAAATTGAAATATTTTAACACTTATTTTTAAACCTTTGTTGATAGACATATGCTGTCGCGGACCTTTTCTTTAGGACTCTTTGAAGCGAACGATATTCCCACTCGAAGTTGTCGCCTATCTCTAACCACTTGGGCAGCGTGAGCTAACACCTCTATTTCCCGATTTTATCGACATTTACTGCCAAAAACCATTTCCATGTTTCTTATTATACTTCTTAAAAATAAAAGTTAGGTTATGTTTATCCTGAACATCTTAACTATAAATCCTTGCCAAGTTTCATCACGATCGGTTCAGTGGTTTAGTCGTGATTAAGCAACAAACAGACAGACACGCTTTCGCGTTACGCATTTATATATTAGTATGGATTAGAAGTAAAGAAAGTTTAATAAAAATGAACCACTTATGTGTCAACTAGTAAACAAATAGTTTAAAGATAGTGAGGTTAAGAACACATTTAACTTCCTTATCGATTGGAAGAGGAAATTCCTCGACCTCCACATATTACATCTGAAGATGCATATTTGGACAATTAATATGACGCTAACTCTTTGTTATTCCTACATGTAAAATTGTGTTTGTAGCGTAGATAGAGAGAAGGGAGTAAATAAAATATTTCAGGCCTCAGGAATGAAGTAAATGATTTGTTATGTAAAATATGTCATTTCATTGGGAAAGGTTCACACGCTTAGGAAAGTAGAAAATATTTCTACTTTTCCCTCGAGTCTGACATTGAACTTATCCTCCTCTAATTACTTCACGGAACTGAAGATAGTTATCTCGTAAATTTATGCCTCCGATTCACGCGCAATTTCAATTCCGAAAATTTGGGGCCCATGTGATTATTCTCATTATTAATAAGTAATAGCAAACTTCACTATTTCTGCGAATGTAATTTTTATAAACGTTTTTGCTTATTTTCTTCCCAATGATCATCACTACGTATTTAAATGATCTTTTTAATGAGGAATGTCTGGTTTTCAAAGATGAAGGAACAATCTTATGAAACAGTCGCGAAGGCAACATGCTATTATCTGCATGCTCAATCAAGTGGGTCTGTCTGGATGGGGAAACTGTTCTGAATTTAAATTTCTTTTCTCACTTGTATACAGTTATTATGAATGAATTCATTTGCTCAACTTTCCCGTTGAAATTCGATTAAAAGTTAAAACGAAGCCTATCCATGGATAGCGCTATACATTGCCGCTTAAAGAACACGTCCTAAATCATAAATATATTGGACTTTAGAACCAACGGATACCTTAAAATCTAGAATTGATTTTTTGGAATGAAAATCAAATTTTTCTTATTTTAGAAAGAAAAATTGTAAAAAAATAAAATTAATAAGGAAACATGCAAATAATGTTGTATGTAACACAAAATTCGGATACTGCCATGATATTAAATAAGTTGACATCCTGTAATATCATTTAGAACTTCGATTACGTCATAACTGCGTTTTAAGTACAAACTATAAATTCACTCTTGATATGTTGTCTAGTGGATTCGTTCCAATATTGCATGGTAATATGCAAGAGAATAACATATAGAACATAAAAATGATCGGAAGTTAATAAACTGTCTGTTCGGAACAAAACAATTCCTAGATATATCTAAGTTATGTATAGTCTATGAGAACAGCTATAGTATTGTCTTATTGCCAGAAGATAATGATAACTGACATTCCACTGACACCTATGTATAAACAAATTAATATGAAATAAAATCCTTTTCTTGAAAAATCTGTTAAAAACGTACAAACAGGTGAAGGGCAATAAACTATTGTACTCTCCTGATGCATCCTGGCTAATCAGTTCAAAGTGCCCGAAGCAAAAGCCTTAAAAACTCAGTTGAGTATGGAGTTACAGACACACAGTACGCGCAATCATTTAAATGCAAAAGGAACAAATGTTCACTTCCGAGACTAACTCTAGTGAAGTTATGAGTGTCATCAGTTCTTTAAAAAATAAATTTTTAGCAGGGATAGATGATATAGTAAAATCTTCCTCTCACGTTATATTACATCCATTCACTCATATTTTCAATAGCTCCTTGTCAGAGGGTGTGTTTCCTGACATATTTTAAAAAAAGATAAAGTGAAACCATTACATAAAAAAGTAAATAAACGTGATGTTGAAAACTATCGACCCATATCACTATTGCCAACTTTCTCAAAAATACTGGAAAAACTCTTCTACAAGAGACTATTAGACTTCTTATCGCATAATATTCTCTCAAACGATCAGCTCGGTTTCAGGAAATCATTTTCAACTAACAGCGCCATATTTTCTTCTCTAAATGATGTAACCAATTCTCTTGACCGTGGGGATAATCTACAAGGTAGTTTTCTTGATTTTTCGAAAGCATTCGATGTAATCGATCACGAAATTCTTCTCTCAAAACTGCACTTATACGGCATTCGTGAATTGCCACATCAATGGCTAACTTCCCACTTGAAAGATAGGAAATTTAAACTTGCTGAAGTCTATGTTGAAAATAAAGTATGTCAATATTACCACTCAGAAACAAAGCCACTTACTTGCGTAGTTAGTCAAGGTTCAATTTTAGGTCCTATCCTCTTTTTATTGTACGTAAATATGTCATCCACCACACCCGATTGCAATATGGTTCTCCTTGCTGATGACACAAATCTACTACGTAAATATGTCAATGCGCAAAAAGCTCTTTCTAACCTCTCGGTATGGTTTTATTCAAATTCTCTCATCGTTAATACTGATAAAACAGTATCCATGTCATTTCGCAATAGTGTAACAAAATCTCTTCCTCCTACATCCTTTTCGCTAAACGGAACCCAAATAAAAATCAGTCAAGATAACAAAATTTTTAGGGCTTCATATTCAGGAGAACCTCAAATGGAATTGCCATATTGATAATTTGAATTCCAAACTATGCAATGTGTGCTATGCATTCCGAATTTTAGTCAACATGTTTATCGCTGAGTGTATTTTGCAAATGTATATTCTCAATGAAGAAACGGCATTATCTTCTGGGGCCAATCCACTCAGAACATTCAAACTTTTAGAATTCAAAAGAGAATAATTCGGATTATTTGTAAATCTCACCCCCGAAATTCATGTAAACCTTTATTTAGAGAATTAAATATTCTCCCTCTCCTTTGCATATACATTTATGAAGTAGTCGTGTTTGTTAAGACAGAACTATTAAAATCCCACCCCTGTTTTAGAAGAAATAGTCTAGTTCACAAACTCGTAATAAGGCTACTATTCATCATCCTGGAGTGTCAACTCTTTGCCAAAGAGACTCTTATCATTCAGGAATAATTTTGCGTAATTCCCTACCCAAAAATCTAATATATATAAATAAATTGAATCTCTTTAAATCCGCGGTTAAAAGCTTTTTATGGTGCTATTGTTTCTATAATGTGAAAGAATTTACAGATTTTAATAAATGAAGTTAATGACAGTTTCAATTTCCTAATAAATATTGTTTTCCACATGACTTCGGATAATGTGAGTTATGTTAATATCTCTAATACTTTATCACGCCATTGTTATTGTACCCTAGATATTGATTAAATTCCTTTTTCATTCATGTTGATTTTGCTCCTTTTCTTTATTAATAGTTTATTTCTAACTGTACGCAACCTTGGTACGGTTGTGTACATTATCTCTGTAGCCCCAACCTGGCCCGGGTTTTACTCCGGTTTTCCTTGGACGGGAATGTCATTAATACTTTTGTTTTATTGATCTCGAATTTTTACTACACTAATATCTTCAATTTATTTTTAATAATAAATGGATAACAGTAGGTATTTATTTAATAATTTCTTTTGTAAATATAAAATCCACCACTGCCCATGAGCCCTTGATCGGAATTGATGGGATGGTTCCTTGCTTGTCTCCGGAGAGAAACTTGGTCATACGCAGTTTGCAACTGCTTTTTTGACAATAAAGTTTATAGCATATAAATCAAAACGCAGGAGACATGGATGGAGTAGAAACTACACAGACAACGCAATGACCTTGACGCGTGATTCGTCATTGGGACGTGTAGGATTTCAGGGCTGTCGGCAGATCGGGAATGGCGAAAATGGTTAGGTTTGGTTCAGCTTCACAAATAAAAATCACGCTCTGGATAACGTAACGATTGGATGGAGATAAAACAACGAAATTTCATCAGGCAATGTATTAGTCTTGTAAGAAGGAGAGTATAGACAGGAGGTTATGGAGGTACTAGTGTAGATAGAATTAAATCACTAAAATATCTTAAATGGACATAAATTAACACTGTAACATGTATTTGTTGTGATTTCAAATTGAAAGACATACCTAACCGACCATTTAAATGAAATAATTGCAATTATAATGTGGTGGTAATTACATTGCATCTTATGAAGGAGAAACGTATTTCCAAAAAAGACCAACTTTTAAATCACAAAGTGATGGAAATTTACTTTGTATTAAAATTTCCCTAGTATTTTTTTCCCACCACTTTTATGTATATATCACTGAACATTACAAAAATATATTTAGCGTTTTATGAGGTGTGATGCATGAAACCAATGAGCTCGGCCGCCATGTTCTGGTGCGTTTCAGATGAGTCAAGCGAGTTTCTGAACATTATTCATACTATACTATTAATTGATAGATACAAATTATATATTATTTTACCTTCTTATATACGTAGTATATAGAAAGTATTGTAATCGTGAAAAAATTCGAAAACGATATTTTAGCGAAAATATCCGTTTTTGGAGAACATGGATTCCGAAAAAGTGTCGTTTCGCAGGAAGTCTGTCCGATCCGTCTGTGCGCAGCACTCCTGACCGAACGGAAAAAATATTTTGTTTTCATTTTTCGTATTTAGGGTAGAATTTACTTCTGATATATGCACGTGCTTTCAATTTTCTTTTTACTTGAACACAAAGGGCACTTCACATGAAGATCAAAGTACATTTTTGAATATTTTTCAAAAACTGGTCCAACGATTTTGTTTAAATTTTCTTCAGTAAAGTAGAATTACTATGCATTACATCCGCATTAGCGGTATTTCGCTTGAAAGTTTGGTATAGACGCAGTAAAATAATTTATGTCTGCTACATTAACGCATTAGTTTACTGTTTCAA
>NNCF01131578.1:152116-162241 GCA_002313205.1 Laupala kohalensis | reverse complement strand
GTTGCGCGCCAGGGCAGTTGACCGGTGCTGTGCGGCGAGGGAGCGTGTGCCGACGCATTAGCTGGGTTACGCCCGCACCGCAGGGTCACTCGCTCTGTGCCCTGTGTGGTTGTATAATATTTAGCGATGTAAATGGACCAAGCAGACGTAGAATACACTTTTCGTAAACTAAAATGAAAGATATGATAATGATGAAATACATAGGAGGACAGCAAACTCACAGCAGATGCGAAAATACATCAATTTCTGTCTTCAACGAAGTTACTTTTACATAACACTTTTACGATATTTTTGTCACTCTGTGCTACAGACGGAGAAACGTATATGAGAAAGTATGTGCAATGGTTTTGCACCAATAGTTTCATCATTTCTTCATGAAACAATTACAATAAAAATTAAGAAAAAATTATACATCTCAGTGACTTGACTAGTTTGGAGTGCCAGTCCCATCTTAAGCTAATGAAGCGCGAGTTTTTATTCAAATGCTGTAGAATCTGTGCATAGAGGGTGCAAACAACTGTCGAATAACCTTGTGCAACTAATTTAACCTATTCAGTTGTTACGGCTCAATGTAAACAACGTTAAAAAGTTATCACGGATGTGTCGTACAAGAAATTGCTCTTTAGGCAATGAGTATTACAGACGATTAAGTACACTATGAGCAAGAAAATTGTGAAATGAGTTGAGGATCACGGGACGCACTACAAAACACCAATGTTTACAGCGACATCTCTCGCTGACATACGTGACCCCTTCCCTAGAATTTAACCTACATCAAATAAAATCACTGACTTGAGTGAATCAATTAGGAGATTATCACATTAAATCAAAAATATTTCTATCCCACGTTTATCGATACATAGCACAGCTTTCGAGACTTCTTGAATAAAAATCAACGAGTTCGAATCTGCTTNTGACTTGAGTGAATCAATTAGGAGATTATCACATTAAATCAAAAATATTTCTATCCCACGTTTATCGATACATAGCACAGCTTTCGAGACTTCTTGAATAAAAATCAACGAGTTCGAATCTGCTTTGACTACAATATGAATGAACTTGTTCAGAATTTTATGGGAACGAGCTACCATGAAAACTTTATTCTATACTGTCTGGGATCCTAGGAGATTGTTTGCGCGTCAGATTATACGCGTAAATAACCATATCTGCTATTTTATGGGAATAGATCAAAATTTCGCAAGCGAATAGATCAAAATTTCGAGAGACCATCACATCTCAAAGAGAAGCTAAAAATTACACCTGATAATCATATTTAGCTGTAGTGAATGACTTAAAACAGCTCATGTGGGTGCAAGTGTATAGTTTATTAAACCCCCCAATAAACATCGGGATCCATCCAGAGTCTCAGTGACTAGCGTGCTCGCTCATCACCTAGATACTCCGAGCTCAATTCCAGGTGGGGTCACAAAATGTTTTTTAGCTTTTCACTTCAATTTCCCAGTTCATATACAGCTATGATGATTGAAAAGCCCACCCTCCTCCTACTACTAAAGTCACCAACTCTCACGATTACTAACTACTCCTACTAACCCCTCCATGTGGGCCAAGTTGTTGGTAAACCCTGCTAAGCAGCTACTAACAATGACCTACCACCCACCTCCTAAATCCTGTCGCCCCGTGTAGATAAGCTTCAATAGCACGCTACGTTTCCCATTTACAAATACTACAATTAAAAAAAAATCATATGTTCTTTTTTTTGGGAGGGGGGTGATTAAATCCCTCCTACATCCGACATGGATGCACGTCCCGAAGAAGAAGAGTCAAAGTGAAAGTAAAAGATGGGTTAACTTATCTATAAACTCTCCGTATGAGTGTCACGTTCATAAATATGTCAACGCCAACCCACTTACAGGTCGAAAAGAAAGATGGTTATTTCTTTTTCCCGGCCTCGACGTCACGTTTAATATGTGGGACGATAAAAACTTCCGTTGTCATTCCAACTCGGGGGCAAGTTATGTGTCGAAATCAATTTGATTTTATTGATTTCACATTGGATAGAAAGGAGTAATGAAGGTAAAGTCGATTTATTCATGACTCATTTGATGTATTGCTTCTCTTTATCTCAAGATTTATCCACATAGGATGATTGCATTCAAGACCACTGTATATACTTTCATTATTTTCTCGTGTGACCTGATCAGCTTAGTCATGTTACGGAGTCTCAGGGTTTTCTCGCTTGACTTCATACTATTCTTTTAAATTTTCATGACGATCGTTCAACGATAAATAATACAGACCACGAAGATTGAAAAGACAATTAAACGAATGGAAGCCAGAAGCAATTGCAGTATACGTGTAAAGTCTACGACTCTCACGGCGCGAAGTTCTTAGAACGGTTGGGTTATAGTTCGTGAATAGAACGTAACGAGGAATTTGATTCAGGAGTATATAAATGACATTTCCACTACTGTAAAACATTATGAGCAATTCATTACAAACGACATTCATATTTCAATAATACATTTGTCATTCTAACTAAATAAGGCTATTTCATTAACATTGGTGTATTTTATTGCGATTGTTATAGAAAGTGAAATTTCGGTTACAAGTCGAATCGATACAAGAAGTCGTCATTGCGACGTTTATGAACACGATTAAAAAATATGAGAGAGAAAGGGACATTTACTGGACATTTTATTTTAGAGTTCCAGTACGGCATCGATCATCCGAAGTAATATAGTCGGGGATGGCTCTGATAGTAAAAAAGTCAGATAATAAAAAATCATTTAAAACAGAGGACGATGCAATACAAAGAACCACGTTTGTACAAGAAGCATCTATGTTTATACGCAAGTGCAAAAACCGACTATGCGACAAACAAAATAAACCGTAATTGACAGAAACGACCAAATTTAGCAGATCTCCACTTCACAAAGTTAAAAACTCTCAACACATTAAAATAGCACGTGAAATTTCACAACATTTAAATATTCAGGTTTTTATCATCAGGTGAAGAAAATGATTTAAAACACATCGAAACAAAAGCTCAAACCTAAATGCATGTAAATTGTTATTTTAATGTGTTGCAAGTTTTTAGCTACGAGAAACGCAAATAAATGTGAAGATCTACTAAATTTGTTCGTTTTTTGCCAATTATTCACACTCAAGCAGACGACATGAACAACTTATAAAATACGTCATGTGCAAGATTCATAAAAAAGGTTAATTCTGTGACTTGTTTTGGAAACGACACCATCGTCATCATCGCCATTTTGATTTTGTTACGTGAATCGCTTTCCTTCGGACAAACAAATAAATAAATAAATACACATTATTGTAAAAAAGGAGTTGCAAACTCCGTATCACCATGTGAGGGGTAGTAATAAACTAAGTTACTCTCTGGGAAGAAGCAAGGGACCATCCCATCAATGATAATAATAATAATAATAATAGTAGTAGTAGTAGGGGAAAACAAAAACGACATCATACCAGTAGTAATAGCGGCATTAGGAACTATCAATAATACAATGGAGCAATATATACAGAAAACACCAGGAAATATAAATCTAAACATAAATTCAAATACAGCACTGTTGGGAACTGCCCATATCGTGAGAAAAGTATTGTAGCTGCTATATGGATTATTTCCAACACTAGGAATGTGCTTTATTCCCGGTTGGAAGAAAGATACCAGCATAAGCTGAGACAAAAATACATAATAGTAACAGTAATAATACCCGAGAATAATCCAAAAAGCTGCTTTACTTGGTACCTCCAATATAGTCCGTAAATCCCTTTGTCTTCATAGTGCGTTTCCGCCGGGAGAGGACACGACCCTATGATAATGTTTATCATAATGTACAAATATTTTTGCCTTGTGCAATGACAAACCCATGCAATTATGGAAAATGGAAAAGTGATAAATATAGTAATAATAGTAATAATAAAAATTGAATGTTCGGATAATTGACATTCTACTGTAGTTATGGCGATGTCTCGTATGATTAAAAAGGGGCCACCTTCCGAAACTTAACTAGTGAATCCTCTGTGTCCGTCCTCTTCATGTCCTCGCCTTCGCTTGAAAAGCGCATATGTCGCCTCCTGCTGCTTTCTCCTTCTGCAGCAGCAGCAGCAACCATCGCGTGGGAAATCGATCTTCCTGCTTCTTCCTCAGTCAAGTGACGACTTCTGTCTCCAACACGCACGCACGCACTTCACTCCCCCTCTCCTGCCCCCAGCGGAATCCTTTGCTAACGACCTACGCATCATTTTGTGTTACGAGATCACGATCAGGGGTCTCTTCTCTGTTTGGTACACCATAACCCCATTCAAATCTGGAAATTCCATCGATCATAAAATATTATTCCAACTACTATATGAAAGAGAAATTTTAATTTTCGAAAGAGAGAAACGTAAAATTTTCAACACCCGGAAACACACGATCTATACGTGTAGTTGGAGGAGACATTTCTATTTCGTTTCAAGAAGGTTTCTATTTCGAATTTTTTTTTTAATATTATGAAAATAGCATTCAATTAGCATTATCTGGATTATCCATGATCAGGACTTTCATTTTCCAAGTTTTCATGAGCACATATTGTGTTTTATGGTTATCAAGCTACTTTATTCAAGTTCTTTGTTTTGTTAATCATGTGTGATTTAAATCATAATTACTTTGAAAATTGGATATAAAAAACATTTAATATATATTAATGGGGATTAAAGATAGATAATTTACGCACAGGATTGAAAACCTGACGTGTACTCAGCAATGGTACCAATTATAATTAAATAAATAGTTAAGAACGTACGACCTTTGTTTACGAATAGTTTGTTATTACTTGATCACCTGACGACGGCGTAAATCCACGTCGAAACGCAGCGAGTTCTTAACAAAAAATAAAAATATTATTCTTCTAAAAATAAAATAAAAAGATCGTAAGTTCTTAACTATTTATTTAATTAGATTACATATTGGACGTTAATAGTAGTAGAATTGGTACCAATTAATACATTTTGAAATGTTTGTACGGATTGAAAGTCACTTAATTGATAGAACAGTTAGGACTTGATATCAAACACTTCATGATCCTGCAAACTAATTTAGTGGTTCTAAAATGTCCGAGGAATGTTCCTCTTCAGAAAATGATTTAACGCCAATTAGCGAACGGACTATAGAGGTCAGTAATGCTATCCACCAGTAACTCGTAAAATTGTATCAAACAATTAATGTAAAATACTTTACTGTCGATTTCAAAATGTCTTATTAGTTAATATCGTACATGAAACACAATTGACCTGAACATTTGAACATTATTTCATTTATTATCCTTGTGTAAGCAGAACGATGTATTTCAGTTTCATCATACCGAGTTAAGGAGGAACATCACGAAATAGTCGTAAGAAGCGAAGTGAATTAAGCTACGAATGAAATTATCGTTGAATCCTCGCAAAAAAAACTTTCTGATGACCTCCGCAGCGCAACATCGTTCTTTGAGAGAAAGCGCCGCGCTCGCACTCAAGAGTGATTCTAACATTAAACACAGGGCGCCGGGTAACTTCTGAAGTTCCTTCCTCACACTGGATTAACAAACAAATCTCTCCATGTCTAAATAACTCTATCTGATCTATGAAGTCGAAAAATAGTATGAAATAAACCAGGGGGGGGGGAATAATTCGAAGAAGAAGTTTCAGCCACTTGCAAGTTGTGAGATCAAATGTAGTAAATTGAATAAAGATCATTTCAATATATTTATAATATTTTATGATACTTAACGTTAGTCTCACTATGTGTCAATCGCAATTTTTGTCACCCAATTTTCGGTAGACCAGAAAAATGTGTAGCTTTTCACATTAATGTCCAAGTTTATATAGCTGTGACTACTGGAAAGGGAACCTTCCTTCCCCTATCCACCTCCTGCTAGTCTATTATTAACTCTAACTGTTACTAACCACTTCTGCTAATCCTTGCACGTAAGCTAAGTTGTTGGTAAACCCAGCTAAAAGGCCCACCTACTAGCAATGACCTACCACCCAACTCCTAACTCCTATCGCTACATGTAGATAAGTTTCAATAGCACTAAGCTACATTTCCCATTTACAAATACTATTCTTGTGAACCCATAATAACATAATAAATATGTGTAAACGGAATAACTAAGACCAAAACGTACACGAACTTTGGTGTTCACAAATAAGTAATATATAAAATCTTACCTCATAGTTGTTCAAAATGTAAACTATATCTACATATTAACTACGCGTATAATGTAGGAATCTAAAACTTACTAAATTCACGAAATTCTTTGTTGGATTAATGTGTTTCAACAATTGAAGATGACGTGATTGAGGTCCCAGAAAATAAATTTGAGATTGATAATGTCGTGTTTCGATTTGTCCCGATCGTTTTATTCCCTTTTATCCTCCACCGAATTAAGAGGCATTTCGTTCTCTCTCTCTTTTAGAAATTCAGGGGCTTATCCACGTTTATCTCCTCGAAGGTCTGTCACTTAACGAGGGAGTGAAAGTGGAAGTGACCGGTTCTTTTCTTTTTATTTTAGATTCAAAAGATTCGTTCCCGCACATTCCACTTCTATCTCTTACAGCGCTCTTCGTTCTGGGTGTAGGTCAGACCAATCATCTCACGCACCGTTACCATAATAACCTGTTCATCGCATCTAAAATACGTTCAGTAATGGTAGCTTACATCTACTGGTCAGAAACAATTAATTATAGACCTATTTAGGACAATTTTGGTTAGTTCAATTTTTACCAAGCTTTTAAACGCACTTAATTTGTTTTATTATAGCTTCTAGAAAATGGGAAATGTAGCGTGCTATTGAAGCTTATGTGCACGGGGCCATAGGAGGAATAAGGTGGGTGGTAATTAATTACTTGGCCAACGAGGAGTTGTTAGTAAGACCTGTTAGTAAGACTTAGAGTTATTGATACTAGCAGGAGGTGGATAGAAGAAGAAAGGTTTGCTTTTCAATTGTCACAGCTATATGAACTGGACCATTAAAGAGAGAAGCTGCAATTTTTTTTCTCATCCCCTCCGGGTATAGAACCCAAAGTGAATCAGTGGAAAGCAAGTATGCTAGCCCGAAGCTAGCGGAGGTCAATTTATTACCAACGTAAAACTGTTTTAAAGGTAGTGCACCAACGTAAATAATTCCTAAACGTTTACGAGGAAAAATATTTGATATGTTTTTAAAAAAAATTTTAATCAATCATTTAAATATTCGATCACGCCAACTAACTTTCAACCATGAGAATATTTAATCAATGACAGTATTATTCGGACTTAGGCCAATAGAACGTCATACATTTGAGCAAATTAACCCGGGCAGGATTCGAACACGTGGCAGTCGAATTGTTCACTTTTGAAAATTACGTTTGGTGACATTGCCGTCATAGTATGTTTTTATGTAAATGAGCGATAAAGAAATTTGCGTAAATTTCTTCACAAATGATCAGTAATCAATTCAAAATTAATATTCCATTCAAAACCTTTCGCCAAATCCCAATGCACAGTTATCACCATTCACGTTTCCAACTTGTAAAAACAATAATTAAGAATTGTAGACAAGCTTCATGTTATATACTTATGTTTCTTATGTTCGTATACTCATGTTTCGATATGAGAAATAACTTGCACTTTTTTTTTTTACAAAAATCACCCAATCTTCAATTATAGCACACTTTGTATTGTTTTCTACGGTTGGACATGTAAAATAAGTACAAACTTTGCTTTGAATACGATACTCTATTGAAACTGAGCCAAACTCCTCTTGTCCCGTAAGCCTCAGATAGAAGACGAGTTGCTTATTCTTTGTTTTGAGCAGGCAGTTACTGCAGCGTAGCGATGCGGGATCCCTTGCAATTAAGAACCATCTGCGATTCCACAGACCTGGAGGCGCAGGGGATCCCCCATGCGATCACGATTCCATGACGAGCAGTTCATGCCAACAGAAGCACTAATATTTGCATCACGCCTAACTATGTCCAAAAAGTGAGCGATGTTGGAGTCATAATATACAAGAACTACTTTATTGACTAATAGTTAACGGTAAGAAATAATGGATTGAGATGATTCTCATAGCACAGAATTGTTACGCAAAATCTCTCTTCATTAGTGGTAAAAAAAATTATAAAATTTGCTTTTACGAAACGGCGCAATAAAAACACATTGCCTCATTGAATCATTAAATT
The DNA here is from genome assembly GCA_002313205.1 of Laupala kohalensis. Lineage (NCBI taxonomy): Eukaryota > Metazoa > Arthropoda > Insecta > Orthoptera > Trigonidiidae > Laupala > Laupala kohalensis. The sequence goes on along the minus strand of NNCF01131578.1, from coordinate 154,069 downwards.
ATTAGGGAGAAAAGCTATAACATAAAAGTAAGAAATACATGAACTTTCTCTTTTAAGTATTTTCTTCGTGAAGCAAAAGCGTTCCAAATTAGCGCCGGACGTTTATTCTGATACAATTAAACTATTAAGGACAATAAAAAGAATGTAAGTGATATGCAATTCCAAAAAGGAGAAAGGAACGACAGAACGAATGCGTGGAAGGAATTAGAACGATGAGAAAGAACGACTCTTTTACAGGTCAACGATTTTTCTGTCTCTGAGAAGAACGAAATCCCGGTACACGAAGTGTGGCGTGTGGCAACAACCGCGAAACAATGGCTCCACAAACACGAAACTCTCGATAAAATATGAATGTTCCACTTCAATAAAATGAAGCAACTCGGGGAAAAGATGAATGAAGCGAGGAAACCGACCGACAATTTCTCACGTGAATGAGGGCTAGGCCCGATTAACACTTGCGTTCCTTGCTTGATATGAGGAAGGGATTCCACGGGACACGATGTCGTACTCCACTCATTAGCATCGCTTTCTCAGTAATGAGGAATTGAATGAAATCGGAGAATATTTTCAAAGAAATTAAAAATTAAATATGAAAAGAATGCTGAATAATCTGCACTCACTATCTATGTGAAATTCGCTCTGTCGGAATTGATGTGTGGTCCCTTGCTTGCTTCCGGAGTTCATTGTCCTCCACGAGGTCAGGCTCAGTTTGTAACTTCTTTTTTGACAATAAATTTACTTACTCATTAATTCATGAACCATTTCGGGAAAAGTGCGTTTTATAACCATGCAAAGAATATGCATAAAACATACGTAGACCATAGATCGCACTGAGTAGATACATGGTACTGAAGTAACGTATGAATGTAGAATATTTTATAAGAGCAAAATGAGCTAAACAAACAGACATTTGACAGGTAGTGTAAAATATATCAATTATCCACCACGTGGTCATACGCAGTTTGTACTGTATTTTTGACAATCAATTTATTATTATTTATTATTATTATTATCAGTACACATTTTTCCTTGAATGTAGATTTATTTTGTGCGTGTTTGTTTAACAAAGCATTTTTATTTATGCTTTATTTGAGAATTGTTTTAAAATTTAGAATGTCCAGTAATAAATGTTTTATGTTTCTTTTCAAATTCAGGGCAACGCCGGGAGCTTCTGCCAGTTAAATATATCGACAAAAATACGCAATAAACAAATTTAGCAAAAAAAGTAAATCATCTTCAAAATGATTGATATATTAATTAAAACTGTTTTACGTGAACATGTTTATTGGAAGTTCTAGAAATTTAATTAGTTTTTTTCAAAATTTTAATTATAAAATATCTTTTATGATGATACATAAACGAAATTTTCACATTTTCCATTGTAACCAATTTATTTATTTCAAAACATGTTTTCGATGGCATGGCCGTAATCATCAGTGAATCTGAATGTTGGAAATTTCTAGCAGGAAAATGTCAACATTTAAATAAACTGGTTACGATGACCATGCCGTCGAAAACATGTTATGAAATAAATAAATTGGTTACCATGACAAAACGAGGAAATTTCGTTTTATGTATTTAGAAATGGTAACTACAACTCACCTCCTTCATAAATCCTTGTAATGATTCTGCAAGGAACCTTTGTTTATAAGTATAGCCCTCAAGAAGATACGAAGGGTATAGGAAGTTGGCGAGTAACTGGTGTGTTTTCTCTTTTGACCTAACGCAAAAAACGTGTCCCATTATGAATTCAGAGGTCGATTTGGTGAGTGATAAAATTCGTGTATATAAAGAAATAAATAAATCGGGGGAAAAGTGTAATTTACAATATTCTATCAGTCTATTCGCAATATCCGCAATACCAGCGTTCAACGTCACGGCCACGAAACCTTCTCTTGTTCAATAATGCAGGGCTTCAAGGTTTTCGATGGGCTCTAATGACCTCAATGTTGA
>NNCF01131578.1:112267-152100 GCA_002313205.1 Laupala kohalensis | reverse complement strand
TTGATGAGCCCTAAAGCCCAACAAAAAAAAAAAAAAGTTTTCGTTAACCTCTAAAATACATTAATTAAAATTATGTGACTCATTTCGGTTGAACTGGATTTTACTTGAGTGCAAACTGGAAGTGTTATTCATCTCCATCGAATATGGTTCAATGTAAACCTCAACATATGCAAATTTTACAGTAGTTTCATTTCATGCAAAACCATATCAAGAAATGAGGTCAAAGGAGAATGAAGAGCAAGTATATTTGCTCCCCAGAACTTTGATTCAAAGAGAGAAAGTCAACTTATTCAAATCTTTGTACATCAATAAGACAATTGCTGGTTAGATTTTATTGTGATAAGTATTCGTATAATTCAAAGAACAGTTGAACAGATGACAAAATTTACAAAAAAGTATTTTTTCTAAAAAAAAATATGTATAAGAGAACATTTCTGGAAAAGAGTACAAATTTGTCCCAAATATTTTTAATATGCTTTTCATCGTATTTGCGGAAGAAGGATAATAAGAAATGTAAGGACCATATTATTCCAGAACGCAAAGAGTCAAATCACTTGCAATAGGGATAGACTGAGGTCATCAAGTTATATTGTCTATATTGTCAAATAATTTGTATACGACATAGATCTTGGGAGCGACCGAACTGTCAGCCACTAACGGCCTAGTGTCATAGGTTCTTATACGTTGTTTGATGACCTCGACCACTCTCGGTCACAGGTGACCCAGTGGAATAAGGTCCAAATGATCAGAAGCCAATTTTCAAGTTATTGCTCAAAGTGAATTTCAATGCATTGTCTGCCGAAGAACAAAACATCCAACTTCCTGCGCGTGTCACACTTCCCACAATCCTCAGCAACACATCCTGGCCACGAGGATGACGAGATCCATTCTATTATCTAAGTGGAGTTATCTAAACGCCAAATTATCTCACACATCCCACTGACTATTCTTTTCGATTTTAATTACACGGTGCACTCAGGAAGTAAAAGTGTCGGGTGTGTTTTCTGAAGGTGTCGATTCTGGACGAGAAGCGGCAATTGAAAACGGTTAGTTTGTCTCAAGGAAAATGTCGTCAACTCCCAGCTGTCTTTTGTCACCGTGTGTGAATAAACGGTTTTGTAATCGTTGTCGTGAAAAGGATTTGCATCGTTGTAACTCTCGAAAGATGGTTTTAAGAAATATTTCAGTGTTGGGATGGTTGAACAACGCGTGATACAATATTTTAATCCCTCACAAGGTATTTTTAAACCAAAATTATCTAGATTCAAAAATATATTGGGAATTATCGCACACTACAAGTTGGTTTCCTATCGCAGAAAAATTATTTGTTGTTGTGTTTGCGGAATATTCATCAAACAAAACAAACCTTGTGAATATTTACTTTCAGGCACATTTAGGTAATAAACTGAAAATAATACAAAGATAAAACTGTAGAGAACTGTTGATGGCATAAAATTGCACGGGGAAAACTCCTACACTGAATGTACACCAGAATGCAAGATACTCGTACGCCTCCCACAATGGATATCTCAATTCTCATGTTACAATCAAAGTAGCTAAATTTACAGTGTCGCCCGGAATTTTGTATTCCTCTAGTCTCTTCCCAGTAGTTTCGTCAATTTTGCGAAGTTTCATGGAAGTAAAATAATTACTAAAAATAGAAATAGTAGGAATCATTCAAAATAAACCACAAAAACCTATTTAATTGATATTATGTTTTCAATTTTCTAACAAGAAATGAAATAGAGGGATAATTTGTCTCCACAGTCCGAAGCTCAATGATCCACAATGTGATTTCGCGAAAAAAGCAAAAATTTCCATTTCAATTCCAACACGTCCCAAAATAGATCAACAATTACAAGATTCCTTCAGTTGACATATAATATTTTTATATTCTTCCAATTTTTTTCAAACCTGCTTTCGGTTTTATTTGGAAATTCATAGGTAAAACGATAGGAACAGAAGATGCAACAACTTCACAGGAAACAAATGTAAAGCAATACCTGCCTAGGGAATCACTTTTTATGAATTCACAAGAGTGGAGGGAATGCTGAAGATCGCAAGGTTTAAGAACAAGATTTTCTATACACCCCCCCCACCTTTCTCCAAAATTTTGCTTTTCCAAAATTGGCCCAAAGGAAATTTTGAAGGTATAACTCAAAGTCCACAACAAAACACAAACCAAAATTCGTCAGTATTTCTCTCATCGTTAATATATTAAATACTGTGAAATTTAATACAATAATGACATGATATGATTTAATGCAAATATTTGTATTTTGTTATTTCTATATATCTGATAGCGTTTCGACGATCAAACGCCGTAGTCTAAAAGTTGTATCACTATAAGAAAAGAAATTTTATAAATAACTTCCGGATCTTTGATATTAAAATTTGAAATATTACAGATTCGATATCTACAATAGCATTTACAAGTTCATGCGAAGTACTTCCGTAAATGGCAGAAGTCTTACGTCATAAAAAGAAACACGAGGACACTCATAATACTCACGACTGTAGAGATATTAATTAGTCCAGAAATAACTTGAGAGGAAATTCACAAAACACAAACTCGCCTCAGTATCAAAATATCTTGTCCCTGTGTAACCGCACATATGCTTCTCTCCAGCTACCGGAAGTAAGTCGCGAATCCGTCTTAGGTTCGACTCTCACCTCGGGCAAAGTTAGACGCTAAATTTTTCCTTTAAACAGCTCCACGAGTGCAGATTCCAATTCTGCCAAAGTAGTTATTGGAAAGTAAAAACACTCACCCGTGCCATGATCCTCGCGCTAATACGTCGCGTGGGCGGCGTCGGCGGGGGGGTGGGGTCGGCGGGGGTGGCAGCGACGGCGGCGACGGCGACAGTGGCACTGTCCGCCATGGAGAGCGCCGCCTCCTCTTATAACCGCGTATTCTGTCGCGGGGGAGGGGAAACGAGTGTCTGCTCAGCCCCCCGGCCCCCTTCCCGCCAATGCCCCTCGTCCCTCTCGGAGAAAACTCTCCTCTCTTCACTGGCACAACATCACAGCTCCAGTGCACGGCGGTCTTCTCTGCGGCCTTCCCTCTTCCGGTCACTCTCGCTTCCTTCCTCGGAAATACGTACAAAAATCTAATCCCACACTATACACATTATCACCAAAATGCCTTTTTATCCTGGAGTGGCTGTTATAAGACAGTAACCACAAAAACATTGGAAGTAATGCTGGGAGTATTACCAGCGGATTTAGCAGTATTGAGCCTTGCGATACAAAGTACGACAAGGTGAATCAATAGAGATAGATAAGACACAAGTACGTAACAAAATAAAACACCGGAACACAATGTTGACGCAAAAAAATGATATTTTGCTGGCAAATTCGATGGGATGTTGCTACAGAGAGATAGCATATGTATAAGTTCATACCAGAAGTAACTTATGCAACAAAACACAGGAAATAGTTTGCTCCAAATAAATATCTAATTGAAATTATGACTTGGCATGAGAATTTTGCAAAACGCTTATTTTGATTGAAATTACAAGAAAACACAGATTGCAAGTGCGGGAAAGCAGCAGAAGATGATGTATTGTGTATGTGCTACTAGAATGTGAATTAAGAGAGGAAGAAAGAGAGGAATTAATAAAATTGTTGAGAAAAGTGTGGATGGGCATACAAGGAACATGGAAAGAACTATTCAGCACTGGAAAAACATACCAAGAATTTCAAACAATAACACATATGCTTCATATCAGGAAAATAATACGTTGGACAGAAACTTCATAGATAGTGCTCGTATATAGTGCCCGCCTCGCCATGGCAGGGACGGGAATGAGAGCATCAATGGAAAGTGGCACACTAGAAGACAAAATTTAAGAATAATGGTAAACAGAGGAATAAAGGAAACAAGAAGTTAATAACCCAGGAATTGTCATTTTGATCTGGTACTGGGTTCGAATGTAAATAAATAAATTATCACCAAAATAGTTTCTGCCAAATGGACCAACTGTGGAAATTGTAACAGGTCACGGAGCAATGAATAGCTATCTCTATATTTAAAAAAAGGATAGCTAAAGTGTACGTGCACTAACGATACAGTGGAGCATAAACTATATAAAGACAAAGTTAATGGTGAAGAACGAGGAAGGTGCCTAGCGAAATTGAGACAGAGGTACATTCAAACCCCGAAATTGGGGACGATATATAGTCAAGGAGGAGACATACCATGAGCCAATGTTGGTCCGGGGAGTGGCAAGAATGACTGTTTTAGGGTAGGGTAGTAGATGTAATCGATCATTATCTGATGTTCGAGACGGCTAATGTGTGCGTCTTCAAGAAAACAGCAAAGAAGCAAATAAAATAGGAATCGAATAACTTTAATTTAATTAAGAGAAAGAAGATAAAAAATGGAAAAGGGGAAAATATTACGAGAAGAAATAACCAATAAGGAATGTAAACCCTGGTAATGGATATGTGCTGATGAACAGGATTAAAGCAATCGACAAATAAAATGATCACTATAATGTAGTTACGGAAAATAGAATAAACAATAGACATGATTTCAACGGGTCAGTGTTAGGATTAATGACGAAGAAGAAAAAAGAACTCCAATAAGAGAGCAACATCGAAAATTGGCACTTGTAAAATAAAACAATGACAGTATTAGTTTAGTCTGGTACAGTCTGTGACCGTTCTCTGACATGTATCTTCTGTTACTTTCTTCAATGGTTTTATATATAATCTCTGCAGCAATATCGGGTCACATCTCCTCCTTTCAAAAAATTTGAAATTTCAGTTACGACTTGTCCTCTCATGAGGACGCATCTGTTTGTATTATGCAATGAATGATTTCATTACCTTGACCGTATTATTTTAAATGTTTGTGATGAGAAATGATTATTTTTTTTGTAAATAAAAAAACTTTTTATTCATATGATGAGGACTGTGTTCACAGTTCAAACAGTGTTTTAAACTGTGTTAAACCAATGATGAACTTGTGTTTTCTATGATACTATTTAGCAGCAGTGAGTGAGTCTATAAGTGTATTCCGATTCCAGTTATACTCGGAATAAAGTTAACATTTTAGATATTTACGAATACATTATTCACAAGATAACTTCTCTGCATCGTATACGGAAAAATATGGGTATCATTCATGTTTATCGTGAACTTTCTGAATGAGCTATCAACTTAAATGCTATATTATTCAAAAGAGTATGGTTGGTAACACTAGCAACACCACAGTATGAATTTGTTCTCGCACAATTGAAAGTAGTGCAAACAACAGAAACACTATAGAACTTAATTGACATTATTCACGTTTACAAAAATGATCGATTTAATAATAACTATACTTTGTGAGTTTAAATGTTTTAGAAAAAAATTGTTTGAAGAAAAGTTATTGGGAAATGATATTGTTTCAAGCTAATCTTCGCTTATCAAGCAATTGATCGTGCGATGCTTATTGGGGAATCCCCGAGACGTTGAGTGTTGTAGAGAGGGAAATGCTTCCCTCAAATCCCACCATTCGTTCTTTGAACACAAACATAACCTCACACTAGTATGATATTACTATCAGAGAAAATATTAGTTACATTTAACAGTGTAAGATATTATTAGCTTTTATACATTCTAAACATCTTATACATTTTTATACATAAATTCATTCTAAATACAACCAACATTGCTTAGGTAGCTTTGTTTACCTTGGTAATTGTGGAGCTTTAGCAACATTATCAAAGCATGATAAATTAAATGGCGTTTCTATGTTGCTCATTGTTTTATTGGTATAAAGTTTTTTCGGCTGCATAGCAGCCATCGTCAGTAACATACACTGAGTATTGAGGAATATTTTTGGCCTCAATATTCCTCAATACTCAGTGTATGTTACTGACGATGGCTGCTATGCAGCCGAAAAAGCTTTATACCAATAAAACAATGAGCAACATAGAAACGCCATTTAATTTATCATGCTTTGTATACCTTCTAGTGGATTCCGGGGCGGTGACCACCCACCTCCTCCACCCCGATTCTAAAACTATGCTGCATAATGCCTATCTTTTTACATTTAATATGCATTGTTAACTCTGCATGTTTCTTCCTAAAAATACATTTATTGTAAATATTGGTTAAATAGTGCGCGAGAATTTCAATACGGGGACGCCCGGGGCCCATTTGCCCAATTGTCTATTCTGGGGACACATTGCCGTCCGCTCTCAGAAATATCCTGGATCTGCAACGATAACTTCAAAGTTTCTACGGAATAGTATTGCAATGTAGGAATCACTTAGGATGAGGCGATGAACACCTGAATTTCGGAAGGAAATTTGCCAGAAGTAAATACATGTTTTTAGATTTTTTTTTTCGAACTTCGGTTGTCGGCTGAGTTGGTGAATGAAGTGGTGTCAACAGAAGCAACACGTGAACGAAGTTGCGTTCCTTCGCGAAGTCAAAGATCGAAATCACCGTAATGACTTCTGTTATTGGATAACAGGAAGGTGTTAACAAATTCCTTTCCTGGTCTCTGAGACCTCGCGTTTCAATCGGTTTCTGTGCAATGAAACTAAACGAGTGCTACGAAACGATCTTGTGGTAGCATTAAAGAAAACAAAGCAACAATTTCAGTTAAGGTAATAATTTCAGTTTTTTTAGTGCATAGAATTACAAAACCATAACAGGGAAACAAAAATCATAATAAAGATTTTTTTTATATTTTTTAAAAATTTGTTACGATGTTTTGAGGAACACTTGACAATGTCGTTTAATATTAGTCTTCTTAGTTACCAAATAACAACACATAGTAAATATAGTGCACCACTTCAGCGTTCATCACACTGACATAGGTTCAGTAGCGTACTTGGGCGGGGGAGTTGGGTGCGGTCCGGGCCGCCTCCTGTCAAGGGTCTGACAGTGGGTCATCACAAATTATATAAAAAAGTAAAAATTAAAAAACTCAAATTTAATAATAGAAATAACTAATTGTTGATCTTATTAAACACGTAAAATACTATACAAACACCGTAGAACCCCATTTCATATTCTTATGAGTAATCCTCAACGAAGCATGATGATGTGTGTCTTGAATAGGCGGCCTCCAAAAAGGGCCTTCACTTCAGGCCTCGCAAGTTGTAGGTACAATACTGTACAGGATCAGTCGATCTGAAATTTCTTGTGCGATATCATCAGTCGCTCCGCGATAGTCTACTGGCCAACCCGTCTTAACAGGCAGCGCGCACGGCATGCTCTACCAGAGCACGGCGTGCTTTGACATGTGTTCGCGGAGTATATGCGAATGCAACTTCTTTCCAACTAACTATGAACAACGCTACGGGCTACATGCGCGTGCCCAGGTATACATCAGCTGTGATATTCATAGGAGAACAGAGTGCAGATATATTCCACGATGCCATGTCCGAGTTTACAATTGCGGTTGTACGCTGTAGAGGAATAAGCTTTCACCTCGACACGCAACCATCGGGACGGGCACATTGAGAAGCTTTAATTATTTTCTGGTACCCTCCGGGTTTCGAACTCTGGGTCAAGTCACGGAGAGCGATTGCGTTAGCCGTGAGACCCGATGGACGAGGGGGAAGACGGAAGTTCTTAAGCATATACAATAATAATATTCCCTAAGCACATCTCGTCGAAAAAAAATATTGTCCAGCAGACCTTTTCATACAAAGTAATTAATGGGATAATTGATAACCCGCAGTTTTAAAAAAAAGAGTTGTATATGAAAAAAAGAGTCAATTTGAGATTAAGTAATTCCTTTTATAACATGGATTTCTCGTCAGCGCTAACCAATTATCAGAGAAGTGAGAACTTTCATAAAATAGATTTGATAACATTACATTTTGAAAACCAAAAATATTTAAGAAACAATAGATTGCACAAGGAGATATTTCTTATCTTTGCTGTAAAGTTCATACAACTTGTGGTTACGAGAGACGCTGTTCATTTTTAATTGAATTCATGTAATATCATGAACAACATTTGATTATTTTTGTTTATTATTTAGGGTAGAAGAAATAGTAAAATATGTTTTACTTAATTGATTATTTTTTGAATTTACATTGAAGTACATAAAGCATTAAATTGTTAACATCCATGGTAATTGGAGAATGTTCTCTTACATTAATAAATATACATGATTTACATAGGGGTTTTTTTTTCATAATTTAATTTTTTTCGAAAGGAAGTGGTCACGAAGTTGCTCCTCATATAACTTCGCCGAAGCTAGGTTTCTTCCGCGTTTCTAGTTCGAGTGAGCTATTTTATTATTTGTCTAATTTTCATGATTTTAAATCAGATCACCTGGAAAATGGGGAAAGTATTACCTACAACTCGCAGTCGATTATGGAATTAGATTATTTCAGAGAACCGTGTTAATCCACCTCTTTACTCTGCATAGTACCGATGGTGACCACGAAGTGGTCAAAAAAGCTTTTATGTCCAAAAAATCTCTCAAGCAATTCATAATTCGATGGATTATAAGGTTAATAACTTTTCACTTCTATCAGTTTAAACCTCGTTCGTCAATCGTTCACTCATTCTCAAAAGTTCTAGAGTTACTTTATTAACACATGAATATACATACATTGCGATGCTAGAACTACGGTTACTCTAAAATGTATTAGTGTCGATCACAATTCAGAAACTAAGAAAATGCAGTTGATAATGAAAACGACTACCCATTACACTTTACATATTCCATACTAAAGAGAAATTTTTTAAAAAAAATAACCTGCTAATATTTTCTGCTGGGTTGATAATATACTGGTGGAAGTTGTCGTAGCCCTCGTATGACCACATGGAATAAGAACCAAATCATTAAAAAATTTGTTCTCTCTAAAAGTGTGTAAATGTTGAGTTTAAACAGTAAGAAAATACATAAAGCTCTCTTCGGCAAAAAGAATATAAATAACTACGTTTTAATCATTTGAAAGATTCATTTTATGGGATGTGAAAGTTCCCTGCGTATTTTAAAGAAGAGATTTACCTAATTTTAATGAAGGCGATTAAAAGGAAACTTTTCTTAATAAAATAGTCTACCTAATAACTATACTTAAACATCATTGAAACAAGATTTATCATTAAGTTTTTATTAGTGGTGATCTTAAAGAAAGTATATGGCTAATGCTTTATTTTCTTTCTATTAAGTCACGAGCAAAGGACAGGGCTGATGTCCTTCAAACGTATGAGGAGATTAGGAAGCATATTCCTGCCCTTCCCAATACTCCCTCAAATGACGGAATACGAACGCATTATGTCTCAATGACAGAATCGTGATGAAAATGTACGAAACGAGTAGTAACAGCTGGAACGAGGGCATCTCATCATACACTTTGTGTTGTAGAGTTATGCTCCCGATTGTTCAAGAACATAATACTCGCAATAGGAATAATATTCATCGTCCGAGAGTATCACCCGCACTTTACGAAAAAGGGCAGTTTCATTCGGGAATCGTTCTATATAATTCCCTGCCCAAAAATATAGAAAATATTATTAAATTGAATCTCTTGAAATCCGCGGTTAAAAGGTACCTTCTGCACCGGTGCTTCTACACTGAAAAATTATTTATTGATTTTAATAAAATTTACAGCCGTCTTGTACTTTGTCACGCCATTGTTGTAGTACTTAAAAAATATCTGACAACAATTTCAAAACTATTTTCCTGTATGCTTGTATTATGTCTTATTTTTCATATAAATTTAGTTGTATATGTACTCAACCCTGGCACGATATTGTATATTAATTCTGTAGCCCCATCATGACCCGGGTTTTTCTCCGGTTTTCCTTCGGGTAGAGGTGAATTTTTTTTATAAAGACTCGCTAGTCTCTTGTCTAGGGACGGCATCAATTGAAATAATTATTAGCGAATTTAGTGTTTTTTAATTGTTACGAATTATCAACAATACTTTCCGAATGATTTATAGCTTGATAATATTACGTACTTGTGAAATGACTTTTGTGTGTTTTATTAAATATAAATTTGTTGGTATTATGTTCATTTTATAACACGTGCCGAAGTCTTTTTTATCGTTAGGAGTATGTTGAAATGTTAAATCCGCCTCTGCCTCTATGGACTCATAGTTCGGAATTGATGGAATGGTCCCTTGTTTGGTTTCGGATAGTAAATTATTGTTTTAAACGATTGGTCAATGACATAAATAGATTTAAACATTGTCACCGTTACTTAGAAGGGACGAGAAATAAATTAGTAAATACTATTTTCTTACATGAAATTTTCCGTATCATCTGCATTAGTTCATCATTTTTCCGTTGCAGACATTCTCTGGCGCGGAATAGAGAACGCTCTTGCTGTGTTGGGAAAAATTGCTTTTTGAATATATAATGCTATTTTGGTGTACACTTAATTAAACCAAAGAGTTAAACACTTTAATGGTTAGAGTTTAACACAAAATAAAATTCTCGGGAGACGCCGAGATACCCACAATCATGCAAGAGCTCACAAAGTCAACAAATGGGTTCGGCGATATAAAACAACGAAACTCTACTGCACGCTGAGTATCCTGATCCGTGTTTGGAGATGCATCTCAGATTTTGAGAACGATTCCTTCAGTTAGCGAGTCTTACCATGAAACTTTAGAATCAGAGATGTGCCTTAAAATTTATGGTAATTTTTAATGTGGCAAATATATCATGTAAAAATTATTGAGCATAAAAAAAGGATTTCAATTTCTAATAATGTTGCCATCTTTCTCGAAGAGAATGGGAAATTACGCCGAAACTGGAGATTGGACCATAAATTCACACGGTGAGTCTCTCGTAACATAAAAATGTCCTGGGATTTATGAAACTTTTGGGAAAGCGTGTGTTTACATGAAGTTATGACTTTATTTCAGGAGATTTTCATTCAAACCAAACCAGATCCCAGATCGTATTGGATGGTTGCATCTGGAACTATGTACGTCGTCCAAGGGAGGGTTGATTTAATATCCATGAGGCGATACTATTATTTATTTTAAAAAGAATTGAAAGATGTGGTGTTGGTTGTCTACTGGTACAATTGTTGATTTAATGTTTATTTTTATGCAAAAAGAAAAGATACCATTCATTGAAAATTTTCCTTTAAAAAGTTGAAAACAAGGTTTTTTATTGAACGAATCGTCAATTTCGCAAATTCAACTTGAAAGAAGATTAAAGTGTCGATGGATAATACTTTGTATTGATAACCCAATCATAAATGATTTAGCACTACAATAAAACAGATTTATTCCGAAGGGTGTAATATATTTAAAATTAAGCGCGGGTAATAATTAAAATCTACTCCATGATTGAGTGGGGAATAAATTTCTTTAATCTCTCGTGTCTATAATCGACAGTTCTTCATCCCGTCACACTTGGCTCGCGAAGGTATGCGACATGTCGTTCTTGGCTGATCAATCCTTCCACTCTCTCTTTTTCCACTTACTACGCCATTGTTTCATCGTAGAGTGAATATAAATTGTAAAATACGACATTAAAAAGGAAGTGCGGAATGGTTTCATCTCTAGAACGAAGCCGCATAATGGCGTTCCGCTTCTCGACGTCGCTAATACACCACGGCAAGGCACTCTTTGGAACATGCGACGCGAGCTACTACGCTGCCACCAGCTCAACTGGGAGACTCAATAGCTCACGGAAATCCGTATAGTGGGAGGGAAGGAGGAAGGAAGGGTCGCTTTTACCACCGCGACATTCACCATTGGATTCCATTTATCTATAGAAAAGCTGTTCGCCAGATGTCAAGTTACCTATTTCTGAACGAAAAACACATACATTTGTTTCTTAACACACAACTTTCAAGTATCTACTCAAGGATACGTTTGCAGCGTCTAGGGCTAAGTGCGACAAATCGGGACTCGAATCCGGGATCTCCTGTTATGACCGCAAGTGGGCTACCATTGCACCAGATAAATTAGTTGTTCTTTAAATTCTGTTTTGCATTTCGTTTCTAACTTATTTCAAGGATTTGAGACTCTTGAAAATTTTGGTTTTCATTTTCTTTCCGTTGCAACGGAAAATTTCATTTCCTTAAACAGAACTGAAATTACCGGAATCTAATAATGAAATATCTAATTAAATAAATAACACAAGAAATGGAAAAAATTAAATCAATACTAATGTCTTAATTCGTTCCAACATCTACGAAAGAATAATTTTCAATGTCCTTTCTCTGAATTCTTGGCCCAGTTTTGTGTCCCCAACACGCTCTACTAAGGAGTTTCTTTGGTATATCATTGGTTGATGAATATTGTTTGAGGATTTGTATTTGAATTGTAACAAATCACTCATTCGACAGATACTGAGATACAAGAGTTAAAAGGCATCGAAATGAGAGAAGGATAAGGAAAGGTTCGAAATGCTTCAAACGAGGAAAGTAAAAGTTAGGTTATGTGACCTATTTAAAGTGACTACGGATGCATGAAATTAGCACAAGAATAGATGAATTACTCTTATTTAGTAGAGTATATTACAGAAATAACGTTGGACCAAGAATACAGAGAAAGAAGAAATAAACTAAAATAAATAAGAAAACTTAAAAAAGTAAGTAAAATTAAAGAAACGTATTAGGACCAATGTTTAGATATATGTACATATTATTTGTGTTTTTGTTAATAGTTTAAATTTGTATATTTGCTACAACAGAGATTTTGTCTGTTGAAAACAATTCATTTGTCGATATTGGAACGAATTACATTTGAATTAGGTTTCTTTCTTATTTCTTTATTTTTTTTTTTTAATTAGGCTATAATATAATTTTTTTATTTATTTAATTAGGCTATAATATAATTTATTTTATTTATTTAATTAGGCTATAATATAATTTATTTTATTTATTTAATTAGGCTATAATATAATTTATTTTATTTATTTATTTACGTAGGTATTTCGTTCTACAAAGATATTTGCTATTTTATTGTTTTTAGAGAACGTAATGCAGAACAAATTTAATAGATAAAGAGCAGACGCTGCGATACGTTCCTATTAAAAGTCAATACTAGAAGAAATTGACCTAGTATTTTGCTTGCTTGACCTTAGTATTGGACCTAGTGTAAATAACGGTTTAAGCATCTTTAATTGTCTGTAAAGATTGGATTCTTTATGTCGTAACTGTGTTCAGAAGAACAGTTTATGAGTTTCCTTGTTAATTTTTTATCACTAATATTTTGTTATTTACGAAGATTGTAGTCATCGAGAACTAAGCCATTTGCAATTAACTATTTGATATAAACCATCTAACCACAATATGAACTTGTTTGTCCGGGAAAAGCCGCGTTTTAGTAAATACAACTACCAACGTTGCTGTGGCCTTCTTCAGGGCAACGCCAGAGCCGCACAGACAAAAGTCGCTGTCGTACTCCGCATATTTATCAACTAAGAAGCGGTTTGTCGCGGACACACAAGTTCATACCGTCTCCGACCGCGGAATCCGACGTTTATAGTTGACGCAACTCTACGGGGAGGGGATAGCCAAGCTATCTATTTATTTATTTATTTATTTATTTATTTATTTATTTATTTGTCTTGACTGTTGCCAGTCTCCTTGTCTCGGTCGCATAAAGCAATACAAGGATCTTTGACAAACCGTATAATTATATTTGATCTATTCTTCATCCTCCCTCTATACACCGTCCTAATTCCATCTATCTTGCCAACAAATTCCATATAAAGTGCATACTTCGTCTTCGTGTCAATTAACGTGTTTTCTGCTGTCAGGTTTAGAATATCTTCCTTACCATATTCTCTAATGGAGCATGCCCGCTCAGGCGCATAAAGTGGGCAATCCCACAACATATGCACAGGGGTTTCTCGCTCTAATTCACAGTCTCACACGTCATCGTTAGTCTTCCCAAAACGCTTTAAATATTCCACGAAATTTCCGTGACCAGTTAGAAATTGTGCAACAACCTTGGTCTGCACAAAACATTTCTTATGCTTCTCCGTAAATAGCCAAGCGATCTATAATGAGTATTCTCTAATATGAGGGATAAGAGCCAGAGTACGACAGCGACTTTGGTCTGTACGACTCTGACGTTGCCCTGAAGAAGGTCACAGCACGATGGCGAAAACGTTGGTAGTTTTATCTACTAAGACGCGGTTTTTCCCGGACAAACAAGTCCATACTGACTCCGGCCGCGGAAGCCTACGTTTACATCTAACCACAAGTTTACAAATGTTGATAAAGGTTGTACTGGTTAATTGTAAATGTCTAAGTTAACAATGCATCAATTGTATTTATCGATACACGCCATTGGAAGTAATTCATTGTAATTTGATAGTGTATTACAATTTTTATTTCATAGTTAATAGAATTAATTCAATTGAATAGTTGATCTATATCGTATAACTACTTAGAATCGTGTATTGTCAATAGTTTTAAATACATCCCTGATTCCCCCGCTACTAGTACTCAAGGATGTTTGTGAACCACTTTAAATGTGAGAGAGAACCAGTATGCTAATAAATATAAATGAGAAACATTGATTTGTGATATTCTTATGTAATCTCCGTAACATATTTTTATATTAAATTTTTTTTCTGATGTTCTTTTTTATAACTAAGTAAATTGAAGGTACC
Source organism: Laupala kohalensis (assembly GCA_002313205.1). Lineage (NCBI taxonomy): Eukaryota > Metazoa > Arthropoda > Insecta > Orthoptera > Trigonidiidae > Laupala > Laupala kohalensis. The sequence goes on along the minus strand of NNCF01131578.1, from coordinate 137,541 downwards.
TCATTATTTTCATAGGGCCGTTTATAGATCTAATGTCACAATTAAGAGAAAAGTAAGTCAATATCAAAAAATTATATCTTCTACATTGTTAAATATGTATTTCTTAAAATAACGAGAAGTATAATGGTTATACCTAAATAATCCGAAATAAAAATATCTGAATAAACTTAGTATTACATCTCGTGGTGATATTTAAGGAGAGGTTTGTTTCTGTTAGATTTTCTCAGTGCACTACACATATAGATGGAATCCTCTTCCTCATAAAAACTCACTGAGGCAGTGATTCTTAATCCTCTACACAAAAATGCATGACGCTTAATCGGTTCTTTACAGATTGCGTACCAATGTAATACTAAGTTTTACTGAATGTTCTTTCCGCTTTGCTGAAATAGGAGAAAAGAACAATTTGTAATTAATCGTCCACAGTGGGTAAATTAAACAATTTTATATGCCAACGTGCCAGATAATCTTGTTTCTGACGAAAGGGACTAGGAGACACCAAGAAAGAAAAAGTGACTCTCATTCTTTTGGTATTCGGAATTCCACAATCACAGTTTTACCGTGGTCATCCAGACGTTTAGAACAAACTTTTCGAACTTTCCATTCCCTCTTGTGTCATCTTACAAGCGGAATGTATACAATTGAGGAAAAAAATATTAACCACTTCCGAACGTAACATTAATAGCTATTCAAATTTATTACAGGCTAAAACCTAGTTTTCCAAGGAAATAATTTTTTCTTTCTTAGTTTTATATTTTGTGTTTGCAAATCGTGATTTTCCTTTTGTGTTAAACAAAAACCATTCAATTGTCATTCCTTAAACAGACACTTCACTCATATAAAAAGCAATAATTTAATTTTGAAATGTAGGTGGAACATCTCTTACGATAATTTTGAAATAGTTTAATTACTATCGTCATCGTTGAAAAGACCACAAGTGTTATTAGTGTTACAAATTCTTTCCGATAAGACCCATAAAGGAACCCCCTTTAGACACATTTTGAAACCTGTCAAAATGTATATTTTTCAGACACTTCCGCAGTGTGGTTCTGATGTAACCCGATATATCACGAGAGCCAGAGATCCGATATCCTTTCCGGTTTGGGAGGAAAAAATGCTCTTCGACCGAGATTGCATCTCAGGACCTTCTGAGTCCGAAGCAACGAACTTTCAGAGGAGTTGAGGGGTATCATTACAGCTCTGCAGTAAGAATAAATCATAGTATCCAGCAACATCCCAGACAGACACAACAGTCTCGAAGAATGATTTTTTTTCTCCGCCCACAAGAAGCATCCACATTGATTACAGCGAGCACGTCACAGATTAACGGCATCCGCTTACAATGTACTCAGTTCCGGCAGGATTGATCTTTTCGAATAATTCGATTCATTCAGGAAACTTTCGTTTTCAGGTAATTTTCCAAGTAATTTTTAATTCATATGTAAAACGAGCTTTTTGTTACTAAAGATACAATCCTATAGTTGAGAAGAGATAAATACTTTTAAATAATAGTAATTTTATTTAAACTTTCTACCAGACGTCATCGAACCAGGAATTTCAGTTTATGCTTTCTGTGAAGCAAAAAGACGATTACAAAATAAAAGTAATTTATTTGCTTTTATGCAAATTCTGAGCAGTTAGCATCCGAACTTCAGTCCACTATTACTCGTCGAAGGTTTCGTCAAAACGTTCAATTTACCTCCCAAAAATTGAGTGGTTATTTTTAGAAATGTTGTAAGTCGTGATAATGAACCCAACGACCTCAGTCAACTCGGGAAGAACTGGACAGTTTTCATGTTTATTTTCAAAGAACACAGAAAATTGAAATGCTTTATATTGCACTTGGAATGAGTTTCATCCTAGAGTAACATTGCTGACGTATTAGGTGCACAGTTGTGATCTTAAAGTGTCGAAATTTCATAGTATTTCATGGTACATGCACAATCATAATATGAATTTTCACAATACTTCGAAGAATATTATTTCGAATATCCAGAGGTTTGGGTTTAAAATCGACTATAACCGGACAGAGAAAATTTCCCATTTTTTTGTCGATTTTTGGTTCATTTAGAGTTCCTCCCAAGGTCAAAAATTCGAGTTATTCTTCATATATTCAGACCTTTACCACAAATTAGAACTATCTTATTGAGTGCAAGGTAACCCTTCTTTTAAACAATAAATTTCTGGACTAAACCAAATATGAATACCAGATGATTGCGAGGAACAATAATAATAATAATAATAATAATGTTTTATTATGGTTGGCAAGGTTAGGGCCATTTCGCCTCCTCTCACACCACAACAATAATTGTGTACAAACAAACTAATATTATAAAATAAGTACAAATATACAAATAGAATAAAATAAGACGAGACAAAATGATCATACATACTATAATTCTAAAAATACGCAAAAATTTAAAACAAACACTTAAATGAAAAGGAAACACACAAATATAACTGCAATTGATAATTAAATTAATTTACCAGTCATAAAAAGAAATACAATTTTGGCACATGTCTCTCTGAACTTCCTTGGATCCGACGCGCTCTCAGGTAACAGATTCCACCCTCGGACTGGTGAAACGGAATAACAGTGTGTGAAGATCGAAGTTTAGGGAGGACAAGTGAAATATTACCTTGTGCACGCGCATTGCTGCAATGACATGAGATATAGTGAAGATAGAGAAGAGATACGTAGGTTTAACCGCTGCCAGAATACGGTACAAGAGACATCAGTCTTTCAAGTAGCTGGGGACAGGCTAGTTGCGCATAGTAAGCGCACGATCATAGTATTTCAGATTGCATACGAATCCCAAGCGAGCATTTTGGGCGACCTAAAGTTGGTTTTGCTAAGTCCTAGGTCGCAGAAAACTACATCACAATAATTGATGACGAGAGTCTGTTCTGAATAGTTTGATGATTCGGACTTTACCTGCTCTTCCTTACGCCACCAAGTTGTGCAGACCTACCCTTCACCAACACTTTGTCCTTTCGATTTTCTGTAGCGGGAAACTTAATTAAACCGCAATTTAGAAACTATTTTTCAACTTCTTGCAATTTCACTACTATTCATGAGAGTGAAGTTAATAATTTCCATAGAAATCTAATAGAAGTAATATTACAAATTTCTGCATGCTATCCATCAGACATTTCGATTGTGATTCTAGAATTCGCGGCGAGAGTAATGAACTTCGCCGCTGTTATTAACTTAATAATGAGGGTTTTTAGAACAGCTCTAGCAGTCAACACTCACTTCATAGCTTTCTTCTAAACATATTTTTACTTGTCTATCAGAAAAGTAAAGGTACTTTGCATTACAAAAAGTTTATACTTGGTAATTGTGGAGCTTTAGCAACATTATCAAAGCATGATAAATTAAAAGTCGTTTTCATGTTGCTCATTTCTTTATTGGTATTAGAAAGCTTTTTCGGCTGCATAGCAACCATCATCAGTAACATACACTGAGTGTTAAGGCATTCGCCAAAAATATTCCTTAACAATCAGTGTATGTTACTGATGATGGTTGCTATGCAGCAGAAAAAGCTTTCTAATACCAATAAAGAAATGAGCAACATGAAAACGACTTTTAAAAAGGTTATGTTTAGGAGTAATGAGATATCTTTCAATTTTTTAAATATTTGCTTTAAATTTCTTTCAACTTTTACTTTCTATTTAATATACACATATTTAATGTATTCTATAGATAGACTATGAAAACAGATAAATAGGTTTGTTCTTATTTTATGGGGTGAGAGAGAGCATTATATGGTTTTGCCTTGGGATGCTCGGACGCTTTGATGAGAATTGATGGGATGATCCCTTGCATGCTTCCTGGAGGAAATTAGTATACAGTTCTTTACAGATTGTTACAGCTATTTTCAACTAAATTTGTTTAAGTGTAATTGTGAAACAAACTAGTGCGATAATAAATGAAGTCGATAGGGTTGAAGATATGTGGTTACGCGTCAACTTTCACAAAATAAAAAAATATATATACAAGTGACCTCGAATAAAGCAGAAGTCATCTCATATCTTTCATTAATATTTCAGCATCCACAGTACAATAAATTAAAAGTTGGAAGGAATACAATTTTTAGAATATCAATATAGTATAATGTCTCTTGGAATTTATTGTGAAATGCTTCAAAACAAAATTAGGAAGCACTAATTGTTGTACAATTACGTTCGTGCCCATGAAAATTTCCTATCTGCATTGGTAAAAATAATAAAATGTCTTCAAAAACGGATAGGCAAAAGATGGATAGAGCAGAAAATTTAGGAAATACATTTTTATTTAAATAATAATTACTTTTATCATTACTGTTATTAGCTTTTCATTGTTTTTCAAAAGTACCCGAAGCTTCTCTAAAGTATTATTGTTATAAGGGAAGCTTCCCATTGTCTTATTTGCAATAAAAATTCTGAATAACATTTTTATATTTTTCTTTGTTATTTTGGGACGAATTTGATAGCAACATTTCTCTCGTGATTAAGATATACATTCCATATTTCTTCTTTATGCTATAAATTATTTATTTTATATCCTGGTTGAAAATTCAAAGACCTTAGTGTACGGTATTCTGCTCCCCTAATCCCCCAAATGTTATGGAAGGATATTTTCTCCATTTGCTGTCTTACCAGAGAGAAACGAGGAAAGAAGAAAATAATATTTCACATTAGCAGAAGATGAGAAAACTGAAAGCACAGTACAATTATCACCACTATCAATAACGCCACCAACCAGGAACTCTCACCTTATCAATATTTATACTAAGAGCAACATTTTCCTCGATGTCACGTAAATAATGGAGGAATTATACATCTACTGAGAGTTGCTAAACTTACGCTCATTTTTCTACAGACCGGATTATCTCTTTGATTTAGAGCAATGTAGAAAACGGTTGTTTTACTTAACGTCTTCATTTCGTCATTTATTTTCCAAAAATATATTCTTAATTCAACTATCTCTTTTAATATCGTATCGAAATGTCAGAGACATTGTTGACCCACTTAACAGTTATAAACAAGTTTAAGTGCGTCTGAAGTGTGGGATACAATCTGCATAGCTGTAAAGCTGTTCTATTTGTGGTTTCGCGTACTAAAACAGAAGACAACAAATCAAACCACAATAAATTATCTTTACTTGTTATCGAAGCGGTAGTACTAAATCTCTTTGTCAAGGTTCCAGGAAAAGTTTTTATCTTGATCTCTCCGTAGACAGAAAGAGTGTTCTGCGCGACGTTTAACTATTCGCCAAACGTAACTGCTTCAATGAAAGAAGAAAACAACAACTCAAAAACAAATAATTATACCATTACAAAATAGTTCATGACGTTTGAAGAATTGCAACAAAAATATAGAACAATAACAAATAAAAAAGAAGTTTTTATGTATACTCATCTACAAAAGCAATCAAGAGCAAAAAAATGTATATTTATAAAAAAGTCAATTTCAATAAATACTCCAACGCAAGAACAACTACAACATTAAATAAGTAAACAACTAAATAAAATGTATTGTGAAAAAACAGTTGCAAACTGCATATGACCACGTGGAGGACGATAAACTAATTTACTCTCAGGAAGTAAGCTAGGGACCATCCCATCAATTCCGATAAATTCTAATATTTTACTTACAATCTAGACACATACGAAGACAAATACAGTTGGACATACATTTATGGCACAATGAAACCCTCATTTTCGTGTTCGGTTTTCCGTGGGGGGCTCGGTGATGAATGTATTTTCGGTAAAGGGGACAAACGTAAAGTTTGTAATAAACAATCTTTACCAACTTTGATTCTAATGTTACGTCAACTGGTGGAGTACAGTATGGTCTTGAGTGTGTGTGCATCTTGAAGTACCTAAACTTGCCTGACGTTTCTTACAAGTAGGGTAGGGTGGGGCTTAAAGTTCCGTTTTACGTATATTGTCTCATGAAGATACGATTTTCATTTTTTGAAAAAGAAAAAAACTTTTTTGAATAGGTATAGTCATTCATCCAAAAGAAATAACAATTAAAAATGGCTAGGATATTTCTATTCAACAGATACTATCGACACAAAGACGGGTCGAATGGATCTTTATGCGCCATAGACGGGGTAAAAAGATCAGGCCATGGGGTAAAAAGAATCAAGCTAATATACTAGTATTTTATGGTTAGCTGAAACCAATAAGTGAAACTAATATTTTTTATTCGGTAATACTACAAACGGAACCGTGAAACTAATGAGAAGTAATATACAATTTGTTATTGTATTTTTATTCGCCGTATGCACGCGCACAGTCCTACTACAACGACACATGCGAACTGACTGCAGGAGGAGGAGGCATGAGTTTCCCCTCCGCTCTTCCCAATAGCACACCGGTCACTCACCAAGTCTAGCGGAATTATAGTTTCGAAAATAGCCAGTGAACCTTTTAGCCCCGTTCTATTTTATATATCTATAATCATACCAACCTGGCCCGGGTTTTTCTCCGTTTTTCCTTCGGGTAGAGGCGGATTTATCATACAGGTTCTCTAGGCTTTATCTAGGGGCGTGTTTATTGTAACAATACATCGTGAATTTATTTTTATTTTTTTTCAACTCTTACGATTTTTAAACACTATACTCAGAATAAACTATAGTTCGATAATAACTTGTACATGTAATTTTTTGCGTAAAATTACAAACATATTGACATTCTATTAGTATTATAACTCGCAGCTAACTTTTTATCTTATCTAGGAATTTTTGCTGAATTTTTTTGAATCCGCCTCTGCCTTAGGGCCCTTGATCGGAATTGATGGGATGGTCCCTTGCTTGCTTCCGGAGAGTAAATTAGTTTATTGTTCTCCACGTGGTTATAAGCAGTTTTACTGTTTTTTTTTGACAAGAAATTTATTATTATTATGATTAAAAAATTTCACTATTAACTTATTATTTTATATTTAAATATCTACCACATTTAATCCAAGCAAATGAGGTAAAATAACCCAGATAGTATTACACTAATTATATATCAATTTACTCAAAATTACCCCCAGACTATTCAATATCAATTTCAAGGATAAATCTATTATCGTAGCTTTCACAGTATCTTCCTTCAGAGTACATCAAATAGCTCTTGCATTTGTTCCCGAGCAAAAGTCACTGAGCGAATAATGATGCAACGTACCAAGAAACGCGACCGCGCCGTTTAACGGTCGGTGAGTAACTGAGCGGAAATACGTAGAACTATTATTCATTAATTCGTGGTAAAAGTTCTTTCAAGTGATGGCGATCTCTCTAAAAGATCTCTTTAACTTTCGTCGTTCCATATGACAGTAGATTGCTGTAGGTTATAAATAAATTAATGGAGTAATGCCAAAAAAGCAGTTACGAACCGTGTATCATCTCGTGAAGGACAAACACTAATATACCTGTACTCTCCAGATACAAACTACTAGAACCATCCCACCAATTCCGATGAAGGAGCCTAAAGTCCGCGGTAGATTTTAACATTTCTTCGCTCCCAAGGTCAAATCCTGACATGCATCCCTCCACCCTATAGGTAGAACGAAAACAGTTAACTGCTTGTTAGATTATCAACAGAACATAAAAAATATTTTCATAAAAAAACTCTTATAAATACGTACTGTTTTCAATTCTTACAGTTATTGCTAATAAATTGAAATAATAAAAATCAGTTTAGGTACACTCCAGGGCATCGTAAATCTAGATATACTATCTTCCATCGCCAGGGGCGGATACAGACTAATATTTAAGGGGGTTGGGGTCATAACAAAAGAATATAGTTCAGTACGTTCCAAAAATCATCCCAATCTCACAACGTAAACATGAGCGTGTCATGCCATTCCCATCAACATCCACTCTCACAACCATAATGGCACCACCATCGCCGCCACTACAACTGGGTACGGCACGTTGTGCGTTGCGAAATAGTTTCTACAAATATACTGCAGAACTAATTATTGACTAAAAATTGTTCAAATGTGTCCACCTTATTGAGAATCATGAACGCTTTGGCGAAACTAGAAACTCATTCTCTATTTCCCATTCCCTAAGTCTCATTACCAACAGAGTTACATTATGTCACGACAAGCTAGATAACACTTTCTTTAACTTGCTTTTATTTCAATCGAACATGACATCTTCCTCCTCAGAACCTAATTATCTTTCGGTTCCGTCTCAGTGACCATACGTTTTACCTTTATGTCTTTCTCGAACTATTCATGACTAGCATTGGGGGAAAATGCCAGCGAACACAAATTTACCACAATTCATAAAATGTTCTTTCATAGAAGTACCCCGGACGCACATGCATCTTTATCAGACCAAACTAGAGAAAATTAAATCAACCAGTTCAACATGTAAAAATTACGAATTTTTACGTACTTACACTTACTAGTTAGGAAATTGACATTAAAACAGAATTTTGCTTTTATATTGTATAGACATAGTAAAAAATGATTTTACGAAATTCCAGGGGAGTGATTTTTCGTATTTTGCCCAATTTTGCTTTATTTCAAGAAGTAATTGAGACATGTTTTTTTTTAAGAAAAAAAATACTAATTTAAATATCCAGAAACGGGTTTCCGGTATTTTCCGCATTTCAATGTTAAATGGGCTAAAGAGAATAAAATATTAGGTATGTTGTCTCAAAATGAATTATTCAAAATATCTTTATAAACTATTCATAGAAGCAGAGAGAAAAATATTTAAGGAAGGATTTAAAAACAATCTTTTTTATGTTTTATTAAATACACATTTGTTGGTTTTCTATTGATATTATAACACATAACAAACTCTTTATTCTTATCTACGAATTTTTGCTGAAATTTTTGAATCCGTCTCTGTCTTGATCGGATTTGATGGGATGGTCCCTTGCTTGCTTCCGGAGAGTAAATTAGTTTATTGTCCTCCACGTGGTCACACGCAGTTTGTAAATTTTTTTTGTCAATAAAGCTATTTATTTATATATTTTAAAAACGTTTTGATGGGATGTTGCTTATACATTGTAGAGGTTATTAAGCAATAATTTTGAAATTTCCACTCTTTAAAGGAATGAACTAGAGTGAAATATATCTTTTGAATTTTTGCTAAATATAAAGATAATATCTCAGTTTTTGTAGTTAAATATGCCACTCGTGTTTGCTCCAAATGATAACTAATGGAACCTGTAGAATACCTACAAAAACTCCCGTGCGACGCCAGGCTGCGTCGGCTACTTGAATATAATGCCCGTAATATATGAACGCGATCCAATGATTTGGTTCCTGATATTTTCTAGTTAAATTATCCTTTAGGTGAAATATCTTAATTTATTACACGCATATTAATACAATTACCGTATACAAAACCAGTAATAATATTCATTTGCAAGAGACTTCTCCATAATCACAGTGTATGGAGTGAAGTATAACAATTTCTTGTATGACGTGTTTCCCTGCCGTATGTGCTTTTTACACCTCAATAATGTAACGTCATATAATTTCGTAGTAAAATTTATTTTTTCCGTCAGAAAACTTATACGTATTATTATGTTTTTTTTATTACGCTAAGAACAGCAGTTATTCATTTCCGCATACATCATTTCCAATAGTAAAACCTTCAGTTAATTGCATACAATTTCATCCAATGCATTTTAATTAGCAATCACTGATATATTTCTTGAAATATAACAATGGAAGTGTTAATGATGCGTGACATTTATAAGAGCAGATTATGAAAAGTGAGCATCACGAAAACACACATTACTGTTTCAAGGTAGAGAGACCTGGATTCAGGTGAAGAATTAAATAATAAAAATTGAGTCTATAACAATCGATTTAAGAATGCTATTTTTCATTGCTTTTTTAATTTTACTTCTGGAAATCATTTCAAGCAAAAAATAAAAAATGTTTCGAAATAAATAAAACAAAACAAAAGATAAAACATTGATTTACGTTCGAGTAATTACTTTTTTCTTTCAAACAAAACTTTTAATGGCGTCTCACGTTATTGCGTATTACATTTGTGTTTCAATTCGTTTCAATGTAGAACGACATCAGGTGTTAGTCAAATAATCAATCATGATCTTCTTTTTTTATATTTGAAGTATATTGTGTTATATTTACATTTTTTTCTTATTTGCTATAGCAAAATGGAGTTTCCAATGTATGAATTGATGACCTGCTTATAAAGGGTTTTATTCTGGCATTTTTCGCTCAAAGTTGGTAGCAGTGGTTAATATCGTTCAGTTGCGGTTTCTCGTATTAATTACGAAAAATAAATAATATAAAGTTAAATAAAACAGCAAACACAAATATCAATCAAAACAAAAATACGCAAATAACAAACATCTTTACATATTCCAAAACAAAAGCTAACGCATCTCAACCGACGTCTACATTTCAGTTTCCAACAAATAGAGTTACTCTGAGAAGTAAGAATTAAGAATACCATTAAGCAACATATCGCTTAGTTACACAGGCAAACGATACTTACTATCTTCATAAAACGTATTTCATCTTCGTGAAACCTCAGATCCAAGCAAAACCAGAATTCGTTCGTCTGCTCGAAGACTCTCTCTGTCCTCTGTGAAAAATTTATTCACAATTATAAAACGGAAATGTTCCTCTTTAACAAATATAAAATAGCATAACAATTATTTTAAACGCAAAAACGGTGAATTTTAGAGTTCCAGCTGAATATTATTTTAAACGCAAAAACGGTGAATTTTAGAGTTCCAGCTGAATAAGTTGACAAGTTCAGAAGGATACTCAAGATGAGGTATTTTACCCCTGTAGGTAATAAGATAACTGTTCAAGGTTTACCCCCCTTGATGTCCTCTTTTTGCCGATCCAATGCTATAACTATTCCTCAATACATATATTTATAGTAATTTATAATGTTGAATTTAATTATAAATATCAAGTTACAATATATCAATACATATATTTATAGTAATTTATAATGTTGAATTTAATTATAAATATCAAGTTAAATCCGTCTTGTACTTTATCACGCCATTGCTGTAGCACTTTTTAAATAACTTATAACAATTTCAAAAACTATTTTCTTGCATGTTTGTGTTGCCGTATGGCTCATATTAATTTAGTTTTATGTGTACTCAACCTTGGCACGGTTGTGTACATTAATTCTGTAGCCCCATCCTGGCCCGGGTTTTTCTCCGGTTTTCCTTCGGGTAGAGGCGGATTTCTTATACAGGTTCTATAGGCTTTGTCTAGGGGCGTGTTTATTGTAACAATAAATCGTGAATTTAGTGTTTTTTCAACTCTTATGATTTTTTAAACACTATACTCAGAATAATCTATAGTTCGATAATAACTTGTACATGTAAATTTACAAACATATTTGCGTTAAATTACAAACATATTGACATTATATATGTATTATAACTTGCAGCTAACTTTTTATCTTATCTAGGAACTTTTGCTGAAATTTTTGAATCCGCCTCTGCCTTGGGGCCCTTGATCGGAATTGATGGGATGGTCCCTTGCTTGCTTCTGGAGAGTAAATTAGTTTATTGTCCTCCACGTGGTCATACGCAGTTTGTACTGTTTTTTGACAATAAATTTATTATAATTTATTATTATCTCTGCTTTATTTAAACGACATTAAATTTTCCAAAGTGGACCTGTACGAATTTATCTTTCACATTTGCTGAAGTGATATATTTTAATACGAAAATTTCCAAAACTAATCATAATTTTTTTTGCCAAAACACACTTGAACAACACAACTCTTTGTATTTATGAATTTATAATATTATTGCATAGTATACTTTGTAATACCATTTCCATCTTAAAATTGGTTGATTTGCATCAATATTTTTTCTAAACTTCGATAACTTAATGACTCGCCAGTCGGACGTAGCCCTTTCTTTACAGCATTCTTTTTGGCGGGATAAACTTTTTCAACTTCATAAATGTACAGAACTCACGGGTTTAAGTTACTCCCGCAGGAGGTCGTTCTATCTGTTCGCACACTGGGTGCGGCAGAATCGCGAACTACGGCCTTCACCATCGTTGTGTCCGTGAGAACGATCCTCTCAAATTGAACACCAGTCGCTCCGTCCTTTCACCTTCCACGCTAACCTTTGTTTCGCTTATTTTTAAACTGAACATGTCCGCAGAATGTGTGAACTCAGTGAGGTAGAACAACAGAGTTAATAGATGTGGAAGACGACAAAAATGCTTGAGGTGTAGTGCGAACTTCTGGGAGATACCAGTTAACTGAATTTCTTTTGTTTGATCGAAGAAAAAAAAAGACATCGATAAAAAAATTCCTAATAAAATTTTTGCGTTTACAGACTTGTTTTCGTGTAAATTGAGGTTAAAGTTACATGGGTTCTTATAGAGACAAATCTTAAAGGAACTATTTTTTTAATTGTGGAGAATTTAACAGGAGAAATGAACAACAAACTTATCGAGATTGTCGAGAATTTATTGTAGAATAGGACACTCCAAAAATCAACAAAATTTGCCGATAAATAGCAAATATATTTATGGAAAACTGCAGAAAAATACGTTATAACTAGAATGTGACCGCCGTTACTCAGTATGCGGCGTGTGGCATTGATTCTGTTTGACTTGTCGACCTGATAAATGTTACAAAATACCATAAATGTTTTTAATGAAAGAAAACATCATTATCAAGTTGTCGAATAAAACTTGGACCTTTCGAGGTTAATATTTGAATAAAACCTATATAGTCTGAAGGGACTTTTTTAATAAATTCTAATGTAGTTCTAATGGATATTGGTATAAAAACTATCGCCCGTGTCAGAAATTTAATATATAAAACAGAACGAAATTTGTTTTGCCTTTCCAGACAAATAAGGAAAAGTTATTCAACAAAACAGTCGCACAACTAGAGTCCATTACTCAAATACAACATTTCAATTTAAACGGTATCATAAATGATTCACGTTTTTTAATATATCAGAATTCATTAATTGATCTTATAATGATAATTTTGATGTAACAGAACAGATAACATTATTGAATTTTTTTTAATGGGTCTGTATGCTTGACTAGCGCCTGGCACGTTCATATAACCTGGAGATCATTAAGGGCGGTATTACACGATCATGTTTATATGTCATATCTCTATTATCAAAGAACTTAGATGAAAAATGTATCCGTGTTATGCACAATCATTTGTAATAGTTCAGCTACGATAACATACCTACTAAGTACGTTCTCGTTGAGAGAGCCTATGTCATATCATCAATCATATATAATAGACATATGACATAGAAATAGGTCATATTACCCGTCTAAAATGTATGCAGTCTACGGTCTGCAATTGGCATTGGACTCTTGATCATTCTGAGGTCCGGCCGAACAGTTAGTTCTATTCTCCACACAATATACCTTCATTAAACCCCGACAACGCAATGCCTTGTGCAAGTTTAAATCCATTGTACTTATACGGAACATTATACAATCTACGGAACAAAATTAAACCTGGCGATTGAAAATAGTTTTCAAAGGTGTACAAAATGTTGCACAATATATTTATTGTCCAGNGGGGGGGGGGGAGGGGGGCTAAGAGGACTGTAGCTCCCCCATGGGACCTGAAATATTAACAGATAAAATTGAAGTTGATAAATGGCGTACTTCGTAAAAGTGTTACCAGATTAATAATTGTTATTAGTTATAATTGTTTTTGTTATTAATATTACCAGATTAATAAAATTAAAAAATACTATATTAATAAAATTAATAATACCTTATTAATAAAATTAATAATACCTTATTAATAAAATTTATATCTTATTAATACAATTTATAATACCATGTTAATAACTATAATATATTATAGTTATTGTTATTAATAATAGAAGATTGTTAAATGTTGTTAATTTATTTGATGAATTTTATTTAAAGGTAATATTTATAAAATATGTGTTGTAAACCATAATTTTAAAATAAAAATGCTACCCGGTTGGCCTCCCCCCCCCCCCCCGATTACGGTCTAGATCCGCCACTGCTGTCCAGGACGTAGTTCCACGGGACGACCTGCTTGCTACGTCGAAAAGTAGTAAATTATATTTTACTTTTTTGATTTTTACAGTGATTTAAACAATTTTTTACGAATCCACTAATCTTTCTAATAAAGTTAAATATCTATTTTTGTGTACATTAAGTTTTTCCTCCAAATTCTCACGTTTTCTACATTTCTCAATAACTACGTCTTTTGGTATGCCGAAGAATGTCATTAGCATCTTAAGATCATCTTTAATGCATCATTAAAAGTACCAGTATTACTGCATAGAACAACTTAAGTATAAATTGTAAAACACTACGGCTTAGCATGGTGTCTCTTAAGACAAGTTACCGTGTTTAGAAACCAAGTACCACAATAAAATCGTTGAATTAGGTATTAAAGTTAACATATTGGCTCATGATATATCTTACAGTGTTTTGCGACAAAGTTCTTAACCTATAAACATTCTTGATGGTGTCAATGAAAGATAATATAGTTTAAATAAATACTTAAATGGTCACTTCCTTGGTTTTAATAAGACTGAATTCACTCTTGGAATAAAAGATGCTGTAACATTGTTTGATGAGCACGAGAAAACAAACACAAACCCGTTCAAAATAAATCAAGTGACACGATAAGTTATTTTAAAACATTGAATACAATTTAAAGTTACACGATTTAACATAGTATTACACTTTCTCAATGTTCAGTGTGTTAACCCACTTCTCATTTCTTGAAATATTCCTACCATAAAACATATGGAAAAATACTGTTAAACGATTAAAAAATTCAAGACAGTGACGTATTATTACCTTTTAACGTCAAACAGTGAAACGCCAAAAGGTGGTACTGGTGTCCACATTAAACACACTAAGTGACGTAAAAAAGACTATGGTTAAACTTCAATATTTCCAATTTATTATATACCAATCAATACGCTACCAACTATCCAGTAATGATAAAAGTTTGAACTGCATTTACTCCTTGTTTTCTTTTAAGAATATAATTTTAAGGGTGATATGTGGAGTATTTTAATTATATTTCTTAGTGGTTTTGAGTGAGTCTATAAATTTACTGTTAGTTGTGAGGTAAAAATTTCGTAATTTATTATTATTTCATCTGTGTTATTTTTTGAGAATCATATTGTAGGGAAATATATATTTAATTCATTTTTTTGCGATCGATATGGCCGAAAGTTGCCTTACGCGCGTGATACCTTCGCAAATAATTGTTTGCTCACGCTAAGTTCTATTCAGAAAGGCATGAAATAATGCCTAAAATCGAAGGAAAAAAAAAATTGAGAAAGAGAATCACGTTAACTGAAGCGGAGCCAAAACATTAAACTACTGCTCCGTATCAGGTTCCAAGCATATTCGAAGGTTATAGAAAATTCTAATATTTTGAAGCAAAATTCTGAAACTAATTACTAATACCCAATAACTCATTAGAAACTGACTTTCTCCCCGAGAGTCTTGCTCGTACTTTCGATTAATTGCGATTATATTAATCTTAGCTGCAGCAGAACACATCACTTCTCTTGCACCGCGCGAATCAACATAAAATGACGATTAAATTCATAGTTCATTACGTGAATTACAATTAGTGTTCCAACGGACTGATCACTTACATTAAAAAAGTAATTAAAAGTCAACACTTACCTCATGGGAAGAAAACTCAGCAACATAAGAACATTATCTCACAGATTTCCAAAGATAACAAGAAGCTTCGTTGTCACCACAAAGGAAACATTTTGTCACTGAATATTTGCGTATCTAACAGTTCTGCTTGGGCCAGAATTACACGATCATATTTCTACGACATAGATCTATTATCAAAACATTTTTGATGAAACATATGACCGTGTAATGCACAGGTTTCAATAATATTTGAACTATGATCATACATCTATGACTCGTTGATCACATGTCATGCATATGTTCTCGTTGATCTATGACAGAAATATGATCGTGGAATACCGACCTTACTATAATATTCACAGTGCACAAAAATGTTTCCCGTCTTTTCATTTCGAATAATAATACATCTATATTCTCTACAAGACGGAAGAGTCTCTGTTAAACTGAGGAGATTCATCATCACTGTCCAGATTCGTCTCTAACCCACAATACCTCTCGCGAAAAGTAAAACAGTTGAGTTTCCAAAGTTCAAACGCTGTCTGCGGCCAAAAACGCAATTACTGGTGGCCCTTCAGCTCACTCTGGAAGAGACGACGCAAAATGTTACACGAAATGAAGAGGAGTAGATGAACTGGAAGTGTAATTAGGTAGTTCTTCCGACGTTGAAATAAATATTTTCAGACATTATTCCATCAATTTAAACAAATTTTAGATATGTGGTGTATATTTTAACTTTTGAAACAGACATTACCAGCTATTTCTGCAATTTATAAAATATTCAATATTTGCCTGAAATGCATTGTCTGTCATGCACAAACGTCTATCCATTACAGTCTAAAGATTATCATGTTAAAATATATTTTGTTAGAATTATTAGAGGATTTTTTTAAACGATGGTATTTTGTTCAAATTATTGCAATATTAAAAATAAATTATTATTCGAAATTTTGAAATAGATTATTTTTTAACTCTAGTAAACAACGTATAGTAAGTTTAAAATAATTTTTCTTCAAGTGACCGGGCATTCTGACAAGGTACTCAACTTTTTCCAACATCTTGTTTGCGGTTTAGTCTAAGAGTTGTTGTCAACTATGTCATGCACATTCATTTTCATGTTAATAATATTTAATGACTTGTAAGAACTGAGTCAAGCGAGTTCATAGTTTACATTATATATTTTACAAATATTTTTTGTAACAGATTGCTGTTACTAGTTACTATTATTCCTAAATCATGAAAAGTAATTTAAATATTAATAACAAGATAATTAGACTGTTCAGTGATTTTAATAATAATATCCGACAGAGTTACCTTAAATAAAGTCCGATTCTCATTTCTCTTGGAGGAGCGAACCTCGTGTTCCAGTATTCGATTGAATAAAAAAGTCTGGGACACTGAAATCGTAAAAGTCGCATCTTGCTTTCCTCTTATCACGTGATTCGAGTAACGACTCGACCCCCAAAAGGCGAATGAACAGAGGAAGTACGTGGCGCGTGTCTAACAAATTTATTATATCATTGACTGACTTACAAAAACGATATTGAGGAGACAGCGTGACTCTTAAAGAACAAAAAAGTGGGTGGAGCGTTGAGTTGCTGACTGGATGGCCGTGGTTCGATCCCCGGTGAGGTGGGAATTTTTCAAAACACGTCTAACATCCAGATTGACTCCCAGGCCCGCTCAACCTGCTGTAAAACGATTACCAGGGTCTATCCTGAGGTCAAACCGGTCGGAGCGAGATGCTGATCACAACTCCTTCTAGTACCGAGGTCAAGTAATTGCGGAGCTCTACCCTCCGCGAATCCCTTGGGCACCTTTGGGTCCTGTTCAGGGATAGTTAAAATAAAATATAGCAACAAACCATAAACGTCTATCCATTACAGCCTAAAGATTCTCATTAAAATATATTTTGTTAGAATTATTAGAGGATTTTTAAACGATGGTATTTTGTTCAAATTATGGCAATATTAAAATCTTGAGTAATGTTTTACCAGGCTGATTCTACATAAAAAATTGTCTAGTGTAGAGAATTCCAATTTTAAATCTGTGGCTTCCAATAACAACCACGTAAGTGTATTTCTTCTTATTTTTTTTTTTTTAATTTCGGTCGTTCCAAGTTTTCAAAATGTTTTCTTCTGTTAGAACTTAGGCAATTAACTTTGATATAATGCGATAATAATTTATAACTAAGATGAAAAACTACGTTTGAACATAGTAAACTTAAAAAAATTAAAGATGATTTTTACTGTGAAATATGAAGAAAAAAAAACAATTACGCAGTTACCTTAAATTCATAGAATTTTTATTATTTTCCCCTATTTATCTACATCCTTCGGTTTGTGGACATAAATATGTAACTTTTTAAAGATTATTTGTAGTGGAGTTACCTGTTTATTCCTTTTTAACGTATACTTAACTGGTTATTAATTATTTTTTTTAGAATTAGTAGGTACATTTTCACAATTCTTTTCGATAAGAAAGTAAATTTACTGAGAGATTATCTCGTCTTCTTTCAAAAAATGTACTTACCTGGTTATAACTGGAGGTCACAGAAATATCCTCGCTATTTTACACCATAAATGAAAAAAAAAAGAAGTGAAACTGGTGTTAAGGAATTCCTTCCGTGGAGGCAAGGGACTCGGAAGTTCATTTCACCTCTTCGTAAGTTTCGGTACGAGCTTTGAAAGTGAGAGTGGATGTCGCCGATCCCACCCTTAGGTCATTCAAGTCACCCGGTGTCCACTTTGCAACTTCTACGACATCAAAAGGTCTTCACTGAAAGACTGAGGATTAAGATATTTTACGGTTACCTTATAAGATGCGAGCTGAGCTCCTGCGTCTTGAATCGCGTCACGTATTGAATTTTGTGCGTAAATTTGCGTTCCTGAATCCCTCTTTATATTTGCTGAAAGTGTTTCACATATGTACTAGATTGGCAGCCTCGATGATGGCCGCTATGATGATTGCGCTCGCCGCCATCTTATCTTATCAAACCAGTCGTAAACAGTGTGTAGTGAACTCGCTTGTTTTAGTTGTAATATGACTTTTAAATAAACATTCGTCGCTTATATGAACGTGTATTCGTTTTCCCCTATAAGTACATTTCATCTCGTAATTTACTGATATTAAGAGTATCATTACGATGGCTACATACTATTAATTACACATACATTCCCACAATCATTTTATATAATTGTAGGAATATATGTATCAAAATATTTTGAAGATTTTTTCGAAGTCCTAATTCCTAATAACGATCTTACTAAAATGAGTTTTAGCAATTCTTTACCCAAGAAGACTGATAGATGGGTAGCAAGGAGTGATGAGGTAAGATGGCGACTGATGGCTTCACTTGGGTTGTGGAAACCAGATATAGGAAAACCAAGAAAACGATGAAAAATTTAATATCAAGAAAATTATCATTAACTCCACTGTACCTTTATATTCTTCTCGCCACAAGAACGATTGAAACTTTCTTCCACAAGAAAATTAAAATAAAGTACTCTAAATAAGCTGTATCACGCATTAAATTGCTGTCCGTGCTGAATAAGGCACTCAAAATCCAGTGACGATGTTTCCTCAAAAGTTCATGTTAATATTAAGGTCGAAGAAGCCGATTGGGAATCAACTAATTTATGAAAATAAAATATTTAAAATGAAAGATTGTTGGCAATACGACCACCGAGAATACTCAATGCATATTTCGTACTAGTATCATAGTTTTTGTTTTTAATAGCTAGTTTTAAATACAAACAATCCCTTTTTTCTTCTGTCATCTTTTAACGTATGCTTTAGTTGATTAAATAATTACTTTAAATTAAAAAGTGAACAAAAATAAATCAACCGTAAAAAATCGTAGATCGCCTCGTAAGGGTTGAAAATCATGGTGAATACTTTCCTTCAGACATACAGAAAAATTATCTGCATCAAGTTGCTCAGACCAGTCCATCTGAGGAGTTTGCAGATGAAGACAATATTTGCAATTAACTCGTAGAATCCATAATGTGTGCATTATCCACAGACTATGCTCAGTGCAATCCCTTTGCTAAGAAAATTTCCGGAGCGAGTCCGGTGGCACTCTGTGCGTGGAGAGGGCGCAACAAGTGGAACAACCATATCCAACCAGTGCACACTCCGAGCAGAAAATGGAAAACGCCGTTAGTTTACAAGTATAACACCAGTATGTCCCCTCAGTGGCTACGGTGTCAGCGTGATCACTCGTCACCCCTGGTTCAATTCCCCTGTGAGGCAAGAATAAAATTTGTACCTTCTCATTTCCACGTCTCGGTTCAAATAGCTGTGATATATGAAAAGTCCACCCTCTGCGTCTAACAACCGCAGTCGTAATACTCGGATACAGCAATCTGGATCCTATCTAGACGCTGTTCCTCCGATCTCGGTAAAATTCACGATGTGTCTAGTGTGTTAACTCACACAAAAACTAAGCCTTACTGGCACTCGTCATTCGTGGTCCTTAGCTGGCCGAAGCGAGATACATACAGCACCAGTAGTTCAACATTACTAAAATGAAAAAAAAAAAGAAGCCCCCAGTGGCTCAGGGGATAGCGTGCTCGCTCGTCACCTAGACACTCCAGGTTCAATTCCCGGCGAGGCAGAAAAAATTCAAACTTTTCACTTCTATTTCGCAGTTCATATAGCTGTGACGATTGAAAAGCAAACCCTCCCACTACTTCTCAAATCACGAACTGTCACTATTTCTAACTACTCCTACCAACACCTCCATGTTGGCCAAATTATTGGTAAAACCAGCTAACCGGTCTACCTCCTAACAATAGTTCTACCACCCACCTCCTACCTCCTAACGCCGCATGTTCATAAACTTCAATAGCACGCTACACGCTATTTACATTACTACAAATTTAAAAATGAAAAAAGCCTAAAGAAAACTTAGTTGTTGATGAAACAGAGAAGGCGTACCGCAATGGTCTCGTCTAAGGCGTGGCAGGCGAGGAGTCGCGGGCGCACTTTCTATGCGGCTCCTTTTGCAGGAGTCGAGGCGCCAAAAGGTCTGTCGTCGAGGCAGTCGCCGCCTCTTTCATCAACAACTGCGCTGCGTGGGAAGGTGGGAATGGCGAAGAAACAAACAACCCGGATCGCCGTAGCCGCCTCCCACGCATCCACACCCACCCGCGCGCCCAACAATACGTTCAGCTTCGCTCAGGTCAAAGGGTTCCATGACTGGAGAAATGCACCATGATGATGCGTATACTTACGTGTATATTGCTCAAATTCGGTATCATGCATCGATTAGCATTTTGGGGAAATGTTGCATCATTTGCGTGCGCAGTATGGTCCCTTGAGGATCTCCTAGTTCGACTTCCGTCTTCTTATTTAATCTTACTGCTTCCCATATTTTAAATAGTAAAGAAATTGAGAAATTTGTTAATAATTTATTACATATTGCGGAAAATTCTACATTTATTTGAGTTCTAGAATTAATCTAACAATACTAGCGTTGTTGTGCGATGTTCTCTCATTCATAAACGCAGAGAAAAATCTATTCGAGATAGGATTTTGAAATTTTGACTGGATGTTGTGTTTGTATAGTAGAGGCTCACTAAGAGAGGTCTTCCGATTTAAACAGGAGTATTTCGAGTGAAATGCTATTTTTCTTTCAATTGTTGCTATATTTTAAGAACTAAATATTTCATTTTTTTGTTTATTAACGTGTTATTTTTTCTTCTCTAAATTATAAAAAGAGGTAAACCAGATATGAACAACAAAAATTCACGTGAGACGGATTTCAGATCAAAAGTTCGTGTAGACGTGTAATCACATAAATAAAAATGCTATGAGGTTCAATTCCGTAATCCTTTTTGTTCATTCCTACATACATTTTATATTGATAGCGGTAATTTAAAAGAAATAATTTCTTTCTCAGCGTTTCTGAATTGACAAACATGAGTGTTATGATCTTATCATCCATCTGTTAACGACTACGATTACCATGCCACTGCGACATCCTGAGACCTTATACCCGGAAATGTAGTGGCAAGATGTGATTGATAACAAGAGATTTCGTTTTATCTTCTCTACTTAAACGAGGCGTCTTTTCTGAGCTGGTAAAAAAGTTAGTCTTTCCTACTGAGGGATGCGCCCACCGACTGACGTGACTTGAAAATACCGAACCCTTCACTTTATTGGCCGCGCTCGATGAGGTTTTCAGTTTAGGTTATTCCTCACGTACTCAAAACGTTGTTTCGTTAGTGTCACTTTCGGTTCAGAATTAATTTTCAACATAATTCTATTTTTTAATTAATTAATTTTAATATATTAATACAATAATTACAACTTGAAATTAATGAAGAAATTACTATATTTAAAAATAAAGAAAATTACTTAAAATTTGAATAATCAAATTATTTTAAGGAAAAAGAGTTATTAATATTTTAAGAATCTGATCTCGTCTTATCAAATTCACTGATTTAGTAAATATTTAATAATTCTTGTAAATATTTGAATTACATAGAAATATTTAACTTTGTTATCTAATTTTATAAATATTATTTTTTTGTGAGATAATTATTCGATTTTTGAAGTCATTTTCAGATCAGTAACTAAAATAAAGTCGTTAGTTGGAATCTTGAGCGAAAACGGACGCATTGGCAGCGTTTTATATGGTTTGTATCTGTCAAAAACAAAACTAGGTAAACGTTTCCACTTTTGTATTCTAAATTTATAACTAAACAAATTAACAATATTTTATTATATAGAAATAAAACGATAATAATGTATTAATCATGTTACGTCGAATGAAAATGGGAGACGGGACCGGGATTCGAACCCGGGACCTTGAGCTCCACGCGCTCATGCGCCTACCAACTGCGCCATCCCGGTCCCGGGACCGGGATGGCGCAGTTGGTAGGCGCATGAGCGCGTGGAGCTCAAGGTCCCGGGTTCGAATCCCGGTCCCGTCTCCCATTTTCATTCGACGTAACATGATTAATCTGTTACCTGGCGGTGAGGTTCACCGTAATCTAAGAGATTTCTATGATAATAATGTATTATAATACAGTATAATCAGAATTTACTTGTTACACTCTCAATACATTAAACATGATTTTATTCTGGTTATATAGGTTGGACTGACTTGGTGAAGACACAACCAAATTCTTGTAGCGTACCTTCCCTGTCCATTCCTCGCTAATAAGAACCCGGAATAAAGAGTTTAATACACATGCGTGAAATATTCATAATTATATTCTATATCATAATTATTTTGTTATTACAGGTGGCGCTATATGATCTGTTGGTATTCCACGCTTCAGTATTGTTTTGAGTCATCAAAGTTCAGCTACCGATTTTTATTTCGAATTCAAATAAAAATTTGAGAGTAATCGATGTATTAAATTTGTGACAGTAATCTATAATTTGAGTTTCTCTCTGGCAAATTCCGTAGAGTTCGTTCTAATAGTTTACATGTCAACAGAGAAGTGAACTTCCACCTTATTATGAAAGAGTGATATTTCTAATCTGGATTCAATCCTTGCACGGTTGAGTACATTTCTCCTAATCTACATCTTAACCCCGTTTTAATTTTGGTTCATCTAAGGAAATTATTGGGATAATCCCTTGCATGCTTCCGACGAGAGAAAAAAAGCTTATTGTCCACCAAGTTTTAATTGGAAATTGTTTTCTTCTTTTGTTGGCTATTATTTTTTAAGGGAGTCATTCGATTCGTCTAATATTCCAGGATGTTTGAACGATTTTTTTTTTTCTGAAATGAGCACAACTATTAATATGTATAATTGTAAAAGTATAAAAAATAGTTTAGAGAAACATAATTTAAAAAAATAAAAATGTATTTTGGCATCGAAATACCGTAGCGGATCGTTATGAAACAAGTTTTGAACACATGTAAAGTATTTTTCTCTTAAACCAGATGTATTTTTTGTACTTTTCGAATTACAACAGTAAATTTATAATTATAATAGTGCGAAGAAAAAAAACATGATCAAACATGAACTTCGCTGTAACCTCCAAATATGCACGTAAACTTGTGATGTTATTCTTTCAAAATTTCGGAGCTTAGGGTTACCTCAACGCTAAGTGCTCAATAAAATAGAAAAGCAAACGCTTGTCTGTTGACGACAATGCCCGGAAGTAGAAGAAGCAACGATATCGTTCCGAAAAAAGAACAATGACTGCGCGCACGGCCTTCTGCTGACGAGCAGAAACGAACACACGACGAACACACGAGGAAAGTTGCCTTCTCAGTGAAAGGTCGTCCTTTGCCAATTGAATAAACCCGACGCATCTACAGGTCGCCACGTGTGAGGGGCATTGTTGGCGAGCGACGAGTCACACGTGACCCGAATCACGAAACAAAACACTCTCAGGGATATCGAAAGGTGCCGAAGCTTCTTTCTCAGTCAGAATCTGAAACGTCATGAAATCATTCCGAATGTAAAACATTGCCTAATTCATATTTAATGAAAAAGGCCTTGTGTTACAAGGACATACCAAGGGATTTAAAAGACCAAACCTTCCCCGAAATAAAAAGGAAATTGTCATTTTCGTATTTCTCCAAATATTTGTGTCCCTCACACAATACAAACGTATGATTATATACTTTTTAAATTGTTTATTGAATTTATTTATACGAAAAATACATATAAATGTAATAAAAGAATTGAGATAAAATCAATTAATTTCCTTATTGTGAAACAACACGTACTGTAAATTAAGAATAATGATGGGACGTTTTGAAAAATCAATGTAGATACTGTCTGTAAAGTCTAAACGATTTCTCCGCTCTAATGTGTGTTTATTAAAGTGGAGAATCTATGTTTGCAAGAGTTAACAACGTTTTGATTGCAACATCCACAAGTATGTCAGATCTACTTTGTTTACAAATGCAATTCTTGCTTCATTGTTGGATCTATGTTGAACAAGAGCTTCTGAATCCTTCAGAATCGTCTGATATATTAGCCATTCCACATTGAATGGAATCTTCTATCAAATTGACATACGTATCAAGATTGGGAAAGTGATCTGACAACCACTCTTCAATCAATAGGCAAGATGTCATCTATTTGTATCATTGATGTCGTCAAAAGTAATAATTTTTAATCTTCAAGAAACAAAGACAGATTTGTAACGGGAGTTTTCTTACGTTGTTTTTTCTGTCTCCAATAACAAATCTGTGATTCAAACGCTGACATTGTATTGACGGTCTGTCTTTCGAAATCTTTGTTCAGCGTATTCCCATTTTCACGATATAATATGTCATGTAATTCAAATATTTCTACATTATAAAAATGTTAGGATGTATCTTTTGCGTGCAGATATCTATTTCCCCTTAATTTGTACGCGATCTTTCCATTTGTTTCATTCATAATTACCATTTTAATTTAGAACAATGTTTTTTCTGTAATGATTAAAATTAATCCACGTCCATTTCCTCGACAATGTGATAGCTCCCCACAGAAGAAATGATGTGATTATCACCTCTAATACATTAATTATAGACTTATTAATGCTCGTGCATCAACGAATTTTAATTATTTTAAGTCATTTTTAATTAAGGCGTAAATAAATGACATGAACCCGGAAAAGACAAAGAAGAGGCGAAGGAGTGATCTCCGTCGTGAGAAACAGTTAAAGCGTGTGGAGTCCCGCAGGGAATGACATAA
>NNCF01131578.1:78266-106172 GCA_002313205.1 Laupala kohalensis | reverse complement strand
GTTTTAGGAATATTGAGATAAATACATTGAATTTGTCGTCGGTGTTTTGGCAATTGTAAACATCTTTCCATGTTTCTTCACGCAAATAATTTATAAATATGGATTTATTTATGTCATTAAACTCTCTTGTAAATTTGTAAAGGATTTTAAGTGGTTTTAGTTTATTATTATTAATAGTCAATACTTGAGCAAGGTGATCACTGTATTTCCACTCTCCTTCTCTCTCTCCACAGAAGAAAGTTATTATGAGCGCGCTCGACGAGAAAGAAATCTTTATTTCTTCCTTCCTTCCATCCATCAGGACGAAACCTTGGTGACGCCCATGCGCAGTCAGCGAAAGGTGTCAATTAGCTTCTCAGACCACGTGATATCGCACAAATTTCCGGTGTTGGAAGGATTGGTGCGGTTCGCTTTCTGGAAGCCGCGTCGTCTATTGCGGCAGCGCTTTGTTGTTTTACGCCAACTGCCAAAGGATGCCGAGCTATGTTTTCAAGTATAAGTTTCACTTTTCTACGTTTTGAATTCATTTACACAAATTCTAGTTTTTATATTTTAATTTTTAGCACCACTAAGTTTATTGGTGAAAAGGGATCTACTTAAATATAATTTAAAATTTAGTGTACTGTCCAATGAATGGACTTATTATTGTAGTGGAATTTATTAGCGGCGCCGCGACTTCGGAAAAGAAACGTTGACATACGCGGGTATGGAAACCAGAAACAGCTGACCTAAGCCAGTTTTAATTACGATACAAAGCAACAATATTGTTATGGTAACTTTACGTCAATAACTCAACAAGATTAGTCCTTAACTAATAACTAAAAATAACCATTGCAATAAACTTGATCAATTGAAATAAATCACGTCAATAATTCCAACCGGCCCCACCCGACTTCACGCGGTTTGTAGCGATGTAATTCTACCTTCGTTATCTATATTGTTTATTACGTAAATGTGTATATAAATTTGTGTATATATAAATTAGTTTATTGTCCTCCACGTGGTCATACGCAGTTTGTACTGCTTTTTTGACAATAAATTTATTTATTTATATAAAACTATCACATTTCCAAAACAAGACAGTGATGGTGGTTCATGAGATATTGTTTATATTTAAAAAACATTTCAGCTTCATTCTCCCGTAAGAGATAAATAAAAATCGAAACATCCTGTCGAAATTTCGAGATCTTATCTCTAAATTTTCTCTGCGTTGATGAGTCTGTCAGAACAACGGCAAATATATAACGTTACGAAAAGGACAACAATGATTTACTGAGGCAAATTCATTTTACGTAACTGTACATCACTTTTTGAAAATGAGATGATATTTCCGTGGGTGTAACGCAATGCTATCACTCATCTTTCGTCTGGTGCTCGGGACCGGAAACCACCAACGCCACGAGACACGAGAAAACAATTTATTTGAACTTTCGCTTTAAAATCCCGCAGGGAAACCTGCGAGTGTTTCAAAACCACTCTGTAAAATCGACTCCATTCTGTAAACTCTCTGTTTAGCGGCACCTCTTGACCTTCCTGGCCGTGGACTTGAAAACGCCATTTGAAAGTCACATGCTTCCGAAGAAACCAAAGAGATTCTCGTGCATTATTTAAACTTAATGTACTCGTAAGTGTGAAACTTTAACTTCTCACTGCGGTGGACAACGTTGTTTTCTTGGAAAAATATAATTGAGTTGGTTACCATGAGGCTAGATTCAATAAACTTTTTAAAGAAAGCTGTGATTTCCATTAATAAGTCATATAAGTTAGTTACTTTTAGTAATGCAGCAAAATTCTACTATACATAGTTTTTTTAAATTTTCCCACGTCAACTGTAAAGGTGGTAACGTTGAATGAGAAATAAAATGAAATAATTTCTAAATATATCTTTGTTTGGGGAAAATGAAGATTTCTATCTTAATTTTTGTTTGATTTATTTCATATTATTGATTAATGTGTCATATTGGCCGTAATATTCATTGAATAAAAGAGATCAACAATCTTAAAAAGTATAGAAAATTTCAAAAATGAATCATTTGCTCGTGCTCTTTCTATTTCCACACGTAATCGGATTTGTTCAAAATTCGGAAAATAATTTTGAATATTCAATATTAAACAAATAATCAACATTTTTTTGTAATTTCTCGTATTGAGATCGTTATCTAATATTGTGCCAAAACTGTTGGGTCAAAATCGTTTCGTAAAAAGATGATAGAATTTGATACTGCAACTGCCGCGGTGTATTAATTGAATTCAATAATGTAAGAAATTACGGTAATTATTAAATTAAATATTTTATTTTATACACCATTTAATTTTATTTTCACTTATAATATAATTATCATTGAATCATGAATGGTAAAACTCGTTAATGAAGAAACGAATAAATCATAACGTTGTGTAGCAAAAAGAATGAGAGCAGTTACGATTAATGTATCCATTTTACAATCCGAAACACATTGCAGTAAGAAGTTGTAGGCAATACTAAATGTCAAAATCCTGTTAGATGAGCTATTTAATGGTAATATTCTGCAGCACGAATAATTTTGCAATTGCTTTTATTTCTTGTACTTTTAATGTACCGCACAAATTTTCCAGAGAAAGTGGAAAAAGCTGAGACGCGTATAGTTACTGGAGACGAACGAAGGAAAAGGAAAATACTCAACGACCGATGTACTACAAGAAACACCATCACGACAAACCGCAACAAATATTTTACATTTCGAAATAGTTACAAAAATTAATTTATAAAATTTAAATTTATTATGAGTGTTAAACAGAATTTATTTTTGTAACATTCGAGTAATAATTTTTTAAAATAGTGGAGGTGTGAAAGAAATAAAACATATTTTATAATATAATCTGACCTCACATTCTACAACAGTCAATACAAATTAATCGTTCATTTTCTTACGAATCTGTATTTCTCATTTTATAATTTGAAGGTGGCACGATTTTTGTGTTCTTCCCTATAGCAGGATCAATAACATAACAACTGAAGGATTTAATAAACATATATTTGTTTATAATTGATAATACATTTCCAATACCACAAGATGCATTGTTTTCCTGCTCTCTTTGGACAAATTTCTCCGAATCGAAATATCCATGTTTCCATAATATTTAGACCTATAGACTGAAGCATACGAAGCGAGAAATGCGATACTTCTGTCTTTCACTGAGGAAACATGATAAATGCGTGATTGATACGCAGTGATTCTATAATTTAGGTATTTCAGCTCAAATAAGGAAAAATAGAGAGAATGGAAGAGACTTCGGTGATTTTAATGTCAACTGCATAGGAGCTTGAAGGGATCGGTAGGAGAAACTCTCACGTCAATTATTCTTTTCCCCAACCTGTGTTTCATCAACTGACAACCATTGCTTAAAACGTCCTCTAACGCATTGTTTACTCTGTCGTCCGTCTTGTTTCAATAAATCCTTTTTCTAAGTTATTACACCCCGGATACCAATGTACACAAAACCCCGTTGTAATACCGGTGAACACAAAGTGGCTGCGAAACGTAAAGCGGTGACGTCACTCAGCGTCATCCTTGAAGGGTGAAAGGCCATTGTTGCACTCGAGCTTTTGAAACGATGCGGGATAATGGAATCTCCGTTAACTCACTCCTTGGCGGATTTCTGAGTGCGGTTAGAAAGCAACAGGGAGGCGGAATTGATGAAGGAATTCGACGGATCGATCAAATCATCCTTAATTCAAATCGGTTTAAATTATTATTATTATTATTATTATTATTATTATTATTATTATTATTATTTAGTTCTCTCAACTTGTGTTGGTTTTTCTCTCAGCAGTGGATTATTAAATCAAGTTCTACTGGGAGGAAGAATCTATTTCAGGTCCAAGAACTTTCAGGTAATGTGGGCTGAGGACAGAAGGACGCTGTGTTGCAGTCTGCTTATTATATTGGTGTTGATTTTGAGTTTTTTAATGGAGTCGGCCAGGGATTGGGGTACTAGTCCTAGGGTAGATAAAATATGATAGGCACTATGATCACTTCTTGAACATTCCAGGTTTTTTACTTCAAAGGCTAGTTTTTGGTATTTTGATATTTTGTCGTTCTTTGTTTTTTCTAGAATGTTGTAATTTACGACAGCAAAATCGATGAGATACACTTTTGATTCTTTTCTTTTCCAAAGGATGGTATCAGGTCTGTTGTGAATTGTTGTTAGGTCAGTGAGAATGCTTCTGTCCCAGTACAAAATATTTGCTTTCAAATCGTCTTGCAGGACTAGTTGAGGTTTACACAGATGGTCTTGTGGTATGGGATTCTTAATGCAGTTCAGTGATTTTGCAACTTCCAGGTGAATTTATTATTATTATTATTATCATTGTTATTACTTTTGACTTATTTCTCAACGTAGCTGGTAAGTATTTCGGAACGCGTCCAAGGAAGTTCCACTTCTCTTAGGCTGCGTCTTCTAGAGAAATTCTTAGGTGCACACTTTCCGGATAATACGAGGCATCCCCAGAATGGATATTTTTTTGACCTCAGATAGATAGGTCTTTCCAGGAATTTTTTGAAGATTGTCCTCTATATATTTGTTTACTATTCCCGTGGCTCCGATAATACAAGAGCAGACTTTTGTCTTCATTCCTCACATTCTTTGACATTCAATAGTCTGGTCTTTATAGTTGAGCAGTTTTTCTGCCTCTTTGCTCACAACATTCACGTCGTTGGGAACAGAAACATCTATAAGAATGCAATTTCGAACAACAATGACGAGTAGCTGAGCGCGGGTGGTCAGAACTTGACAATCAGGTTGAGTGACAGATCTTGGGGACAGGAGAATGCAAGAGTGCACATCTTGTTATTCAGCAATGTTTGGGTGTTTGCTATAAACATTCCAATTTGTATTCATGTTATAACTAGTGAGAGTTTATTAGTTATATTGAATTTATACAACTCCCAGTTCTGGAAGTTTTTCTGGTTTTCGGATGCAAAGCCAGTGGTGGCAGCGGAGGACTACCCGATTCCTAATAAGGATTTTCAATTAAGTATTGTAAAGTATTAATCTGAAAGTCATCGTATGAAAAGTGTAGCGTTTTGTGGAAAAAAATTCGACAGTGTGGAATCTGCTCGATACTTAGGAGCGCTACGGACGACGTTATAGGACGTTACATACACAAATCACGAAACAGTTGCGCTCGGCCGCCATTCTTTTACATGCTCTTTGGGTTTTTTAACAAGTCAAGCGAGTTCCTGAACATTGTTTGTACTAGACTATTAACTGATAATATAATTTAAAATATGTTTTTCATCATTATTATTCGTATTGTTGTGTTTTATAACAATCAGAGTAAAAATGAAGAAAACCACAATACATTCTCAGTGATTTGACTAACTCGGAGTGCTGCCCCCACCTTCAGTAATGTGCGAGTTTCACACGTTTAGAATATTTGTACAATATGTATTGAGATTATAAAAATATATACATTTTTTACGTTGTTTGTTTTTGTACGAATTTGCCAGACAAGGGAGATACCTCGTTAAAAGTTTTTGACAAAAATCTTTATACGTGTCGGTCGTCGCGACGGCGAAGTACTTCATGAAGTGGCGGTAAGTGCTACAAGAGACACGAACGCCGCCCTCCGAGCAAACATACGAGGAAGTTCGTGTTCGTATAATCTCTCTTACTTTTCCACAGGCAGAGACTCAGTTAAACCACGGAGGTTAGAGCCATTTGGACATGATTCCAGAGCTGCTTGGATCGAGAATAAATAAATTTAAATAAATAAATTTATTGTCAAAAAACAGTACAAACTGCGTATGACCACGTGGAGGGAGATAAAAACTAATTTACTCTCCGGAAGCAAGCAAGGGACCATCCCATCAATTCCGATCAAGGGCCCTAAGGCAGAGGCGGATTCAAAAAATTCAGCAAAAATTCCTAGATAAGATAAAAAGTTAGCTGCGAGTTATAATACTAATAGAATGTCAATATGTTTGTAATTTTAAGCAAAAAATTACATGTAAAAGTTATTATCGAACTATAGATTATTCTGAGTATAGTGCTTAAAAATCAAAAGAATTGAAATAACACTAAATTCACGATTTATTGTTAATAGTACTTGGTTGAGTATCCCCTCTGATATGAAAGGCATATAGCGCACGTCCGCTTTTACTATTCTCAATTCCAAGCAGCAGTGGAATCATGACGAAATGTTCCCTTAAACACGATACGTCCAAACACAGTTTCTATCTACTGTTAAAGCAAGATTTCACGTAGTTTTATACTGATTTCTTTTGTAGTACACAACTTTAAATACGACACAGTAAGTCACTCTCATTAACTAACCCCGATTTACCAATAGGCTGAATTGGCTGCAGTATGCGACGTCAACCTTTAGTGGGCGTAATATATACACTTTTTAAGTTTTGAAATAGAAAATTGCAATTTTTTTTACTAAATTCATTGTGAAATGAATATAAATATTTAATTTACTGACAGCCGAGAGACGCTCGTTGAGTCCAGTTGGGGATTGTGGTACGACTGGAGAAGGCTGAACTACACCAAAGAAACAAAAATCAGAGTGAACATAATTACTTGTAACTTCAGAAACATTCAAAACAAATACTTAGATAGTAAATTGTGTGAATTTAGAAAAAGCAAAATACGGTTCTGTAATACATCGGACAGTTAAGGCGTATAATTTGTACGGGAGAGAGTCTGGTCAATATTTTGAACCTAGGGCACCTTAAATCAGGTCCTGAACTCTGATCGCGAGAACTGCAAACGAAGATCAAGAATTAGTTTTCTCAGATTTGTCCTAATGCGGGTATTTGTTACTTCTCAAAAAAGGCAACCTTGTTTCAAATTAAATTTCAATACAATTGTGTTGATAATGAAAGAGTGTTTTAACTCTTAAAAAAATAGATGAAGTTAAATTAATATATGATTGCGTCGTCAACGGTTGGGAGAAAATCACGACCCCGGACCGGGAGTTCCTGCTACGGCCGCAGGAGCGCTGTCCACTGCATCGACTCCGAAAGCCCCTTACACAACATCCACCAGGACTGTTCCGGTGAAGTGCTCCTGCGGCTCGTCGCAATTCTTACCTGGCCGTTAACGATGCACGCACCGTTTTGAAGTTGTATATGATAATATACGATCGTCAAAATGTCACATTAATTTGATCCGGTATTTTCCAGTGTTAGTATGTTGTGTATGTAATCGTTTCCTCACTTTTTTTATTGTAGTATTTGTAAGTGGGAAATGTAGCGTGCTATTGAAGCTTATCTACATGGAGCGATAGGAGGTAGGAGGGTAGAATGGTATTAGTATAGGTGGGCAAGTTAGCTGGGTATACCAACAACTTGGCCCACGTGAAGGGGTTTGTAGAAGTAGTTAGTAATAGTTAGATTTATTGATACTAGGAGGAGCTGGATAAAGGAAGGAAGGTTTGCTTTTCAGTAGTCACAGCTATGTGAACTGGGGACTGAACCCGGGATGACTTGGAGATGAGCAAGAGCGCTAACACCTGAGCTACCAGGAGGGGATTTCCACACTTAGATCCGTGGATGAGATCGGTTCGCTACGTCCCACCACACATCCCGGCGACCGAAGCACAATAAACGCCCACGCCTTCACTCACTCAGCGTCACAATGCGAAAGACGTCGCGAACACAGACGACGACAGTGGAAAGCCAGCGAGACACAAGACGACGACACGGCTGCTCATCACGCGCGTGACCTCCGCCCCAACACACACCTGTCACGCATTCACTTTCGTTTAACACTCCCTGCCCCTCCGCACCCCTCTGAACCGGATACACAGTCACTCCCCACATCTCCGCGTTCTCTTGGTATATTTACGCATCATGCGAGTACATGCTGTATACGAGGCATTTCATGTCCAATCGGACACATCTTTTGTATGGGAAGGGACTTCATCATACAATTTATTCGTGTTAACTTTAAATCATTTTTCGTCAAAAATTGTTTATTTTTCAGTTGTTTAATGCATTTTATTAATCGATTAATTAAAAATGATAAATTAATAATATTTAATGCGGGTGAAGAACTTTTATTATTTATAAAAAATATTAAGAGGGGTCTGGTTCCCTTGAACTGCCCCCTGATTAAGAGCCTGATTCAATGATTTTTTACAGATTCTACCTTCAGTGATATTATGGACATCTCTCTACAGCATGTCCTAAAATTCGTTACAATGTTTTATTATTGAAACAAATCTCTAGGGAATTTTCTTGAAAATAATAAAAATATATTTTGTGTGTATAGTAAATCCTATATATTTTTATGTTTTGGAGGTGATGATATACTTTTTTTTAATACAAAAAAGATTTTCATAGAAAAAAACAGGTTTTTTGTTTTATCGATCTCTTAAATCTAATTGGACATTTTAATGTTTTTCAAAGATGCTGTTAAACAAAGTTCATTCAATTATCTTAAAGGTAAGATAGGCTTAAATGAATGGTGATAAATTATACTTTAAAAATTATCAAACTTCTTTTTCAATATTTCCTACTTTCTTGTGTTAACGTGCAGTTTTGTTTTCTGGATGTTTTCAGTCACTGACAGCACCACAAATTAAACTGACTTTTATTGGTCAAACATTATACTTTGCTAATAAGTGTTGTTTTGTGAATATTTAATAATATAGCGTTAAACCAATAGTTTAATTATTATTTTATTTTAAACAATTCTAAATAAAATTCCCATATTTACAGTTTATTACTGTGAGCATTCTATAAACTTTGTATTTCAAGAAACTACATCACTGTTTTGCCGTTCTCAGAGTGTAACGGCAAAATCTGTATTTTTGATTATATAAAAGAGGACAAAATTAGTATATCTTCAGGAGACCCCGAAGAGACTATCTTCAAAAGATGAAGTGAGGACTATGTCAAGAGTACGACCTGAGGACATGTTGCGGACTAACTGGACTAGACTATCTCGAAATAATCTTTACTGTATGAAGTATGCTGTTGACAGAATATCCTCTGCTGACGAAATAAGGATATCTTGAGAAAATACCGTAGTGACTATCCTCTTCAGATATAATGAGGATTATGTCGGCAGTACTACCTGCAGACATCTTGCAGACTATCTTGACCAGACTATCTGGAGATAATCTTTCATGTACAAACTAAGTAAGTTCATAGGATATCTTTCACAGAGAAAATTAGGATATTCTACAAAGACTTATTCAAGATCATCTTAAACCTGTATTCCACGGATTAATTCCGTAATCACAAGGTAGAGATATTTTATAAATGTCCTTGACAGATGATCTTCAAACGATACGTTTGGAATTAATCCTAAGATGTCTTCAGGACAGACTTTCCCCACTGGGATTGGAACATATTTACTTGAGCAGGATTCATATTTTGATTTAATGAGAATCCTGGAGATTTAAATATTTTAAACAAACTAATTTTGTTTACATGGCATGTATTACCAGAGTGGAAATACATTAGAAAAGTATGAAATGTTTTGTTAAACGTTTTTGTTAGATGATCGCAAATGGTAACATTCTTATAATCCAACTTGACCTCTCATAAACCTAACTTCATAAGGTAGTACTAGCGAGGTAGAATTAAATCACTAAAATACCTCAAATCACCATTAATAAACAGAGTAATATGGACTTATCGTGATTTCAACTTGAAAAACATACCTCACCGGTCATTTAAATGAAATAATTGCAATTATAATTAATGGTGAAATACATCGCGTCTTATGGAGGAAACACTTATTTACCAAATAAGACCAACTTTTCAATCACGAAAGTGATGGAAGTTTACTTTGATTTGTATTAAATTTTCCGTAGTATTTTCCACATCACTTTTATCTATAGGTCCCCGGACGTATGAGAAACATATTTCGCTTTTTCCGGGGTGAGATGCATAAATCACGGAACCGTTGTGCTCAGTCGCCATGTTTTTCCATGCTCTTTATGCATTTCAAAGGAGTCAAGCGAGTTCCTGAATAATAATAATAATAAGAATAATAATAATAATAATAAATTTATTGTCAAAAAACAGTACAAACTGCGTATGACCACGTGGAGAACAATAAACTAATTTACTCTCCGGAAGCAAGCGAGGGACCATCCCATCACATCCGATCAAAGGCCCTAAGACAGAGGCGGATTCAAAAATTTCAGCAAATATTCCTAGATAAGATAAAAAGTTAGCTGCGAGTTATAATACTAATAGAATGTCAATATGTTTCTAATTTAACGCAAAAACTATACATGTACAAAATATTATCGAATTATCGATTATTCTGAATATAGTGTTTAAAAAATTATAAGAATTGAAATAACACTAAATTCACGATGTATTGTTACAATAAACACGCCCCTAGACAAAGTCTAGAGAACCTGTATAAGAAATCCGCCTCTACCCGAAGTATACAAATATAGTACAAATATTATTTGTACTATATTGTTGACTGGCAGAGACAAATGAAATCATGTTTCTTCATCATTATTATTAATATTGTTGAGTTTTATAACAATTAGTGTAAAAATAAAGAAAACAATTATACATCTCAGTGATTTGACTAACTCGGAGTGCCGGTCCCTGCTTAACACACTTCACAACTTCAGTGCGAATCTCTCGCAATGAAACAGCTGCCAGTGGTTTCAGCGACGACAAACGAACGACGAACCTAAACTCCATAAAACAAGAAAGCAGAAGTCGTTGTGACAATGTTCCGGTGACGTCGCGGCGATTCCTTCGTTCAGCGAAGGGGGAACGAATCGAGTCTTGCGAAACGTGATTCATGATGAGAAAGAAACGATATGTGATTATACCTCTAGACTTCGTGTTGTGGCGAACGACAAACGGTACTCGCAACTGTGCGCGGAGATTGCACGCGATTCCACGGATACATATTTCGAATCGCGTTTTGGAAAATCGATAATCGAAATGAGTGGGAAAATATACCTATTCAAAAATCTTAACTAGTAAAAGAAATATTCAGCGGAGTGCCTGTGACATCGATATAAAAAAAAGTAAATGGTAAAAGAAAAACATCAAATGGAAGGACCCTCCTTAGGTAGTCCAATAAGTCCTTATCGGAATTCGTTTTGAGAAATTTAGAAAAGTCGTCCTCAGAAAAATTAGATTTCACCCCAAACTTATACGCAAGTTATGTCGATATAATTAATGTACTCTCATCAAACAAAATTCAGACAATTTTATCATATATACAAAACTTCAAGTTGGATAATATTATTGCACAAAAACTTGCTACGGTATACACTTTCACCGATAAAGCCATTTTGTTGTCAAATAGACGGTTTTGGAACTCTTGCAACATGTAAAAAGTATACATTTATCAAATTATTTCCCAAATGATTTCATTGAAAAAAAAACGTAAAGTAAAGAGTGTATAAAGAATAATTTTATAGACAGCCACTTTCACCTAGGACTAGCGAAATAGTTTATTTCTCGTTTACTTGTAATAAAAAATAACACCTACGATAAATACATTTTTGAAGAAATAAAATTTGAAATCAGTAAATACATATATAAATTGTCTGAATTAATTAAGGGTA
Source organism: Laupala kohalensis (assembly GCA_002313205.1). Classification (NCBI taxonomy): domain Eukaryota; kingdom Metazoa; phylum Arthropoda; class Insecta; order Orthoptera; family Trigonidiidae; genus Laupala; species Laupala kohalensis. The sequence goes on along the minus strand of NNCF01131578.1, from coordinate 94,621 downwards.
AGACTAAAATAGAAAATATGTTCAATAATGGTGTATAGAAAATTTCCCAAAAAGTCATTGTTACCGAATAAATGTGGCCTCTAATATTGTGAGAAAATGAAAAAATAGAGAGAATTAATTAATTATTATATTAGAACCAAATTTCTTAGTGTTAAATTAAACACGGGCCAAAAAGTATTTCATATTCTGCAAATATATAAATCGCGTCATGCTGGTCCTGCAAATCAAATAGTGGTGTATAAAATTCACAGTAGAAGTTGTAATGCACCCGTGTATCTGACAAACTAAATGCGTTCCAGATACGAACTCTAATAAAAGAACATATTACACAAATATTACTTTCGACGAGAAAACACGAATATCAGAAAATTTGACGAAGAAGTAGTTTAAAACCCATAGATTATTATATGATATTTCACATCGCCATGAATTTAATATTTCGCACTTCAACATTTTTATTATATTTATTACTTCGATTAAAATTATTGAGACAAGAAATCAGAGAAATAGTGCTGCGGCTTCCATTTATGTAAACGTCATTAGAGTAGAGGTTCGTATACAGAAGCTGTATTCATAAATATAGAAAGAACGGATCTGTGAAATAGGTAAACGAAACTGAGAACAATTAAAGTTACGTCGCCCTTAATGTGGGTGAACAGCAGTCAGTCAGTCAGTCAGTGAGAAGTATTGCGTAGACGTATAATCATTATTATTATTATTATTATTATAAACATGTTTTATACATAGACTTTGCATTTTTAAAGAAAAGTTACCGAGGTAGTAAATAGATCCTGATTATTGAATATTCTGCAATATATATTGTCCGAACCACTATCAAAGTCGATCTGGAAAGAATTATAATACAAAAATGGCGAATTCACGCCAGCAAAGTTAGTTGAAAATAACGACGAGGTTTTTCAAACTGCCCCGATTCCGAAAACCGCACATGACTAACGATACAAAGAAAAATAAAGCGAACCCTTCACGATTGAGTCGTCTCGGTCTCCGCGGAGGAACTTGCTCGCCGTCGACTCCCTCTCCACTCCCCCAACAAGCGCTGAACACAGGTTCCAGTGCCCCTTCATTGAATATGCGAAGGAGTTTGCGAGCAGTTATATGAGGAGATGGGGAAGTTCACCCACCATTCATCACATGCCGAAGCGGAAAGGTCATTCACTCTTTACGATGAAGTCATTCAATCGACGAGTTTTCAATGATTACGTCAGAAGTAACCGAACTTCCGTCCTCAATATCCCGTCGAGAAATATTTTGTTTCGTCTCCAAATTCGAGAGAAATTTGTTATTTTTCCTTTAAACACTTAATTCATATTTTCCAGAGAGTGTTTCAAATTAATACGAAACGAATGGACAGATATTAACCAGAATAATAATTTCTGAGCAGTCTTTGGAACAAAATTTTCCATTTGTTGAAAACATTTTTTCATGGAAGTAAATTGTAAAAAATTGTATTTTGCCTATTTATTGTTTATATCATCTTTAAAAACAAACTGGTCGAAATTTTCAGAACTTGACATATATAGTAAACACTAGCGAGAATAACTCCCCTTAACCTTTTTACTTACATCGTTGTCCCCAATATGCTGAAGAAAATTCTGGGTGAAATTAAAAAAAACAAAACTTTATTGATATGTAAATAAACCTTTTCAGAAAAAATAATGCTCTAACCTTGGGGAAAGATCGAAAAATTATTGCCTGTTCAGATCAGAAAAAGTGGACTGTGTTGCAAAGCGTACACCCTGTCGAACTGATCACGGAATAATTAAACTTAATTTTATAGATTTATTTCAATCTCCCTGACTTTGATCACCCTGTACATCTCAGTGTAACAAGTTTTTATTGCAATGTATTATGAAAACCAAAAACATATTGATTAGGCAAGCGCTTCTGCTATAGTTACATATCCGTCAGTGAATTGGCGCGTTTTGAAATTCTGCAACAAAACTACAGCGCAGGCTCTGTACAAGAACAAGCTCAAATACTCGGTATGTTTTTGGTTTTTATATTTTATTGCAGTCAGTGAGTTATTACGAAAAGTAGAGAGTGCGCAAAGTCAGGGTGGTTAAAAAAACAAGCATAAAACGAAGTTTAAATATTTTGTGATCAATTTGAGTGTACACTTAGCCGCAAAGTCCAGTAGCCTGTATTTTTCTTTGATAAATAGTTAAATAGCTAAGCGTGAGCGCAAAGTTTAAAATTGTCTCAGCAAAATAGAGCAAACTCAGGCCTATAATTTGGGCCCAAATGTGTTTGAACGAGATGAGGATAAAACATCCCCTCCGGCTGAATTTACGAACCCTGGAGAAATGGTGTCATTGCAAATGCCTTATCAGAACGAACACTACAAATACAATAGTACAAGGAAGAATTATTGTCGAAGTATCAGAAAATATTTTCCAAAGTTGTACATAAAATTTGCGTAATACGCAAAAATTCACATTTAGTTAATTGAGTAGACTCCCTCTCATCTGACCACCTCGAGACCACACCAAAGACCTGATTAAAATGTGGTCGGACCAATAATGTAATATATATATTACTAACAAAACAGAATGATAAACAAAATTACTAACAAAACAGAATGATACGATCTATTTTGAAGGGTTGGTAGATCTGGTCTTCCAAGTGAATAATGCGGACCCCACGACACAAAAAGGTGAAACAGAAAATGGCGAACAATGCGACAAAGGAAACTAGAAGAAACTATAAAGAGTTTCGACAGAGAATAAAATGCTACACAGTAATGGATGATTTTATTAGGCACAAGTTTATAGACTGGAAAAGAATGAAAAATGCACAAGACTCCAGAATTGACACTGTAAGGGATGAGAATGAGAGAGTTAAATAAATTGAAACAAGTGGTGCAAAACCATTGCACATTATTTCTCTTATACGTTTCTCCGTCTGCAGCATAGAGTGAGAAAAAATTCTATTGTGAATGGGTCATTTCCGGTGTGGTCCTCTATATTTTGGTCGTCTTCCATACTCATACTCAAGAGTCGCTTCATAAGCTTATAACTGTCGTTTATTTGAAATTTGAGAGTAAAATAAATATTCAGAATATTATTTCCAAACATACAGCGATATATCAGTCTTATAAATATCGTATAAGTATTATGTAAATGTAATTTCGTTGTAGACAGAAATTGATGTATTTTCGTATTTGCATTGCGTTTGCTGTCCTCCTATGTATTTTATCATTATCATATCTTTCATTTCAGTTTGCGAAAAGTGCATTCTACGTCTGCTTGGTCCCTTTACACCGCTAATTATTATTCAAGTTTATTGAAACAGTAAACTAATGTGTAAGTGTAGCATACAGAAATTATTTTACTGCGTCAGTACCAAACTTTCAAGCGAAATACCGCTAATGCGGATGTAACGCATACTAATTCTACTTTAAGTACAGAAAATTTAAGCATAATCGTTGGAGCAGTTTTTGAGGAACATTCAAAAGAGTCCTTTGACCTTCATGTGAAGTACCCTTTGTTTTAAAGTAAAAAAAAATTAGAGCACGTGCATCGACAACAAGTAAATTCTACCGTAAATACGAAATATGAATTAAATATATTCATCCAATTACTCAGAATTGCTGTGCACAGACAGACGGACGCCAAAAACAACTTTTTCAGAATCAAGGATCGCCAAAATGGATATTTCCGTCGAATCTCGCTTTCGAATTTTTTTTTCACGATTACAATACTTTGTATATACTACATATATGAGAAAGTAATAAACGTGTTTCTAACAAGACAGAACGATAAACAAAATGGGGGAGATATGATTTATTTTGAAGGGTTGGTAGATCTGGGCTTCGAGTTCAAATCTCAATCCCGTTCCCCATTTTCGTTCAACATAACATAAGTAATCTGTTACCTGGCGGTGAGGTTTAACCGCAATTTAAGAGATTTCTATGACGATTTATTGCTAAAGAGAGGTTGTGTGTCTATGGAGTGAATTTATGCCCTTGAGGCTGGTTGAAACATCGAACCAGGAAATATGAGCAGGGAGGTTGAGCTCACCTTCTTGTCTTACATTTCTTAGTCAGATTTGTTTCAATGATAATTTAAATGCATAATCATAATAATAAAAATAATAACAATCTTACTGTTCATGAGTCATCTTAATATTAATGCTACGCGTGCACGTAAAATCACAATATTAGGATGACAGAGCTAATTGCTCAGGTGGCAATGATATAGAGTTAAAAATTAAACGAATACCTGGTTTTAAAATTTCATATGTGTTTTAGTGCTTAGTGGATTCCATTGACAATATCTTCCATAGCGCGTTCACACGGTTTTTTTTCATTTTCGAGCTTTTATCGATCTATCTCAATGTTTTTAGGTGACAGGACACCTTGTCGCCAATGGAAGTTGGAAACTTTAATATATGTATTTTCTAAAATTAAAAAAGTAAAAAATAGATCCTATTCGGAAATAAGGCCATATTAGATCGCTTTTCCATACCAAAATACCTCACTTCCTTCATAAGAATCGTTGAAAAAATCCAGATACAATTGTTGCTCACTTAAAGTATATAATATTTTGTAAATAATAAAAAGTATTTTGAATAGGTGAAAAAAAAATATTATACTCACCTTTCGTAGCAGTATATCTTGCAGAGAGCGTATTGAGAATTCATGTCTCTGAAATAAGAGCAAGAAATGTGTAGAACTGCTATGTCGTCGTCATTTACGACTCGCCCTTGTTACCCGGTGGAAAATGTCGGTGGTTTTACGAGCAAGAGACAATCGAAGAGAACAATGAAGCGATGTAGAAGCGTGACATGGAGGTGGCACAACCGAGGAACGTTACGGACGACGAGGTGAGAAGAAACAGTCATAGAACGCCGATAATCCACGCGCCCTAATTACTTTTACTGCGCTCCTAGATGCCGCTCTGAACGCTATGACTCGCTCTGCAATAAGGGCGTGACGCAAAAGCGGTTCCCACATTAATCCGTCGGAGGCGCCACCAGCGCTCAAACAGAGACTGCGCGTAAAGCGTGGGAATGCGCAATGAAACAATTACACTAACAAACACCTACGACTTACTTACAATCCAAACAATGTCATTTAGAACATGTCCTAATTCCATCCTGGTCCGGGGTTTTCCCCGGCTTTCCTACAGGTAGTGGCGTATTTTCCATACTGTCATTTAATACTTTTGTTATTATTAATTTCGAATTTTGACTGCACATTATATCTACCATTCGTTTTGGAACAATAAATTGTCAACAGTGTGTATTTTATGAAATTTCTTTTATAGGTATTTAATCCGCCACTGCCCTTGGGTCCTTGATCGGAATTGATGGGGTGGTCCCTTGCTTGTTTCCGAAGAGTAACTTAGTTTATTATCCCCTACGAGGTTTATTTCAATATAAAGTTTATTTATTTATGTATTTTCGATCATTCATCATCATTTTTTCGTATCAAGTTGACTTCTGCGAAAAAATGTTTCATATCGCATAGCACCATACCTCTAGGCGGGCACGAAGCTCATGACTCCAGAAATGAAAGTGCACTCACGAGCAGATCTAAAATATACGAACTGTAATGGTACATTAAAGTGATAATGGTCACACAGTGGATTGGAATAATACATCAATTTTAGATAGGGAGAAAAAATATATGACGCAAAGTTTCTCAGAAATAATCAACATAAAAATTACAAGTAATTCAGTAAATTTACGATGGAACATGGAAAAGTTATCAAAATTGTACAATGTGTTTTTGTACCTGGTGTTCCATTTTTTGTTCGTATAGTAGAAATTATACAATTGTTATAAATGCGTTGTTGATGTCTTTTTATGTTTAGTAAATTTTGAAAATATTTTTGTACAGTATGCCACGGATCCATGTAAATATATTTATATCATTTCAATACCTGACGAAGTCTAGAATGTGGAATCTGTAAACAAAACTTTGTGTGATGAAAAGAATTGCCATTAAAGGTCGTCCACTACTCTACCAAATATATAAAATAATATTTAAAATGGCAGAAGAAATTAATTCCTGGATAGAGTATCCATAAAATCCTGACACTTGAGAAAGGGACGAGTGTTGTTTTGGACTCCTCCCAATACTTCGATCTCTTCTTCCACACGCATTCTCCACTTTCTCCGAATGTAATGTAAGGTGTACATGGAGGGACTTGTCAACAGAACACGTCGATCTTGAAATCGCAGATGTTAAACCTGCAGTGGAAGCCGCGAGATGTTCAAAGGTCACGCCAGACTTCAACTTCCCATTTCCAAACACAAACGTAACTAACAACTCGATAAAAGAATCAATCTTCTTCGTATTTTCTCCTTTCAACTTGTACATCTTTTCACGTTAAACATAGACCTAAAAATATTTAAAAAATTGAAACAATTTTAATACAAAACATTAATTGTATTTAACAAAAGGAATGAATCATGAATAACAATTGGTTGACACTAAATGTATTTTCATAATTATTGTTCCATGATGTTCGTATCAAATTTAAAATTATTAATAAGCTATGCGATCTTTATGTAATAAATATTTCTTGTGTAAGTTTATGGTATTAATTTATATTTAAACGTATTAAGTAAATTTTGGTTTCTCTCTACATAACGATCTCTCCCTTTTTGCGATGAAAATTCTAAGTCCCTCGAATACTCGTATAGTTATAAAGAGAGGACTGTGTTTGGGATCACTTTGAAGAATTAAAAGATATATTTGATTTAGACAAAAAATATTTTTTGGAACAATAGATTTGGGAACTCACGTATTGTCAGTTAATTTAAAAACATCGATGTACAAAGAAATTCACCCCTGTACGTGAGAAGTCAAGCTAAAAAAACAAGGAAATGCTGCGTAGAAATAAATAGTTACGTCGTTATTTCTTTTGCTTATTGTTTCTATGGAGTTGACAAAATCTATATCTAATCTATCTAATCTATCTATCTAATCTATCTACCTATCTAATCTATTTAATCTCTCTCTAATCTATCTATCTATTCTCTTTATCTCTCTCTCTCTCTCTCTCTATATATATATATATATATATATATATATATATATATATATATATATATATATATATATATGAGAGAGAACTTTAAATACGCAAGTAACCAGTGTAATTATAATGATTATTGTTTTTAATACCTTCGAAACGTCCAGTTATGTCTCGCACGAGCAATCATACTCCAACAAGAAGACCTTAATTGAAAGAATCGCGCATAAAATGCGAATTATACTTCGCTCCAATCTGGTTTTGGTAGGTGCAGCGCAGTGCAGCGTAGTGCAGCGCAGTGCAGCGCAGTGCAGAACATCGTGGAGGAAGTTTGATGAATCTACCTGAAATAAGAGCATCAACTCTTCATAAAAGGAGTCGAAATTAAACGCTGCAGAAAGTTCGAGAATGTCTTGTTCGGATTCGTTGGAGACTTCACATACACGTTGGCTATTATAAAGCTAAAAGTAATTTCATACACATTCATCCGCTATGTAGGAATTTTTGTAATTTTATTAAGCACCGTGAGAGGGTTTGATATCGTTACGCTGCGTTACGGCGGTGAAGGGGAGTTGTTTCTGAGTTACGTAATTTCTTTTTTAAAGAGCTTATTTTTAGAGCCTATTTTGAACTTAACAGACTGTCACTGAACTCAACTTGTTCTCAATCGCTCAGCTAGAGCATAGGGCCATCACGAAAGAAAAATTAAAGTCTGTGCACAAAACACAGTCTGTCCCTGCCTTTTGCAGAATACAACAAACTTTTCTTCTAGTGGAGAGCGACTAGCGTTACATAATTATGAATGGGAGAGAGAAGTACCGTTTCAGGGACGTTATGGAGGGGAGGGTTTTTTAAATTATGATAACATTTTGCGTTACGTACTGTCCCCATTTATGTGATTGGAAAAGCACCTTCGACTCCCCTTTCCCTAGAAACGTTTAAGATTTTAAACTGCAGTTTAAATTTTACTTAATGCGTTTCAGAGTGTAAATATGTAAAAAATGTGCAAACGAATTAAATTTTCGTAAATATAAATCCGCCTTCATTGCTGAACCTAAACAATATATTCAGTTCTGTCAAAGCACACTTACTCTTCCGTAGATTAGCAACCCTCTAAAATATTTACTATATCACGAATTAATAGAACATTAATTTTAATTGGAAAGTTAGGGCGTTCATTAAATAGAAATAGAATTTCAGTTACTTTCAATGAAAACAATTGCCAGCGTTTACTTCATCCATTCATCCATTCATTCATTTTATTTGGTATATTTTCTTTCGTTAGTGAACAAGTGACACCGTAACGATTTGGGTTATTGATTAATTATTGTCAATAAAAACACACAGAACTTAGGTGCTCGCTTATTTTATTTTATTTTATTTTATTTTTTGTGTATCGGGATGAGCGAAGGCAGTCTGCAGTTATGAAGTTCATAAATAAAACTGAAGGGACACATTAACACTAACTAAAATCAATTGGTTAAAAAAAATGTAATTGCCGTTGACGAGCCCTAAAGCCCCACAAAAAAATTATATGTAAAGAATGTTAATAACAAATTATTTTTGAATCATGTGCTGCAAAAATTTTTAATCATGTGCCGAAGTTTAATTGATTATTTTCAGTAAAGAAATTGAAACTGTCGTTGATTATATGTGAGCAATGTAAAGGAGTGTAGTCACAAGTTTTTTTCCCTATTATTAAAATGCTTAGATGAAGATATTCGAGGACAGAAGACGGCGAATCGTGGTTAGAAAAAGCTATCTAATGACGTTCTCACTACTGTAAATGTTGTTTTTCAAGAAATTCTCTTTCATTTGCGTAAGTCTCTCTGTTGGATAAATGATTGGATATTTTGTTTCCCTTTTCCGTACTTAGAGGAAAATAGCATTTTTTGTACAAAACGTTCGCTGTTTTGAAAGCTGCACGGGTTTTTACTAATTAACTAGAACGTGACGGTGACTCGTGTAACTAATTCTTGACATTCGTAGTAAATACTCAAACTCGAATATTTAAACTTATCATGTTAAAGCAACACGTTAATTAACTGATAATTCACNTTTCCGTACTTAGAGGAAAATAGCATTTTTTGTACAAAACGTTCGCTGTTTTGAAAGCTGCACGGGTTTTTACTAATTAACTAGAACGTGACGGTGACTCGTGTAACTAATTCTTGACATTCGTAGTAAATACTCAAACTCGAATATTTAAACTTATCATGTTAAAGCAACACGTTAATTAACTGATAATTCACGCTAGACTTGTTTCAGGAGCTCTTTCATCACCAACTCTTCCAGCCAGCTTCGCTCCTCTGGTAGAGAGTAGTTGTATCAATATTGAAATCGAACATTTCTCCATCTGAATCCTTATTCTGGGAAAGATAACAATCCATTCTTATTCTTAAATTCTATGTTCTCAAATTCTCGAGTCGAATATTTATTCTCCTTTCAAGCAAAGATTCCACTCGCCATCGAAGGAGTGCCAGAAGACTAGTTACGAGTTGATGGTGCTCTCGAAACCAGTCCTTTCATTATAGTATTTGTAAATGGGAAATGTAGGCTGCTATTGAAGCTTATCTACATGGAGGTACATAGGAGATATTGTTAGCAGCTCTGTTGGCCGGTTAGCCGGGTTTACCAACAACTTGACCCACGTGGAGCGGTTAGTAGGAGTAGTTAGTAATACAGTTAGTGATACTAGGAGTAGGATGTAGATTCGCTTTTCAATTGTCACCGTTTTCTGAACTGGGCCATGAAAGTGAAAAGCTACCCATTTTTTGGGTCCCGGAATTGAACCGAAAATGGCTCAGTAGCAAGCAAGCATGCTAGTCCGGAGCTACCAGAGCATGCTAGTCCAGACACTAGTCCTGCGTAAATAATGAAAGTGAAGCGTGAGACCTACAGCACTCAGTAGTTTAGTATTTAAACACTGAGTCTATGGTTACCTTTGAACAATTAAAGTCACGCTTCCTCTTGGAACTTTTACAAGTAATATTGAAAAGGTGAATAAAATGCACTTGGATTAATTTTTATAATTACATCATAGTTTAAAATCACTAAGTTGAGTTCATAATTATTAAATGCTTATATTCTCTTTAAACTGATTAGGAAACTTCTTGGGGAGTCAGAAGAAGAATTTGGAACTTCGATATTTTATAAAGAAATATATATAAGAAATTTAAAAAAGTTCGTTAAATTTAGCGGTTCATAGAACTTTTACAAATTAATATTTTGAGAGAGTTACCCTATTACAACTAACTCGAAAATAATAGGAAAGCCGCGTTTTTGTTTAAAAAATTCAAAAATGTCTTAGTCAATAATTTACACAATAGCTATTACTTAAATACTTAAGAACACATATATTTTTCCTTTTCTTTTTTAAGATTTCTGCGGCACCTGCTACTTTAATAGAATTTCAAATGATTTGCCATTACCTCTGTAAGTTTGAAGAAAGTAAAATTCCGGGAAAGTACCATTGCATCATACTTCCCCCGTACGTGATTCAAACATTCCCTTTCAGCAATCAATTAGATGGTATCCAAGAAAGATTTGCAAATACGCCACATTAGGAGGGTGTACATCATAGCATGACACGGAAGCATCACCTTTTCTGTATTTGCTCATACAATGTACTAGGTAAAGTAATAATGTTATAAAAATTAATAAAGTAGACGTATCGGTAAAAACCATAAAAATATCACGCTTTTTGAAACATTTCAGGTTTAACAAAATTAAAATTCATTCATAAAACCCAAATTTTTCACATTAGTATAAAATGCAAAAACAAATTACAAATCCAATGGCGGTAACTGTGTTTTTCTTCAATTTCGGTTGTATTCTCCACAGCTATTGGAAGTCTGGGGTCTATAAGAAAAAAAACCGATAATAAGTGGTGATTTACTTACGAAAAACCACGATGAAATCATATGTGCCGTACTAAGGATTCGAGTACAGAATCTTAGACTGTAGAGATGATTTGCATCTCAAACTGACTGTACCACGAAGAGATTAGCAAAATCAATTTCCCTTCACAGTAATATCTCAGTTTTCGTCGTCGCTGGTTTTCCTTCATCGTTTCGGTTTTTCGTCGATTCTTTTCGCGAATTTGAATTACTTCGTAGTTGTAATTTCGTTGGTTGCCTCGGATTTTGTCGGCGTACACACGAAACGTCGCTGTTAATTTTGCGAAAACAATGATTAAGAACTTGTTCAATGATAAGACTTGCCCCCGTTTAGACCAATATTAAAGAAGCAGAGTAAATAGGACTCTTTGATCTTCTAACTTTGGAGCTAGAACCAAAAGACCAAGAAGGGAAGTGAACCCAGACATTCTTACTGAGAGAATTGTCAAATGTTTCTTCATTCATTGCGTTATAAATTTAAATCATGGTGTATTAATTTCTTCTCGTTTGTAGTATTAAATATTTTATATAATTTCTTGTATATAAAATTAGTTTTCGTGTGTATTTATTAATTTTTCACACCGAAATGATCGCCTCAGTTGACATCTGTTTCCAATTTCTCTTATTATTTTCGTGAATTATTGGCGGAAATCGAGTTGCCTCCATAATAATAAAATTTCTGTATATTTTTCTGTATCACACTACACTTTCATAATATTGAATTCTGCACTTTTATCACAACTTATCTTTTACGCTAATGAACATTGTTCCCAAATATTCCAAGTGAGGAACAAAAATTTCAACGACATTTTATAAAACTTCTGACAGTAATTCCGCTTCCGCGATATATAAGTCTAGTCACGAAAATATTCGACGGTGACGACCAAAATTCAATATTCCAGCATCGCCACGGGGTGTTGTACAACATCAACTTTCATGATACCATCTCAAGATTCCATTTAAAGTATGTTAACACTACGAAAGAGAAAACTCAGTACTCATTCCCGAGCATCGCTTTCAGTTTCGATGCATGCGTCAACGGGAACACAACACAGAAGACATAGAACACTCGTGACGTTCTTAGATATTGTAATTATATTGCACGCATTTGCAAAACATCCATGCTTATCCTTCAATGTCTACGGACAATACACCTACTTACTTGTCACACAAAGGCGTGAAACCGCTGTGTGTTTGTACTCGTCGCCACTAAGGACTTTCTACGGTTTCCAAATATTGTTCTTGTAGGGCGCGGCGCGGCGCGGCGCGGCGGTTTCTCCGAACTGGGAGCAGCATCGGCGTCGGGGAAGAAGCTTCAAGCAGCGGCACTGGTGGAAGCAACAGGAACCTCCGGCGGTTCAGGTTGTAGCGTTCTTGCTCATTACCAGGTCATCCTGGGGTCGAAATAAAAGTAATATAGGTGTCCAAAGAAAATACAATAGAGGTTCAAAGTTCTGTCCATTAACAGCAATGCAGTCTGTCCAATCACACCGATGTCATGCATGGATTGGCGAGTACTTGCTTGAAGTCTCACGAATCCCTGTAACGACGTCGCAATTATCCTATTGATACGCTCTATCAACATTCCAATTTTTTATGTCGAGGTTTGGGATATTCTGTACGTAGCACATCACGCAAAGCGTTCATTACGAATCCTAGGTATAAAATCTGGAAAGGCTCAAATAGTCATATTTTGGATCCTGTAATATTTAGACACGTTTTGCTAGCGACTATGCTCGATGCAGTTACGACGGTTTAAGAAGAGTTATTGTCCCAAAAGATGGTCTTCAAAATTTGACTAATCTTTAGCACCGACCACATTTTGGATTCTTCCTCTGCTTTTTAGTAATTTAGTAGCTTGTAATATATAAATGAATAGTCTAACTTCAAGTTTAATTTTCAATTAATTATATTTCGTTTCAAATATTGTTACGTGCATGCAAACATAATGCTATAACGGAGAATAATCCAAAACAATATCTAACTTTGACTTTTGAACAGAATTAAACTTTCTATCATCTTTGGGTTACTTTCTATTCACGGATCGAAAGTAGACTTTTCCTGACAAGAAAAGTACATAAGTGTTCACTATATCATAATGAAACACAAATCAAAGCATTTTCTTCTCTATAATTTTTTTTCAAAGCAAGTGGTTTTTCAGAAAGTGAGAAATGAGATTCAAGAATAATTGTCGAGTCTGTATGTATAAAGATTTAATGGGTTTTTTTTTATCAATTTCATCTCAATTCAAAACAGACCACATAAATTTATGTTTTCGAGACACCTGGTTTACAAAGATAAATGCAACAATAGTAGTGTATTGACAACTTAATTCATCAAATTCATCTTTTTAAGCAGCTAACATCCTCAAGTTCTCAGTTGTAGGATTTGGAATCGATTTATGGCTCCATTTCGTAATATTAAACCAATATCACGATTTCCTTTGAACAAATGTATGACGTATGTATGTAAGAAGTGAGAGTTATTTGAAAAGAAAGCTTCTTCTTTTGATGGATCTTTCGACATAGTTTCGATAGAAGATACATTTGTAAGCAAAATTAATTTCTAAAACATTTTAAAAAGTAACTTTTGAAATAATCCAGATAAAATCGGATTGTCGCTTTCCGGATTCAACTGAGGGGGAGCGGCAAACTATTCCATCATCAAATAGTCACGAAGAATAAGACACTGAAATGAAAATAGTCAAGTATTTTCGCCCATTGGGAATCGAACCCGGTTCACATCACAGAAAGGGAGCTCGCTAGCCACGAGCCACCTAGGGAGCGCTCAATAATTTTTCGGAATACAACCGTGTTAATATTAAGAACTCAAACGGTATAATCTCTAGAATTTCCTATAACAAACGACAATTTATGAACACGGATCGAAAAATTAAGGTATTTGTGGAACTAAAATTTTACAATAATTCCACTTTATTTAATTATTCAATATTAAACTGACATAATGTGTAACGCAACATAATTGGTACCGAATAATACACGACGCGACCTAAACTCAAATGTAGATTACTCGTAAAATATTCACCCGTTTTTTTTTTTAGGTTTGACTGGCTATCTGGCATGCCTCATTCCTGGCTAGGTAAGTTAGGCTCGTTGCGAACAATTCGGCAAGTTTCTAAGATAACAGATTTTTGGATCTTGGGAATAAGTATTTTGCGAATTTATTTTTTCCAAATTGTTTTTCGGGTTCTTATTTATGAGGCCATTTGTTGTAACAGCGATTGGTAGAATTTCTACAGTTTCGAGTTTATAAATGTCTTTATATTCTATTGAAAAAGGGATGCATTTTGAAATCTTATCCATTTCTGCATTGTCAATATTATGAACTACTGAATGGGTGACATCAATGATGAATGATTTTCGCTCTCTGATATTATGTAGCATAATATCTGGTCTATTAGCTGGGACTGTTTTATCTGTGTGTGTTGGTAGGTCATAATATATTTAAAATATTTGTTTGCTATTGCAGGTCTTGCTCAGTATTCATAATAGGGTCTGATCATTTCAGCTTCTTCTGTTAAAAGTCCGAATCTTGTTGCAATAGATTGGTGTATAATGTTAGCAGTCAAGTTATACCGGTGCAGATGCTGTGTGTTAGCTAAATTTGTACATCCAGTGGTAATGTTATCTATTGTTTCTGATGACTGGTGACAGATTCTTCATTTCTCGTTAACGTCTTGCTTTTCAACGTACTTTTTACAGTTTTTTGATTATTATTATTATTAATATTATTATTATTACCATTTTCACGACTGTCGATGGTATTTGTCGGAGTACGAATTAATTCCGGGTTGCTACAAGCTTCCAAAGGAATTAATTCTGCAATATCTTTGGGTTCTATAACACCTTTCGCAATATATGCACATAAAGTACTATATCTTGAATTGTAGAATCCTTGCTACATTCAGGAACCTCCAATAGGTTCCTTCGTAGGTCAGTTGGTATCGAACCTAATCGCACCAATAATGACAGGACCTATTTTGGTGTTTATATTCCCCATCCGATTGACATCAATTGTTAGGACTTTGTACTTTTTTTTTCTCGGCCTCTTTGGATATGACATTGCCGTCATTTGGTACTGACATGTGAATTAGAAGGCAAGTCTTCATCCTATCGCTCACTACAACATCTGGTTTATTGATTACAATCACTCGATAAGAGTGTACCTGTAGGTCATACAGATTATACATGTTGGTTATTAATATGATTATTATTTATTTCAATGTGAAAAGCATCATCAACCGTTACGATCGGGTAAATATTTATATTGTAAATATTCAGTGGGAAAATTAAAAGCAATTTTCAAATACCAAAAATACTTTTAAGGACGACTCCTATTCTCTCTACCATTCGTACACATTTTCTACGTTCAAAATATGTAATTCACATTCGACAGATATGCTTTTAAGGACCCTTGGGGCAGAGGATATGTATAACAAGGATGACACAGACTGAGATAGACGACGTTAGGATATGAGTGTACATCCTCCATTTCTCTCTCCAAAATATAACCCTTGACTTTCAATCTGCAGTACACCGCACTACTCTCCCCGAGCTACTCACAACACTTTAGAATGCTTTATTAAATAGTAGTATCAATAATTTTTCACAATTTTGGTACAATATGTTTAAAATCTATCAAATTCTCAATGCAACTATTACTACGACACTCGTTTAAGGCCTGAGTATGAAAAATAAGTAAAATCATTTGCAAATAGTTTGTGCGCATTGTAATACGATCCTGGGTGATTTTCGTTGCCATAGGTGGTTGTAGGTTCAAGCTAATTTTGTGTTTACTTCTTATCCACTATTGACATTAATTTTTATTTTATTTTTCATGTTTCCAGAATATTATTAAGTGTTTCTTGTCGCTCCCGGATATATTGGTCTTTATCTGGTTTTCATTTCATTTTTTATCCTGTTTACTTTCTGTTTCCCTCGTGTATATCGTAGAAAAATTGGACCAAAAGATTTTTCAACAATTTACATCAACTTTGTTGAGTAGGAAAAGCCAATCATATTGTTTTTAGATATTATGTATAATATATTATTTATCTATCAACAGCGCACTTACATCAATGTCGCACCGCAGG
Organism: Laupala kohalensis; assembly: GCA_002313205.1. Classification (NCBI taxonomy): domain Eukaryota; kingdom Metazoa; phylum Arthropoda; class Insecta; order Orthoptera; family Trigonidiidae; genus Laupala; species Laupala kohalensis. The sequence goes on along the minus strand of NNCF01131578.1, from coordinate 78,605 downwards.
CTATGTTGCGTGAACCTAACCTGTAAACTGGATGTGGAGGTTAAGTGGGGGTTGGTATTTGTATTTTATTTTATCTTGAAATAAACATTCATTTGTCAATCTAGAAAACTAATATAGACCTTATTTGAACAATTCAATAAATATAGTGACTTGTCCAAATAAGATCGTATAATATAGTTTTACTATTCTACAAAGATTTTTCTTGAGTTCTGCTTAGGCGAGGCGGAATGTGAACAATTCGTTGACGCGCTTGTTTTCGCTATTCGAATTTTCCATTCGTCAATTGAAGAGATGACTTCGTCAGGTCCGCTACGCACTTTCTTCTCACAGCCCCCCCCC
>NNCF01131578.1:12306-78227 GCA_002313205.1 Laupala kohalensis | reverse complement strand
TGCCATGCCATGCCATGCCATGCCATGCCTCCCCGCCGCCACCACGGAGTCCAAGACGAGACAACGTCTCGCCGTTCGGTCGCTGCAGTCCCAGTCACAAATCTTGGCTACTTTCTCCGTAACGGACGCGCACCTCGCTTGTCATTGACGGCCTTCGTGAGTCCACACGGACATGTTATTAGACGATTTGGGGGGTTCTTATGATATTCATGTCGCATTTTTCACTTGTGTAGAAATATATTCTTATATCAAAGTTACTTGTCATAGTACTACTATACAAATTTTTGAGAGGTATATATTGAATTTTGGAACGTGAAACCTTCAGCATCCGGAACTAACCATACGTGGGTTTGGAGGAAACACTGAAGAAGGTTTATAATATACTTTGGTACCCAAATATTTACTGGATTATTTATTTATCATGGAAATAGCATGAAATTAGTATTACGTTGATTTTTTTAATAATTTAATTGTTCCATGAACCCGGCCTGCCGACCNAGCATGAAATTAGTATTACGTTGATTTTTTTAATAATTTAATTGTTCCATGAACCCGGCCTGCCGACTTCTCGATCATAACCTAGGCTTGTTCCACCTCTTTGTCTTACACAATAATCTTTGCGAACCTTTTTCTTTCTCTTTTATCTCTCCTTTATGTAGAATGTCATTTACTGTAATTTTTCCTACATTATCCTTTTTGTTTTTCTATCTCTTTCCTATTGCCCTCTTTTCTCTACTTTCCTCCGTGCTTGTTGTCTGTAATTGCCACTGATCTTTGTGGCAGTTCCCGTTTGACCGCATATCCTTCTCAGGCATATCCGATCACTGTCCCCACCATGAGGAGATGGGGAACTATCCACTATCTAGCTACAAATATTTCAAATTTCCATGGTCGTATTTACATAATACTTGAAAATCTTGAACACTTTTTCGGTTGCGATATACTTTCTCCTGTCCTTATCACTAAATATACCGTGTATCTTTAAGTTGCCTATCCAGATTCCTCTTTCTGCATCCCATAGCTGACAGTTATGCAATATGTGGTGGACTGTATCTATCTCCGCAAGCACACCATTTGCTCACAGCCAGGTCTATCTTATATAGATTTTCTAGTATTACGTAGGTTCTTGGCTAACACATTGTCAACAATCTTTCGTCATTTTTTCTTGTTTCCACTTAGTACCAATGCGCATGCATTGAGATTTCTTTGTTGGTCGGTCTCTTTCGATATTCAATTTCTTGATTTTATGGTCATACACGCTGATAAAACACTATGGATGCGAGGATTTACGGATAAGGCATCTTCAAACCATGGGATGTGGCATCCAACTATATAGTTCGGATACTGTGAGGAATGAAGGGGAGACTGTACAAAGCGATGGTGCATGGGGCGGAAACATGGCCTATAACAAGAGCGCAAGAGAGAAAGATTGAGGTGGCTGAGACGCGTAGTGACAGAAAAAAGGACAGAATAAGGAATGAGTACATCAGAGGAACAGTTAAGGTGGGACCACTAGGGAAGAAAATACAAGAGAACCGGTTGAGATGGTTTGGTCATGTGTCAAAGAGGGATGATGACTATGTGGAAAAGAGAGTAGAGACGATAGAAATTGCCGGAAGGAGAGGGAGAGGAAGGCCAAAGATGAGGAGGAACAGGGTAGGAGAGGACCTGACGGAGCAGGGATGAAGATGGGAGGACGCCAGAGACAGAAACGCCTGGAAGAGAAAATTTCAAGAAGGAAACGCCGACCCCGTTTAACACGGGAATAATTAGGCGAAGATAAAGAAGAAGACTGGGATGTTACATCAAAAGGTTGAAATGTCTCATCCAAAAGTTGGGATGCCACGTCCAAAGGCTTGGAGAAATCTTTTCCTCCCTCTGTATATGGATCTCACATCCATACTTGTTCTCTCCGTGCATGGTTTGATTCACGATTGTGTTGCTAATTGAATATGACTAACGGTTTCAATAGATAGCAATAGGGACTCAAGAACGATTATTTACGAACAAAATTGAATACTCGACGCGAGTGAAGTAGCGGAAACACAGCTATTTAAATGTAAGGTTTGCATAGATCAAGATTTTTACACCAGAAAGCAATTTGATACATTTCAACCCTTTTTCCTTTGATACATTTTATTCCTCAACTGTCTATGCAAATTATTCGCAAATGTTCAGCTCTAGTCACGGTAATAATTTAAGGGTCATACATAAAATACATTTCCACCCAGGGGACTTAGATCTAGCAAATAAGTGTTTGGCAAACACGGGGCCCCAAGCTGAGTCTGGAATTAGTTCCACATACTTGTGCGAAGCTCCTTCCTTTCTCTTTCCTGACCTTCCTTGCTCACCTCTTGTCCTTTTCGATCCCGACGCTATTAAGGCTACGGTATCTTTCATTTTCCTAATTTTTTGTAATGTTTTGATTTTTGGTTTTGAGATATGTTTTGGTATGTTGTAATTCAGGAGGGTTTTTAGTGGGTATGGCTCAGTCATTCGGCGAGTCCCACACGCGGGGAGAGTCATGTTGGCTCTCCTTAGTGCGTAACTGCATTTTCCCTACCTGTACAGAATTTTAGGGTTCTAATGACCTCGATGTCGACGAGCCGTAAAGCCCCACAAAAAGAAGAAAATACATTCGCTTTTTCGGTTGCGATATACTTTCCTAATGGGAGGGATCCCATTAAGGGTTACGTTCATGTACGATGAATCATTTTTATTAATATATTTTGTCTTTTGGTGAGTTCAGGCCATTATTCCTCCCTCATATGGGGGAGGGAGGGGTTACAAAGAATTGTACCTTCATATTATTATTATTATTATATAGTCATTTAAGATCATGAAAATTACAATAATAAATTGAAATTAGAAATATTTAAATAAATTAAATTTTGCATATTTATAATTCAGCGTCAAAATTAATGTTTAAATATAATAAATGTTTCAACAAATTACAAAAACAATATCTCTATTTTTTTTATCAAAACCAGGGGTAATTGTTGAATTTGAGACGTTCTCTGACGGGGTCTCGTCTTTGCGACATGTCACGAAGAGGGAAGAGAGGGCAAAGGCGAAAGTATTTTGTGTGTGACCCCTTATCACAAATTGTCACGTTTTACCCTTGATACAAAGAGTTCACTACTTTAGGGTTCGGTATCTTTGTGACAATTCCAAGAATAACAATCGGTGAGAATACATTAATGATTATGCTCAAATGAGCGCCGACAATGGGATAAAAACAGTTTGAAATACATTTTGCCAACGGATAGACAATATGTGTCCATCTTAGAATCTCAAATGAGTATTTTGACGCGATAATCTTTAAAATCAGCACCAGCATTTGCGTACGACGGCGCGACCCTTTTGACTCCGTCTTGTATCAGCCCACGGAAACAAGAAAGGTCACATTACCTAGAAAAGAAAAGTCCAACTCAATCGTGTTGTGTACCTACAATACCTGAGAAAGATAAAGCAAAAAATAACTAATTAAAACTAGTTTTCTAAAAACTGTTTCAAAATTAATAGGTTGAAAAATGGACGTGTTACCGACTTACGTTATACGTGATAAAATTCTTCAAATCCCTTTCGCCTGTAGTCTCCTGGTGTTCACTTTCTGTATCTCGTTGACAAGATCCTCGCTCGAATTTCAGCGGAAAAGTTGTCAAGTCTGATTGGTGGCTCTGGTGATGGCACTGGAGGCTGATCACGCGAGTGGTCGGTCTCTGAAGATGTTTCCTTCATGCAAAATTCCTCCGTTGCCATGTCGGAAGAGGCACAATCACAGCGTTTTTCTGAAATTGTATTTTTGTTGCTTCCACACAGTTCTGAGCTTCTTCTATTAAAACATAACGATTGAAATACGAATATTATTTTTAATCGTCAAATGTTGCCGAATTTTATTTAATTATCTCATCGATTCATACAATGATACTTGTATCGACCTTAATTAGTTAATTTTTTTATCCGATATTCCCAACAATTATTATTTCGACGTAGTCCCGCGATAATGAATTATTTATTTAATTTGATTATATAATGGACGTTAATTTCAGAAGATCCTAGTCAACAAATTCACATGCCAACTAATATAATAAATTTTAATGATTCGTTATATCCAACAGAAAATAAAGTACGTGTCGCCGTGTCTCGCTACCCCAGCATTTCTTTTATGCCTGTGTGCAGTGCACTCTGGTTGATAAATACCTCTTGAGCTCCACGAGCTCTAGAATATTTGTTGGGAGCTTGTGCCATGTTTCCACCCACTTGTTACAGAGATGAGAAGATATACCTACTTCTTCCCCTACTCGTCCCCCACCCCGTCTCCAATACCTGGAAGTCCTGCCATTGTCGAGCTGCTGGAAGTTGTATTCCCAAACGAGCCAGAGTGATGTGTACGCATTTTAACAAACCTACGCACGTAGAGATAAGTTCCTTTGCAGAGCCATGGAGCTTTGGTTTCCCATTAGTTCCCTCTCATGGTAGAATATCATCCGCTTAACGTTAGTAAGAAACATGAGTGTTCTATGCAAACTCATTGTTCTCTATTCAATAAATGTATATTTGAACGGTTCGTGAATTATAGACCACAAAAATTCCAAGTATTTTAACATTAATGAAATAAATTAACATTTTTTGACGATGCATTCTCATTACAGACACTGTCGCCAAAAGCTTTACAGGAAATCCCTAAAATTCCTACCCCCTCTCTTTTTTTATTTTTTTGCCCAGCGAAAAACACTTCGATTTGCACACCGTTCTTATTCAATATGAACATAACTATATCCGTAGCAGGGATGTCAAGAACACCGCACGCGAGCAATGTTGCGTTCCTCCGAGTGTCAGAGATCTGAATGGAGATAACGGCTTCCGATATCGGATAGCAGGAAGGGCTCAACAAATGCCTTTCCTGAAACCTCTGCGACCACGTGTTCCCCCCGGCTATTGCGCAATGAAATTAGCGGGTTTGTGGATGCGTCAAAGAAAATTTCTGAAGGCAAAACAATATATTTTAGTTCTGGATATAAACAAAACCTGCGTAAATCAATATAAAATCCGGAGATGAAACGAAAATCGCAAAGAATAAAAACATTAAAACCCGCTTTTTTGTGGAACACTTAGCAATACTGTTTAATACTATTCTTCTTAGTACTACTCAAGTTGTCGAGAGTTTGGACACCGAAAGAACAAAGATGGCGGACTCGAGTGGTGTTTCAGAACAGAACCAACATTTTAGAACAAAAACCCCGACACTCGTTATGACTTGGACTGCCTCAGATTGTCGTTTGATATTAAAATCATCGTTTGGTAGCACTTACACATACCTTACGGGTGTACCAACGCTACAGAAACAACAAAGAGACTTCCGAAAAATGAATTTCGTTGAAAGTAGATTAAAAAATTAAGATTTCTTGGATAATTTACGCAATGTATTTTATTAATAGGAATATTAATTTTGTGTTTCCCTTCAAAAGATAAAAACGAGTATTTTAAGGACACGCTCTGCTAGAGGTAATTTGTCAAGTTTGGTGGTGGTGAATACAAAGATGAAAATAATCACTAAGTCGAGTAATGTACGACATAGGAGGAATCAATTGAAAAGTTTGGCACTCCTTCCGAATTTGGCAACTTTTCATACAGCAGCTAGACTTTAACAAAGGTTTCAAACGTAGTAAACAAAGTGCTTTAACTCTTGTGTTCACCAAACAGAACCCCAGGTTCTACCTGTGCGCGCCGTGCTCTGCTCTCATGCCCGGATGTTGGCATTCCTGATTCATTGCGTCAAAAAATAAATTACAAANTCGCCTGAGCAGGGCAGTATGTGAACGACATCGATCATACACGCATCCGTTTCCGTCAGCGAGTCGTTCTTCCTGCTTTGAACCTTCCCCACAACGTCCCCCTCGGCTCAGGCAATTCATCATTCCTGCGTTTCTACGTATCGCTGTCCCGCATCTGGTCGTCATTAACTTTGTTTGCTAGAATTTTCGCCATTCGTATCACATCTGCGGATATTGAATCCAACCCATTTAACTAATTTGTGCCTTCTGCTAACATTCAAGACTAATCGTTATCTTTTATTTTTATTTCTCTTCAACCTTCGAAATATCAAGTATTTTGTCGAAAAATCATATTGTATTTAGAAGCACATTGAAAACCTTACTTATTTTGCGTCAAATGATTTACATTATTTCATCAATAATACTGTTTCCATCGAGAAAATTTTGTTGTTGTTGTTGTTGTTGTTGTTGTTGAATTTCTTATTTTCCCCCATCGCAGTTCTCCAGGGTTGATCCGCGTGGAACTCGGGATGAATTTGATCGGTTTTCTTTATTCAATTGTTAAACATGTTTTGTGTATGAGTGTCTAACTTTCGGAACTACGAGACAAAAAGGTTCAAAACTTCAAATTTCGGGACACGCATTCTCTACAGTGGATCAAAGAGCACGATCTATTGTTTCTTTGAAAAATTAATTTAGATTTTTTTTCAACTAAACATCAATGGAGGCTTATGAAGGACATCAAAAAAATGCGAACGAATAAAGCTGCGGGTCCTCAGTTAGTTGCCTGAGACTGTTTTAAAATCTGTATATTTATTTTGCAGTGTCTGGAGCGAATTAATTGCAGTTACATTGGTTCATATGAAAGCAATTGCCTCGTTTTTAATCGTTTTCGGATTTCGCTGATAGTTTTTGGACGAGATAAAGCCGAAAAACGAGGTATCACTGTACTTCATAAATCTAATAAGAAAAATCAAAGAAGAAATTATTTCTAGTAAGATAATTCTTCCGTTTCTAATTAGTTCAGATGTATCTATTACCTGAAACGTTGATAAACAAATCGATAATTAGTATAAACTATTATTCGATCAACAATAAGCTATTATGTTTACTCTGAATTCCTTGACAATATTTTAATGAATCGCTGATGGGCGAGACAGGAACGTAGTAATGAATAGTAAACCTTTATTCAAGGAATTAAATATATTAACACTTCCCTGCATTTGTATTCATGAAACGGTCGTGTTTGTTAAGATCGAATTACTGAAGTACCACCCTTGCTTTATACGAAACAGTCTCGTTCACGAACACAATACTCGCAATAGTAATAATATTCATCGGTCTAGAGTGGTAACCACTCTTTGCCAAAAAGGACCTTATCATTCGGGAATCATTCAATATAATTCCCTGCCCAAGAATATAAAAGATATGAAATTGAATCTCCTCAAATCCGCGGTTAAAAACTACCTCCTGCACCAGTGCTTGTACAATGTAAAAGAATTTATTGATTTTAATAAAAGTTAAATTCGTCTTGTACTTTATCTTGCCATTGCTGTAGTACTTTTAAAATAACTTATAACAATTTTAAAAACTATTTTCTTGCATGATTGTGTTGTCTTATGGTTCATATTAATTTAGTTTTATGTGTACTCAACTTTGGCACGGTTGTGTACATTAATTCTGTAGCCCCATCCTGTCCCGGGTTTTTCTCAGTTTTTCCTTCGGGTAGAGGCGGATTTCTTTTACAGATTCTCTAGGCTTTGTCTAGGGGCGTGTTTATTGTAACAATAAATCGTGAATTTAGTGTTATTTCAAATCTTATGTAACACTATTGGTTACTGCTCCCACAAAGAGAGGGTGAGTCGGGAGACGGATAAGAAGGTGGAAATTTTTGTTTCTTTTCCTAGCTCAACAGTTTGGTAGATCATAAAAAAGAATACCCTCTCCTACATTTTAACCCCTCCTACGTGACGTCACATCGGTTAGTTTCGTGATTTTATTTTGTATCTCAGTCGGTCTAGAGATGGCGAAAAACTTCCTGGGACAAAGTTGAATGTTTCGAAAGGACATACGACAAAAAACAAAACCAATAGAAATTTTTGGCAAAAAAAAATTTAATTTTGAGAAATTTGAAAGGTTATTATTAGTGAAAAATCTGCAACAACAATATTAAGGATATCCCGGCGATTCATATTAATTATATCATTGAGTTTGTATCGTCAGAAATTCAATGGTTATATCGAGAGTCAGATATCTTTTTGTAAAAATTGTTGAAAAATAACTGTCAGATTCACAAGTGAACGAGTGGTAGCAGCACTCGCAGAGGTATATACAAACATTGAGGTTAAGATTTTACTTAAAAAGAAACACATTTTGAAAACTAGGAGTAATATTTCGACTGAAAAAAATTGTTATTCTTACATCGAAGTTTCACCTTGAACTTTTTCTGATTTTTGCAGGTGGCAGAATAAGGTCAAAAATTTAATGTACAGTTTTCTATATCATCGCTACACTTTATCCTTTATTCAATAGGATATAAACAACACATGTAAAATACTATTAAAACCTTTGAGGTCAAGTAAGCAGAGCATATAGCAATCAAAGGTTTTACTATATTCACTTTAAGATTTTATAGTTTAGATCCTTTTGCATAAGATTAAACTGGAACTGTTTCAGTTCTTATTGCAAGACTTTTTCCAGACCAGGAATGTGATTTGATTGAATTTGGTACTTATTATCTTAGGGGGGAAAATCTTGGATTAACCAGGAGTTTGAAGTAACAAGATCTGAGAACCAAATTAGAACCCTTATGTTTTGGGAATAGCACCTGAATTGAATTACAAATACTTTTTTTCTCTTCGATTTGTGATCAATATTGGTTTTTGTTTTAATTTGTTTTTGTTTTAATTTGTTTATCTCTGAATAAACATTAACAACTAATAAATATTTGTAACATTTTTGTAATGTCAAGAGTAATTTTCATTTATTGAAATAAAAACACTAACTTCATAAATTGTTCATTTCTTTCCCTCACTCACTCCTCTTCTAATGAAATCAATGGAACACACATTTATTAATCTAGTAGAACATTTAGGGGATATTTCCATTCTGTATTTCCTTGGACACATTATCCAACTTTTTAATAAAAATATACTCAAACCAAGATTACGTTGTCACAGCATGGTATTGGATTAGGAAGCTTCAAAAATCAGTGATGGTGGTACTGTAGCGGTAGGCAGGAGTGTGCTGGTATGACTCCTCATTCTGTTGAACTGCTGGGTTTAAGGTTTTCAACTGGGAATCCCCTCACCAATATATCGCACGAAACATGGCTTGGTGATCCCACAACACCTCTCCATTCTCTGAAATTGGTTAGGTGGAAAACAGCGGTGATCTAGTGGTAGCATCTTTGCTTCCACGATCCCACTGAGTGGTAGAGCATAGGTTCAAACCCTGCTCGTCCGAATTAGGTGAGGTTTTCAGCTGGGATTTCCGTCACCTACTACAGATAAATAACCGGTACCATAAGTTCCCTGACAACCCAACATCTCTCCTTCCCAATTCCCTTTCCCAAGTCCTACAGTTAGGTGGAAGACCTCATGGCCTGAACCTCGCTAAAAGGTATAAAATAAAATAACAATAAAAGTGAAAAGCAATAAGCTAAAAAATATACAGACTCTAAAATTTGTTTCTGGGCCAAAACCCTGTTCAATACACTAATAATTAATCCTGCATCCCTCACATCTTTAGGTATGTTCTTTGATCATTCAAATTCCTATATAAATTTTCTTTAGACAACAAAATTGAGAAATATATAATTTATAAGTTACTTTCACCCTCTGTTCTAATGAATTGTGCAATCAAATTTTTTGCTTATCTGGTATTTGTACCCACAGCTAACATAGGATCAATTGTACGTACTCTCCCATTTTTTTCAAAACATCAAAGCATTGCAAATGTTGGTTAAAAACTTGTATCTTCTATACACTATAACAGGTAGAAATTCAAAATTTTCAGGAATTATCGAAATGCTTAGAACAGATTGAGGTTGAATATTAATTTGAATACATACATGCAATATATTCATATATATATATATTTCTTATGTATATATACAATTATACATAGGTGATTTGGATATTATAATCCATGTGCTTATGATGAAAATGTACAGTTGATATATGCAGGTGCCAAAATACACATTTTAGAGCATTTTCTCTTTGAATATACTCCAAAAATATTTCCAGGAATCTTACAATAAAAATTAAATATATATCTAATTTTTGTCTTATCATAAATATATGAGTAATTCCAGCTACCCATTATATTTTATTGTAAGATACCTGGTAATAAAATTAACACATAGTAGGCTTTAACGATATATATATGAGAGGATACAACCATTTCTTTCAACAACAATCAACATGCAACTTTCATATATGATTTAACAGGACCCAACTAGTTAATTCATTATTTATTCCTTAGTATCCATAGCCAGAAATATTTCAAACAACTTACGTATCACATTTATTAAAGAACCTTCTCAACTGACAGTTAAAAAATTTTATGCTCTCTGCACACCACTGGATAATTGAGGAAGTTCAGATTTATAGTGCGAGAAACAAGAAAACATTTTAAAAAGTTTTTTCTTTTCTTACTCACTGCATCAGTTTTCAGACTGTCAGTGTTTTTCAATGTTAATTACTGACATACATAACTACAATACCTCCTTTTCACAAGATCTGTATTGTAATTTGAATAATGACACTAAAAATATTGTGAATATTTTTAATAACATCTTTACATAATTTATCTTATTGAAAAATAGTCTTTGGAAGGTTTCATTTCCTGTAAAAGTGCAAAGGGTTCTAAAATCATAATATCTGAAAAGTGTATAGGACAAAAATATTCATATATCAATATGCATATAAAATCTTTATGATTTGGTTTTCAATAAGGACTATGATCATAAGTGAGAAAATATATAAACCTCTGTTATCAGTTTCAGAGTACATTTGCCTTCACGAATAAGAGTATGCAAGCATTTTTTATTTAACATGAACTTTCTTATAACATTTATGAGAACATTAAGTGTTAGGTTTGTGTGTCACAATAAATTGTGTTTCAGAAAGATATACCATGTAATACCATAAAATGTATGCAGTACTTTTTATATTTACAGATAATGATTTTGACGAGTGTAAAGAAACGTTCACCAGTCATCGCATAAATGAAAAATTTATCTTAAGAGAAGTGGTCCCAAATGTACTTAAAAAACCACCACTCACTCAGCAGTGAATCAATATTCTTACCCTGGTCTTTCTCCGTGGACTAACGTCCAAGTCAACGTCCAAAGCGAGTCTCATTTTTTAAACAGTCACTTTTAATGATTTGACATCTTAATTACACAAGAATATAACTTATAATGAAGTGAAATGTTTTTGCTCCAAACAATGCTCCAAATAACACTCATTAGCTAAAAATTATAAAAATAAAGACTTCTAGAAGCATATATTTGCGATCATATTACAAATAAATCATATGATTACTCATTTGTATCATTTAAGTGAAAATTTAAGTGCTATTGAAATATTTGATATAAACAATAAAATTAAAAATTTTGTAATGAATTTATTATATTTTAATTTACCTCATTTGTTAACACATAAAAAAGTATAAGTTTTTAAACCAAGTTATATAATTTAAAACAAAATTGAAGTCAGAGAAAATTATCATATTAGTTAGTCATCTTCAATCTCTTTTCATGAAGTTTGAGTCTTTTCCAAGATATCAAGTAAGAAATGTACCTAATGTATATATAATATTATTGATTGGCAATTTCATTGGAATGTATATGGATAGTAGTAGGTCCAAGAAATTTATTCTAGGAGAAATAACTAGAGATGATGTTGATCAAGTTTTGTAGAAATATTCGATTAGTTTTGTTAAAATTGTATACAAAGGAAGTCTCAAAAATTTGGATGTTTTACTTTAAATCATCATTTTACTTTAAATCCATTTAATAAGCATTTTGAGACAATTTTAAATTGTTTACAGTGGGCCCTGCATTCAATAGGAATGATACAAAAATATATAGTATATGTCGCAAAAAAACATGGGAATAATTCTTAGACCAGAAATTCTGTCTGATAAACAGAAGAAGAAATTATTGAAGAACAGTAAAAACAAAAATATCATGAGAATACAAGTCAATTCCTTAAATGGTCCATCTTTGTGTATCTCAAAAATAAGAAGCACACTTCATATATTTATAATGCTGGAAAGCTGATAACAAATCTAATCTAGAATCATATGATAAAAGAAGTAAACCATTAGCAAATGGAAATGTGGTACTGAAAACTGCATAAATATGAGTGTAAAAAATATTTTTCTAACAAATTTTTACACGATAATTCTGCTAGTCATAAAACTTGTTTCTTTTGGTTTTTATAACCTTTGTGTTATCGAAACTGTGGATATTTGAGTCATTATTAAAAAAACATGAGATATGCAAAACATAATTGATATGCCATTGAAACACTATTGAAATATTGAATTCTTTGCATAGATACGTACAATACAAGAGATTTATTAAATGAACCAACTTCATCTTTAGATAAACTTTTCAAATAGATCTTAATTTAATTCATTATCAAAAGCACATGATTCTGTTAGATTTAATTTTACTAAACCTGAAATTACTGCAAAATACAAGCGGCATTTCTGTGATGATAATGATGCAGCGGATAGGCACCACTGTTCCATTTGCTATTAGTTATACCCATGGACGGAGGAGGGAGGAAGTCTTTGGTGGATGGGTTATTGTTACTGTCCTGACCCAGCAGTTGTAAGGTAGAACTATCAAAAACGGAGCGTTTAGAAGCAACCAATAAATTATTTGACTTTGCCTCTAATGATGAATTAATATTTTTTGGTGGTTTCATTACCAATGGACGAGTCTGAGAGGGCAAAAGTGACTTTCGAGGATTATTGTTGGTGTCATGATGAAATAGATGAATGCATAGAGGTCTTGTTGAAGACACAAGTTTGTAACGAGGCAACAAATTTATATTTAAACTTGTGTTTCTGGCAGTATGTGCTGCAACTAGTGTTCTATTATTGTTTTTGGATCCTTGTACAAAATTTCGGTTAGTGGAATTCTTTTGATTATCCAACTCGAAAGCGGTTGGATTTTGAGTCGAACTTTGGGAGCTTCTTGCTTCCAAAGTACTTTTTTTGGAGCTTCTCTTTTTGATACCTGATGATGCAAAGGAGTTAATGTTGTAATTGTTCATGACATTCACAGCCACTATTGCTCGACTTTTGTTCTTGTTCATGTTCGTGTTGTCCGCCATTGCGGAAGGTGTTTGTCACACTTCTTGCAAAAACTTAAGCGGACAAACTCCTTGGCGATTGTCACCAGCTCGGATCATGACCATTCCATCTAATTCTTCACCCACCTGTATCACTATCTGTTGGAACAAGCATGACAATTTAGCAGTTTTAATTGTACCTTCTTATTAATGTCACATTTGTCACAGTATAAGCAAACATGTTCTTTCAAGCTTCCTACAAAACATTTTTTTCTCCATAATAACAGAATTCTACATTAACACTCCTAGTGATCATTATCAGAAGGTTATTATATGGTTATACTTTTGCTTCTGTTGGGGCATAATGTCAAACATACAAAAATCTCTTGAAAATGCATATAAACTAACATCATTATACAACATGAAATTTAATCATACAGCCTATACCTGCATCATTGTATTATTTAAATCATATCATGATAATTATTTCAATGAATAAACAAAATAATACATCGAAGTCAAATAAGACCCCAATTTGTTTTTCTCACCAATTTCAAAGACGTTCTTCTTTACCCACCAATTCCAAACAAATTATTCTATTAAATGCTGTACTATTAATGACAAGTTATGAACTTCAGTGCAGTATCTCATAAAAACACTGATTTGATTTTGGTTTTTACTTCAACAAAATTCTCGTGAAATTTTCTTTAAAAATATTGATAGCATTTTTATGACGAGTATCTTTTCAGCAGAGATTTCAATAGTTCTTTTGCACTCTATTAGATGTAGAATCACTCAATCAGTTTTTAGAAGCAGAAAATTCTTCAGAGAAAAAACTTTATTTAAAAAAACGATGTTTTAATTTTGTATTTTTACTGTGAATAGCCAGTTTGCACATTCATTGTTTAAAAGAATTACAACTCAAGTACTATGCAGAGGTACATTATTATACTCTCACTATACACTATGCTATTTTTGCCAGTGCACGCTTTAATACAGTTTCAAAAAAATATTTTAGGCCAACTAGGATTAAAATTGAATTTCAAAGTTAAAAGTAGTAGTGGAACAATGAAAAACTGGTTGAACAATTTAAAATTATTTTTTAATGCAATTTCATTTCACTGTTTTCTATTTTGAAGTATATTCTTTTTTTGAACAATCATTATTTTTACAGATACAAGTCTCCAAAATATTTTCAATTCTGTAATAAATAATTTGATATATGTCAATATTTCTCAGATAGAAAACAAATTGATAATCATATCAAATATTACCTTTGATACTTCATTCAACAAATTATCATTAATGGTACTATCACTAGCATACTTATTTATCTATTTGATGTCTTTTCATATCCTAATTTTAGTAATGCTCATTTTCACTGAATTATTTCTCACAAAGCAAATTTTATCCCCCAAAGTTTGAACAATTTGGGGATGGGTCCGAGTCTCCCCTGGATGCTCCAATCTTGAATACAAACCCCTGGATGATATCTTATGAAATGTATTTCGTCACTAAGATATCAACCCATGAGAGCTAGGTAAGAGAATTAAGAAATGAAAGGTAAAAGACAGTACGCTCCCAACGAAAAGGTAAATACTTATGAAGAGATGTGTGGGGCTTTGCATACTACTAGACTGCGCATTAGGCTTCAGCCTACAACATGCGAGTTTGAAGGGCACAAAATATTAAGAGTGGGAAAAGATTTACAAAGTAAGTTTGAAAATTACAACCACTTTAAAGGCATAAGTTAAAAGCACTGTTTGATAAGAATCTAAAAATCAAGAAATATTATGAAAACATATTTACAAAAATGACAAACCCAGAATCAAATCTTAACCTTGTAAAAACTTTGCCCGAGACATAAACAATTATTTTAAATGTTGTTTATCAATAAAAATAACTATTTTTTCTTATGATCACACAGAACAAAATTAAAAAGTTTTGTTAATACCTGTACAATTTTCACAAAAATACTGAAAGCAGAACTAAAAAATTAAAATACTTTACCCATTACAAAAATATAATTGTAGTGGGAAAATATTTTTTACTGTATACTTTATACTTAATACATAATGCTTTATGCAGGCTAAAAGTGGAGGGGTTTGGCATGAAGATGGAAAGAGGAGTGGGCGCGCATTGGCTCTTGAAGGGTCTAGAAGAGCCTGAATCCTCAATGTGGTCTAGGACACGAAAACATCACTGAATTTATGAAAAGTTGAAACATACCTGGTCCTTGAGCAACATGAGACCACTATCTCCATCTGAAACTTGCAAGTTATGAGTGACTTGCAGGGGCCTCTCCCCAGGTGTCAATCGAACAACATACTTTGATGGAAAAAAGCCAATTCTACCCAAGCATTTCCCTTTCCACCAATCAGCGTCGGATGTATCTATCACCGTTACTTTGTAACCTGCTCTGTAAAAAACAAACAAGAAAAAAGAAGACAATAACATGTTTTCTCTTTAGTTCTAGATTAAGATACTTATCGATATCTTACTTTAGATCTAGTTCATCAGGATGGCGGGATTTAAAGTTGTAAAGCACCACATATAAGTTGGTTGGAAGTAATCTATGAGGTTTCTATAACAAGCAAGATATAAATGGAATCAGTTCACTTAAAAATTATATATTTACAAAAATAGTTCAATATAACTTTTGAATTGATGATCAAAGATGACTAAAAGATACATATACAAATTTATAATAATACAAAACTTCACAAACAATGCATTAGACATAGTTCAATCATTTGATGGTTTATCCATTAAGATAAACATGGCACAGATTTACAAAAATCTCAATAAATGAATGAGATAAACCTTAAGTTATTTTATTTCTCAGTTCAGAAAGAAATAGTGAAAATTCTAATTATAACTGTTCAAATATTTTCCAATACTGAAAGGAAAACATTTGTTTTACATTATTACATAAAGAAGACTTCACTGAGAAAAATTCCTTAAGAACAATCCTTCATTTAAATTTCTCAGGAAAATTTGCCTAAAAATGAAAATCAGTTACATTATTTACACAAAAGAACAAATTAATGCATTGCTCTATAATAGGTTTCATGACCAAGATACATAAGAATTTAGCAAAGTCTGGATTCTGTCAGTCAAAAGTCAAACAATCCCACATCAGACCCCGAAGGGTCCATGGGGTTCGCAGAGAGTAGAGCTTCGCAATTTCTTGACCTCGGTACTAGAAGGAGGAGATGTATCTCGCTCTGACCACTTAGACCCCAGGTACTCATTTTTACAGCAGGCTGAGTAGGCCTGAGAGTCAGTCTGCGTGTTGAGGTGTGATGAAAAATCCCCACCTCATCAGGAACCGAATCCCGCCCATCCAGCCAGCAACTCAGCTCTCTACCCACTGAGCCATGCTGACTCTAGATTATGTCAGAACTGCAAAATATTAACATTAGGAACAGATAATAAAAATTCAGTCCCTGATTATGTCCCCAAATAGAATACAGATTCTCTCCTGAAATTCACGTCTCTCTCTTATAAAATAAAACAAACTCTACTGTAATGTTATGTAATGAAATGAATACTTGCATGGCTCACTGGCGATGGACAAGGTGAAGTGCTAGCTGATGATAAGGATTTCTCCATATCATCAGGGAGTTCGACAGAAGACATTCGCATATTTCTGGCTGACAACAGCCGCCGGTTATGGACTGGACTCGATGGTGCTACAAATTATGAAATAACTTTGTAAATGACAATAAACAAATCCCATAATATTGTTTGTACTTTTGATAAATGTCAGTTGAACAATATGATATATCTGAATCATTAACTTTGAAAGGTAAAGATGCTAATGATTTACATCCAAGACAATTAATAGTTGAGAAACTGTTAGAAGTTAATAAAGTAATTAATTGTTATTTTGAAAAACTTCTTTATCAAAATAAAATTAGATACTGTACACTTCCAAAAATATTTTTCTTAAACTGTATCAGCTTTCAAGAAATTCTACATCAATCTACCTTCAGACAGTATTTAAAAGTACACATTAATATACATGATACACACAGACCAAATAATTGCAAATGCAGCAGCCAAAAGTCATGCAAATTATGCAGTACATGCATATAAAGCAAGTATTTGAAAGATAATAAAAAACAATAGAACAAAATATGTAGAAAGTATCCATTGAGCATAATAACATCCATAATATTAAATCTTAAAGACAATAGTAAAAGAAAAAATTAATTTTGGAAAATTTGATTTAAAGTCTTCTATTTGGATCGGAAAACCCTTCAACATTAGGTGATATTTTCCCCTCTTTCCTTCAATTTATACAGAACAATATGTTAGCCCACTTACTTCTAAAAAACTTCATTTGAGCAAAAAGATGGATAATAACCGTCTAGTTTGCACATTTTCTCTTCTGTATATAGCCGACATCAATAATAGTGGGTTTTATTACAAGACATGTATTTAGTACATGTCACACATACATTTCCAATCTTTTTTTAAAGAAGAACATAATTTATATAAAACAATAAAATAAAATAAATCAGTTTCTGCAAATAATTTAGAAATAATTTGCACTTTGGAAACAAATGTGTGACATAACACAGGATATGGCTAATGAATTAGTTCAGGCCCATACTTGACCAGCAGCGCCCGTTGTGCACGAAGACGGTTCGATGCTGACCCACCGGCGTTGATCGAGTTGGAACTTCCTGAGAACCTATGCAGACATACCCTTTGTACAGATCTAATTGCACCTACCCACTTTTTTCTACCAGGTAGTGGGATAATTCCACCCATTCTTCAACTGTACATCAAAGTTCTTTGAAGTAAATGTTGGTTCGAAGAAATAAATTTAAAAAAAAGAAAGGAATAACTACTTCGATTTGAATTAATAACATCTGGTTTGTAATGATATCTTTGTACAGAAAATGCATGAAAACTGTATTTACAATACAATTCGACTAATCCCATAAGTAGTGTGAATAAGAGTATTCGACACTAATAATCATACTTAGCATAGAAATAACAGGATCTACCTTGCACAATATTTAGATTTTGCAAATCTACTAGGAAATGTACAATTTTTTAAGGTTTAAAAAATACATAAGATAATTAAGTGAAGAATATGTTATGAATGCAAATAGAATAAATCAACTCAGAAAATACACAATAGTTAAGCAATTATTGAAAAGTGATATTTAAAAATTTGTATCAATTAAATTACAATTAATTTTTGTGGGTTATGTTTTTTGCTACTATACAAGGAAGTCACAATGCAGTCATAAAAACACATTAAAGAAGGTAAATGGATGTCTGACTTGTGAAAAAGTGCAGCAAAATAATCAAATAAACAGAAAATGAATGAGAGATCTTATTGATATCACAACAGTTCTACCCCACTTCTTGGAAAAGAATACACTAATGATAAAAGGAAGAGATCAGTACCACAATGTGAAGAAACGCTAAAATTAAACAAGAAATA
Source organism: Laupala kohalensis (assembly GCA_002313205.1). NCBI lineage: Eukaryota > Metazoa > Arthropoda > Insecta > Orthoptera > Trigonidiidae > Laupala > Laupala kohalensis. The sequence goes on along the minus strand of NNCF01131578.1, from coordinate 59,670 downwards.
TAAGACAACTGAATCTGCAAACAGCATATTTCTGTGCATAAAGCTATTTAGTACACAAATGATTGTTTGTGGTTGTTAAAAATGTTTGTGGTCGGTAATTACAGTGATTCATAAATAAACCAGAAGAAAGAAATTGTTTACTCGTGAATGCAAACTACATATGCATAAATAAATTCTTCCTTGTATGCTTCAGTTTTTAAAAATCTTCTTGTAATTTTTCTATCATTTAGTTCAGTTTGATTTACATTTGAAAACTATTTTGTTTAAGTTGAATAGGATTTGTTTGAGAAATTTGAAGTATTATAGCAATACATTTCAAAATTTGCAAGTACAAGTATTATGAGTTGATAACTGAGGATCTGCATTAAAAAACATGTGTATCAGCTTCAAGGGCGACACATATTATTACTGACAATTTTTAGGATTTTATTTTCATTGAAACTTAATAAAATTGAATAGCAGTTCAAAAGTGTGATATAGCACAGAAACAAGCATGTTCATAAAGTTGAATAAATGCAACTAATAATACTGTATGCATTACTTTATGAGTTTGCAATAATTATGCGAAACCCAAAATAAATAGAAAAAATGTACAGTAATCAATGATGAAATATTAAAATGAGTGCAACACATTACAAAACTACAAATTTCTGTCCATTAATTTTCATTTATTTCAGATAGACTTTTTTTAATGTGGGTTTTATTCAAGAGTTATTGACTCTCTAATACAAAACATTAACAAATATTTGTTTCTACTACTCTTCCTCATGCTCAACATTGTTACATTGTTCTAGGGATATTTCTTCACAAACTGATATTAATTTCTCTACCTGTGATGAAACGGTGTCATGAGAGACACTGAAACACATAAAGACGATGATAGAAAGTTATTCTTGCCATTAGAGAGTCAATGTGCACGAACAAGAGGGAATGCAGTGAAACACAAAGACACAGAGACAGAAGCAAAGACAAAGGAGTGGAGTGAATAAGCAAACGAATGAATGTCGGCCTCTTTACACTGGATGCGTGATGACGATGAGTGGCTGCTCTGAGGGTCCAAGCCTGTGGACTGAGCAGCATGGCGCCTCCGTTGGACATGCTCTGTCGATTCTGGTGAATCTAGTGACAAACTTTTCATGCGCAGATTCAGCTTCTGTCTCCTGGGGCTGTGGGGAGCTGTAGAACAAAATAGACAATAGCCTCTCGCCACACATTTCGGGAGCAGCTTCTTCCTTTTTTATAGGAGAAATTATAAATCAAATATTGGAAACATCAATTTGGGCAAAATCATTCAAATTGACTCAAATGCATTAGAAAACTTTAAGAAAAATGTTAACATATTTCTTATAAAATGACACAACATATATTTTCCATAACTAAATTCAAGTGTTAAAATGTGCAATTTATCTTCTGGTAGCATGACAACATATCACAGTGAACAGTAACGTTACAATAAGCATGCTATCAATACCACCATTAATACATATACACAACATTCACGGGGATGAGATTAGCAATATTCCTTGAGACAAGCTATAACATATTTACCATGAAGCATTCACGCAATTCCACTCCTCCATTTATTCTTGAAGCAGAGCAACATTAATGTAGGTAATATTTACAAGAGATGACACAAATAGCATTTAAAAAATTATATTTGCACTTTTAAAAAGAAGATATTGACGAAGTTTGTTGAAATAAATAAGTGATAAAGTTTTGTTTTTTATTGTTATTGTTTTATCAATATATAGTTTAATTCATATTTATTTCACCTATTTGCATTTTTTTTCAATTATGCAAATATTGCAATTTTTAATTCAACAATGTTTTCAATTATTAGTTAAAATATTAAGAGAATGATTTCAAACCATCTATTTTGATCTTTAATATTTATTCTATTTTGAGTAAAATTTAATCCTGAAAAATTTTTGAAGAGTATCAAAAATTTTTCACAGGGATCTCTTTGAAATTATTTCATGCAATGACAATAAATTTGTAATGTACAGACAGGACTAGGAATAAAACTAACTTCTTACCACCGTTTGATGTAGGTATATGCCATATTCCTATAAGCATTGTTCTCAGGAATTTGGATGTAATTGAAATCATTGAGAAAAAATAACATTTAGTAACCATCATTTTGCAAAACATGTGTCTATGTACATCCTATCGACAAGCTAAAACACTTCATCCGTATTAAAACTATAAACATCTCTTAATTAATAATAGATTGCTTCAATATGAATACTAATTTCTTAACAATGCAGATGACTTCAGTAAATTCTGGACATAAATACATACAAATATATATCTCTGTAATGACCCTATTTAGATAAACTTGAAAAATAGAAAAGTGCTTCCTTATTTTATATCCTTTGTATATTTCGAAGGCAGAAAGTTTCTATTTCTCTCATAATTTTGATATAGAAATGAATCATTTATAACCTTCATCTTAAATAAATTGTGTAAGCAAGCCTATAATAGTAATTAAAAATTATGTAAATTACAAATTGGACACTACTTTCAAAATTAGATATTTTAGAACATCTATTGCAAAATACTTAAGTTTTTTTTGTTTTTTGTATTCATATATATTAAGGAGAGAATTGAAATTATGTAATTAAACAGCAACTAGTAACATGAGAGACATAGAAATACAAAAATGTATTTTCAACATTGTACCCCAACTTACCAAATTCATTAATTTTAATTGTACAAAGTATAATAATTTCTAATTGTAAAATCCAAATACTGGACTTACATCAGTCAAATGTGGAACATAATTATAATTTTTACATCACAGTAAAATCAAATACTGGGTCATATTGATAATTTTTACCATCCGGGGCAATTAGAAAAATACTTCTGTGTAACAGCCTTTAATAACTATAATTAAACACTGCTTAAGACAATCTGAGACAGAGAACACTGGGTTGAAAGAGATAAAATTAGGTAACTTTGAAAGTTGAAAGGACTTGAAAGATTTAACATATGATACAAAAGTGCAGAGTGATGGAAAAGTAACACAATGATTTCAAATGCTTGTTAATTAATTATTTTGAGATAAACACATTTCTGTTATCTGGATATTCACCAATGAAAACATCCTATTTTATGACCATACACATATGCATAGTAAATTTCTTAAATTTTCACAATTACAATACGAAAAAATCCAGGTAAAGAAAATTGGACATTTCTCAAAATTTGTTCCATGGCCTGTGTTAGCCATTGTTTAAATATAGCCCTGCACATAATTATTTTCAGTAATTGAATATGTAGTATTGTCCTAAAAGCCAATTTGCATGCTCAAATCCTTTTTATCTCAAATCAGATATTTATTAAATCCTCTAAACTCATAATGAAACTTCTAAATTATGATAAGTAAATAATGGAACCAATTTTATTTATTTATATTTAAATTTTATTAGATTTTGGTTGAAAAAAATTAGCTATTAATGATGTAAATATTTAAAGGCGTAAACTGGTATTGCTAAATATCAAAAGTAAGAATTCTAACTGATCATTATCTTAATTGAGCTTTTCAGAAAATGGTGAAATTTCATGCCTAAGTGGAAAGACTTTATTCTATCCCCACAAAAAGTCCAAGAACATGAGAACAATATCTCTAAGTGCAAGGTCTACAAATGGGTTTGATTAGGAGCAGCCCTTTGTTACACAAAATACCTTTTTTGGCTTTGTGTGCAGCATGGGATAAGGAGAGTGCTCTGGCATGGTGATGCTATCAGCAGTGATTTCTATTCTAGGCAGAGCACTACATAATAATATCAACTTCACTACTAAGTTCATTGGTAAGTTCGGCACCAGGCTCATAAAACAAACAAAAAACACATTTTTTGTTTCATGTAATTAAAACCAACCAGGGGTCGAACCAGAGCTGAGAAACAGAGCTTTTTCATATGAAGAATTAAATGATATTCTAAAGAAATTTATCCCATCTCCCGTCTTCAACTTGAGGGGCCATGTGAAGATGTTAGTCTTCTTACGTGAAAGTATCACTCACTTGCTCCCTTGAATCATAAAAGCAGTGACTGGCATTTACAAGGGTTATCCAATATTGCCTTAAAGGTAAATAAACTTGTCAAATTAATAATAAATGTGGACTTCTAAGTGTATCAAATTTATAGTCATGAGCAGCGACACCTACAAGCGTTCTTTATCAAATCATTGAGCGGTAAATGGCATTATCTGGGAGAAAGCATAGGATATCATCACAATCCAAATTCAATTTGTACTTTTAAAAAATTCAAAAATAAATAGAACATAATAAAAATGTAAGGTTATGATTCTTTAAAAGTTCAGAAAAATATTTTAGTAATGATACCTCATTTGTGGCAATTCATTAAGAATGATGGGAGAAGAAAGTATATTAACAAAAACCATCTTTCATAAATATTATTGAAATTAATCAAGTATTTTATAATATTGAGAAGAATTCATACAACAAATCAATTTGATTACAGGCATTCATTAGAGAACTAACTCATAATGTTAATTCACAATTCAATGAAATATTGTCATTGTGGGCTAAAATTTGATAGCAAATTTTGAAAGAGACTAGTGCCTTCATTTAAACCAACTTATCACCACGCAGGACACTATTGAATTTTACTGCCCAAAATGATTAAAAATACATCCTCATTTAAAGAACTACACACTAATTTTAAAAAATTTAAAAATAACAATAATGAAACAAATAATTATTAAAAGTGACAAGAGATTTTACATATTGCAAACCAAATAAAATATTTCCATCATTTTGAGCAGTAATCACAAACAGGGCCTCACAGTGCAAATGTTGAGCCCTGGCTCTAATACTAGGAGCCCAGCTGATAGTAAGAAAAAGTCATTAAAAAATTAGTTTATGGCTTTGACATAATGTAAAAAATTATTCCTCAAGAAAGATAAATGTCAAGTTCTACAAATATTCTATAGGAGGATATTGCTTCAAAGAACCCAGTTTCTGTGAGGCTCTGACAGAGGGACTGATAAAGGAAGAAGGCGTATCTGTGATGCCAGTACACACCGTGCCCTGGGCTCTGTCGACTCAAACCCTGCGCACTGCAAGATGTCCTCAAGGACCGGTCCAGATCCCCTGCCACACACAAGCCATCGCGCTGTCAGTTGACACAAATAGACAGTTCATAGTGAAAGGAACCTTCTGTAAAATGGTATCACCACCCACTTTCAAAAAAGTAGAGTAGTAGCCAAAACTTGATTGTTCTGTATCAAAGCAAAGGGCAAAGGGTTCAATGCAATTAAGGTAGACACAAAAATATAAAATACTCAGTATAATTACATTTGTGTAATTTGTATCAGTACACTAAATTAATTTGACTTTATGTATAATAATTACTTATTCAAATGCGTTATTTACAGATATTTAAATTTAAGAATGTGACAATTCGAGGTTTAATAACATGACAAAATTATGTTTGCAGATAATACAGTCATTTTGTTTTATCTTGTAGAATATATTACCATAGCTAGTGAAGTGTAACGTTTCAGTACGAACCTTTTGTGTGCAATGTATGATAACATTTACAGAAGGTGTCTTCAAGAAAAGAATATTAAATTAATTTGATCTTTTAATTAGAATGAAATGCAGTTAAGTTGACAATTTATTCTCTGGATTAACTTTATGTTAAGATATGCCTTCAAAAATTTTTTTAAGTAAAATATTAATTAATGTACATTCTGAATAACGAATGCAGAAATCAGAATCTAAGGAATCAAATATTTCTAAAAACCATGTAACTTAGTTATTTTCAATTAAAAGTTGTAATGTAAAAGCATATATCTCTTTCGTTGTAATAAATTTTAGGAATATGATCTTTTTTAATATAATGTATATAATGAAATGATAATTGTAGAGTATTTCAAACTATTGCTCTGATACCACAAAATAATGAGGATCACATTTTGTTTAGAAAGCATTGATAATAATAGTTAAAAAATATTGCGAGTTTTAAGAAGATTCAATAAGAGGTCACTTGAATGTAACTCTCAGACACCAACAAATTATTAAAAATAGGTAAATATTCATACAACAATTGCAACAATAGTTAAATACACTACATTTTAATGATGAATGATAGTTACAGAAATTTATGAATTAATGTATGAAAATTTGAAGCAATTGCTAGTTTAACATTTAAAGTTATTGTCTCTATCACTGATGTTCAATTTTTGTCTCTAAATAACAATTAAGTCCTTTAAAGAACTATTTCACAACTTACCAGTAAATTAACATTTGTACAAATGACACGACTATTTTTTTAAATTCCATAATTTAATATCACTTGTAACTACTAGAATGTATTGTATAGTAACAACAAATAATATTGATAATTTATTGATACCAAAATTTTAAAAAAATATTTTCATTAACTTCATATAAAATATTGAATGAATTCAAAAGTGTTAAAAGTTTCTTGAAGTGGGAAAATAAAAAAATATAGAGAACTGTCAAAATATTTTTGGCTAATGCAGTGCTATTGTAATTCCTATAGACAGATTATTCCTTGACTCCCATTTTTTCTGTTTAATTTATTAGGATGTTAACATCCACTCGGTTCTGCTCCCTAGGAAGTCAGTTGTTCATCAACTTGTTAACTGAATTCCCAAGAAATTTATAGAGCTTACAATCTAAGTGTGCAGCTTTGTAATGTAACAAAATGTATGAATGTATGTATGTTCACAGAATAAATTATTACACTCTTATTGAAAAAATAGTATTTTCAGAGAATGAAAGAGTGGTTGCAAAGGGACGATGGTCTCTATCTATGGAATGAATTTTATAATTTAGATCAACACACACTATTAATTGTAAATTTCAGTGAGTTTCTTGCTCAAAAGCTATGTTCAGATAAAGGCAGAGACAAAGGCAATTTTTATCCTATTTACGAGATTCACTACTCGATATTATATTTATTAATTCACAAGAAATTAAGCTGAAAATAAAATTAGTTTATCATGCGTTCGTAAATCTCGAAAAGCTGGAAGTCATAGAAGTAAATGTAATTATATTAACCATATTGTCCCATTCAAGAAATAGGCCCATGAATACTTCCTGCCGGTTGATTGACAAAATGAAATTTTTTTAAAAAATCTGATATAATGTTAGCATAGGATGGACACACCACAACACCTTTAGGGGCAGTGTAGGCTTCGTTATCCAGTTGGTATTTTGATGACGAGAGTGTCATAGACTTTTTGACCACCATTTGCCTATCACGTGAATGAACAAGGACATGACCCCATTTCTGTGATATAATACAACTTACTAAAGAAATTCTGAAAAGATAATCTCAACGTGGCATTCAAATCATCAATTACCTATCACTGGTAGAATTCCAACTGGATAGCTCAGTCAATATGATGTAGATGGAAAAAACCAGAGCACACTGGGGAAACACAATCACACAGAGCACATTAAGTAAGAGCAAAATTTTTTTCAAAAGTTTGAATAAGAAAATCATTTTCTGACTTTTTAGAGGTTTTATCAAAATGAAAAACTATTGGAGAAATGTGATTCAAATTAAGGTACAAAAGATCAATAAATTATCATATAAAAGTTATATCATTCAATTCCACAATATTTTTTGTAAATGTGATACTTCAAAATAAAAAGGAGATTTTTCTAAAATGATAGTAACAACAAAAATAAAATTGGGTACTAATGGTATCTTTGAGAGGATTTATGAAATAATTTCAGGAAATAAAACAAAATTTGTGTGAGCGAATAATTAGGTTTCTTTATATCCAAAATATATTTAAACATAATGTAATTGGCATTAATTATTTTATTCCCTACAAAGACATGAATTACCCAACAAAGGACCATAAGTTTGAGAGATTTTTGTAGTAACATAATTCAAAGTGATTTATTTTGTACTATAAGCAAGTTTCACGTCATTTCTCAAACAAAATTTGGTAGAGGCAACAAAAGTAAACTGTTTCCTTATTTTTTACTGAAAATTTGGAAAATCTTCCACAGAATGTTTGGATGAAGTGTTATGATATTAATAGTGGAAGGAAAATCACAAACTTTCCTTGAGTCTCTAGACTTGGGGTTTGGCATTCTAGGGGCAATCTATTCAATCTCATGCATAACACAACAATACCAATCATTTACCTGATATAAGGGAATGGCAGAAAACAATGCGGTAAAGCTGATAAAAGAAGTGATGGAAGTCAAAAGACAAGTTGTCCCTTCCATTTCACACATTTTGGAGATGATGTGAAGATAACAAAATTTTACATTAACAATGAAGGATTAAGAACTGTATAAACAATCTTTCAAAACATCTAATGTGACTCTTCAGGATGTCTTTTTATGGACATGGAAACATTTTACAAGGGAACTAAAACATAAGAACTGAAGGTCACAGATTAATAATTTAAATGAGACAAATTAATTCTGATGAATAATTGCAATGTATCAAAATGAAGTATAAGAAAGAAAATTCACAGAAATCAAATAACACTGAGTACTAAAAAGGTTCATCTCTTTGGCGGTTCAAAAAGAAAAAAACAAGTGATTTGTATTTACTTGCTAAATCTATTTGTTTTGGATTTTGTTGGGGTCGTAGGTGTGGTAGGTGTGTCACAACCATTCTCGTTGATACTTTCTGACAGACATAAGGGGTGTCCGAAAGGTCTTGTACCAATCCCAGATCCCGGGCTCCTGCCTGTAAAGTAGTTGATTTGTAAATACAAGATATCTCTTACATCATCATCTTGATTTTAAATATGAGAAATTTATAGATAAATATTTAATATGTTTTAGTTATATTCCACAACAGTTGAGCAAATTAGAAAAAATAATTATTTTTGTCTATTTACACAAATGAAACTAAATTTAACACATTAATAAAACATATTAACTATCAGGTGAAATCAATAAATTTAATATAATTTGATTTATCTATAAAATTTATTAAAAATTGATGAATTAGAGACTCCTTCCAATTAAACTTTATCTCAAATATCCTATTAAAAGTCTTAGGATGCAAGCTACTGTTAAGAATAAAAAGGTAATTTTTTAAAGAATGAATATATATTTCTACTAGTTTAATTATTGACTTTTGAAGAGATAGATATGTCTCCTCATATGATTTTACCACTCTGCTTCTTGAAGTAACATATTTTATGATACTAAGCAATTTAAATAACTTTTAGATGTTAATAGTATTAATCAAAGTAAATAATCAAACTCTAGATGTTAAGCGAGTTATTGACAATTCAATATTACTTGAATAATTGGGTTAATAAATTCTTTTTCTGTGAAGGATAAATCAAAGACTAAAAAATCAAAGCTACAACTACAGTCTAACTGTTCGTGAGGATCATAATATTTGATTTCACACTCACACGTACTGAATAGTCCCAACAAAACTTACTTCTATACTTCTTAAGACTATTTTTAAAAAAAATATCCATATGGAAAGATAGAATGTGTTCTCTTCATGGCATTTTGGAATTAATGTTAAAATTAAAATAAATGCTTACATATTTTGTATCTTCCTTCAGTTCATTAAAATACAAATATTGTTTTAATCAATCTTTCAAGTAAACTTCATACAATTTGGAGAATAAAGTTAGTTTATTTTCTATATTAAGAGAAATCAAGCCTTATTTAGATTATTTCATGATTAAATAGTGAATAGATAAATTATTATTGAGCATATTATTATCTCAATTAAATAGTGAATAGACAAATTTGTATTCAATTGTCTCGCTTCTCATTGAGAATCTCAGTATTTTTCCCTATCCTCTAATTCAGTGGAGTTACAAAAACATCACAGAGAAATCCTCACGAATTATATCTGAATGATATATATAAACATGACTAAATAACATGTGACTTGGGGAAATATACCTATAATTGAAAATTTTGAAGACTTAGGCAATGAACAGGAAAAGCAATAAGATTTAAAATAATAAAGAAACATTCATTCATTTTTCTTGACAAGAAATAAAACAAATTTATGTACAATATTTAAATACATGGTGGATTAGATAATTCCATTACCAGGAAAATAAAATTTAACAAGGAAATGTTGAAGACACACATCTCTGTAATAATAAAACTTATATGTTCAAAAGATGTTCTATTGAATAAAAATAAATCTTAATGAAAAATATGCAAACTTGATTGCACAAATCAAATTGCTGAGAGATTTTACTTTCATTAAGTCAAACCCCTCTCCTTAAAAAAAAAAATTCTTCCAGAGACATACAACTGACAAGCAAGCCATGACCACTTCAATCTTATTCAGAAATTTTATGATCATTATTCCTCATTTAATGCTAAATAAGGTCAAAAGCAGTAAGTAAGGGATTTAAAAAGTTTCAGATGACATACAAGAAAGAGAACAAGAGAGAAGACATTCTTAACATATCCCACTAGAAAACAACAAAGATTTAATTAGTAACAAAGTTATAAAATTCATATGAACCTCAACGCTGAATTTTCTTTTCATGTTGTCTTCAGATCGTTAACAAGTGACTAAAGGTTTTGAGAGAATAATTCTCTATTATTACAAATGGCATAAATAATTATGTAAGCAATTCTACAATCTAAAAGGTACAGGAATTATTTGCAGTGAAAGGAATCTATTTTTATAAACATTTGTACTGCTATGGTGAACATAACATCAATATATCTTACAGTAGCTGGGATATGTGAAGCTTGCCACACTAAGAACCACATACACATTTAGATGAGAGACAGAATTAAGATTTAAAGTAAGAGCAAAAGAAAGACACCAAAAAAAGCTTCAGAACACACAAGATGAGTAGAAACAAGAGAAGTTCACAGTTCATAGAAGAAAAGCATGGCACAATACAAAATGCAAAATTAGTATGGGAGATTGATCTTATCATTACAAGCAAGAAAATGTTAACCAATGATATTGGCTATGTCGTTCAACAATATCTTGTTTGCTGAACTGCAAATTAGCAAGGTTTTTTTGTATCGAATCCCACTAAATTTGCATTCTTATCTGAATAGAAGCAAACATAGAAAGCACAACAGCAGCAACATAAAGGAATGAAGAATTCAATGTTCGGCGATCTTTAAAATTCCAATATTCAATTATGAAAGATTTGACTTCATTAACGATTTATTTGGAGATAGCAATAAAATAAATGTACCGAGTTTAATCAAAGTGTTATAATTTACTCTCTCCCTCCCAACGACAGCAGGTCATTTATTTGTATCTAAAGTGCAATACACGGCGCTCATGTATTATATATAATCGCCAAATCATTGAATTCCCTTCGAGAGAGAAGAAAAGACAGGATGAAGCATAGGGGTTTGCGGACCTGTCGCCAAAAGTCCACAGAGCGCCGAACGTCTGATAATTGACGCTCGCGCAGCGAAATTTGTCGCATCTCAGCCGCAGAGCAAAGATAACAGAGCACCTCAGGAATACGCGAATTACCATAAACTTTATATTACGATAATATTTTGTAATTTGACACATCAGCGCCAACATATCACTCTGGCTAGTTTTATTACGTACAAGATCCGAAAACTATCACTTCCTTTCGCTTCACATCATTTGTGAAAGAAAAATAATTTTAATATTCAAAATAAAGGTTCATGTACATCAGGTAGATATGAATTTTTTTATACATAATAATATGATATTTAGTTTCATTCTCCCAACGAGATTTCTGTCAATAAATATTGTTTAGATTTTTAAAATTCAGTGTCGCATTTAGCACGGACCAGGGTTCCGGTGCCTCAAGCAAACAAGGGCCGCAAAGCAGCTTTTATAAACTAAACTGAACATTAAAGAACAATGAAAAGTTACATTTAAAAAAATACTAATTTACTCATAATTCTATTAAGAAATTTGGCAGCTATTCTGCCCGGAGAAACTGTTACGGTGCAAACAATACGATATAATTGTATTGAAATGCATCCATAACTATTCAAAAATTCTTATTCCATGTGTTAACACAATTCATTTTTATGTTTCTCATCAAATATTCGATAAAAAATTTAATAGCAAACTATTTTTCTTTTTTCTATTAAGATCGAAAATCATTAGTGCTTTATAAAATAAAACGTATTAACTATATAAAGTGATTGCATGGATTTTGTTTTCATTCCAATTTCCCCACTGTCCCCTTGCTTTGGCACAGATCTTTACTCTGCATTCTTTGCCCAGTTATTCACAAAATAAAGAGGGAGTTTTTGCCCCCCTTTTTTATGTCAATAATAATCATGTAATTAAAGACGGAAATAGAAGACTCGTGTTATGGAATTGAAGCGTTAAAAATAGTCTATGTTTTGTCCATTTGACACTTTTTAAGATAATTTAACTCACTCAAGATACGAGACATATCTCTATAGCAATTGAAATGTACATTATATTTTTCGAAGTAGTAAGGAGAATTTTTTGGTTTTTGAAAAGTATTTCCGACTTCATTGGCAACGCCATCTTTGCTCTGCAGTTGCCCGAGTACACATATGGAGTTGATTACTCCGTAACAATGACAAAGGTTGAAGATGGTATATAGCTCTATATAAGTACTTATGCAGAGCTGTGGAGAGAGGAGGAGATTTTGGACACGACGCCATGTTGCAACACGAATTGACACGGATCGACCCGAGCGATAACGTGCGAACGAGCAGAGCAGCACAAGATTTCAAGCCGCATGGAAATGAGAGCTTGAAAGTAGCCCATGGAAAGGAACATTTTTCCATATAAAAATAAATTTCTCTGGATTAACACATAATGTCAAGCGAGTTTTTTTTTTTTTTTTCTGTGGTGCGAATGTGAAATTGGAAAAAACATGAATTGAGATCTTCGCGCAAAATACATATTAGCCACTAAAGACACATAAATATGAAATCTTCGCGTGGTTTCATCGCAAAATTTTCTTTAATATAAACGAAATGAGCTTAGGCTACAATCAAGCACTTCATTGGAGTCTTTTGTAGAGAGTGCTGGCAGAGGAACAAGGGGTCTGGGAAGGAGCAGATATTTGCGATCCTGGCTCAGAGTGTAAGGATTCTAGCAAAAAGCTTCATTGCACACTCTCTGAATACTATTCGTCAATACTCTTTCAACGCGTGCTGTTACTCAGGGGTTTCCAAAAAGTGCTCTATTACTTCTTAGAAGTGTTCGTGAGAATCCCATGAGCACGAACATTGATTCACCAGATCTCCAAATTTCTACTAATTTTAAGGAGATAAATGTTTTTCGTATTTATTTATTTGATTAAACAACACCAACTGTTTTTAACGAATTCTAAAATCACGTACAAAGGAACCAATAATTCGAATATTTTGACTCTTAGACGAAAGAAAGTGTTAACCAACCCAGATAGCAATGCTTTCAAGAGTGTGCAACATTTTCGCGAGGTCCTGATCATCGATTGTAACAGGAGGTCCGGCACACAGTGCTACCAAATACCAAGAAAGATTTTTAAAAAATTCCCTTCAAGTAACTCATGGATTCTTAAAATCAAGACGGTGGAAATTGTCCTCCGCTTATACTGGACTACGTATTGTGAGTCAAATATAATATTGTTGCGCGCATCACACGTCATCTCAGACGAGATGAAACATGAACAAATAGTATTACTTTTTACTAAATTTTACAACTTACAACTTTGTTTTTGTGTTGTTTATAAAAATGATGAATCAATTAATGTGTCGATATCAAAGCAGGAAGTAATAAGTTATGTAGGTGTTCTAACTTATCCTGTCAAATTGTTTATTCGTCGCTAAACTGTTATATATAATAACATAAACAATCGAGAGCAGTTCAGGAACATAAAAAACAACAACAAAAAAACATACTCTTAAAGAAGACCACACACAAAAGAGAACAGGAAATACACGGTCAGAAGAGCGCAACAGAAAACACAGCGAACTTATGAAGAGAATTTTGGAAGAACGAAGGAAGACGAAAACACATCATGACTACTCAAGTTCAAACGCTCTCTTAAAAGGGAACAATCGAAAATAATAATAATAATAATAATTATATATATGTGATTTCTATTATTTTTGCAAAATCTTGCACAAGTAAACGTTAATTTGGTACGAGTTAATTATTTCAAGGTGATTATGTTCATTCAAAACAGTCTATTACAAAATCAATAGGATTCCCACCAGTAAAATCAAAACCCATCAAAACTCTTAAGTTTCAACTCTTAACCTCAAAGTTTAAGAATAAAATAAAATATCTACACTGAATTTAATAGATTATTCATTTGCTGCTATATTCGACCCGCCACGTTTAATTTACGAGTCCGCCATATTGGAAACGCCATATTGATGTATCATATTCTTAACGTGTATGGTCAAGCACCCTCATACGCATTAGCTTACGTCTTCATGTTAGAATAAAGTATGTTTGGTATTTGGTAACATTGTGTGTCGGCGACGACCGGGGTGAGTGGGGATGAACAGCGCGGGGCGTGAGTTGGGGAGGGAGTGACAACGACAACTGGACAAGCGAGCGTACTCTCGGGCAGCGAGATGGAGCGCGAGTGAGCCGGCGAGCTCTCGCGCCCTCCGCGGCTGCCGAACATGGACATGCTCTTCATGGCGAAGAGGCGTCTGCGACGGTACGAGTCCGGCGCCAGCGGCGACCCCCCACCCGGCGCGGTGGGGACCACGCCGTAGCCCAGAGCACCGCCATCTGCGGGTGTAGCACAGCGCTGCTCAGCGGCATTCACGTCATCGTCTCTGAGTCACGTACTGGAGTCTCTGAGCTGTCATTGGTTGTTGTCACAAGTCCAGGAGTCAGTTCGTCGTGGTCGAGAATAAAGGAAGGTTATTGGACTCCGTTATTCGGACCGCCGCTCTGCCGCTAGATGACAGCACTGTAGCGCGAATACCCATGCAATGTGGTCTTAGCTCTCCTGCGTCGATCAGTTAGTCGCCATCTGCCGTGAGTAACGGAGAGTCTACGAAGTATACTTGTTATGGAAAATAGTGCGATCTTAACTCTTGTATGCTTTCAAAATCTTTAACGAAAACACCCGTCATATGATAGAGGGATCAACGGTGTCAAGGGTTGGGATATTAAATCTCCGAATTTTTGGAAATGATTACGAAAGTATCTTCACGTTCTCACTCACTTGTTTATCTCACATTCATTTCTCCACAAATTTTGGACATTTGTAATTCTGGAAATCCAGAACACACGTCCACATCGACTGGAACATTCAGGAACAGAGCAATGCCTCATTATTTCGAGTTCCGTACACGAACAATACACTAACAGCTCCAACGAACGACCTAACAGTTTTAGCTTCACCTCCCTACTGAGATGTAAGAGAAAACGCTAAGACCAGTTTGCCCGGAAAACATTAGTTTAGTCTCTCGCCACCAGATGTAAGCCACTTTGCCCGGCGGTCCGAATTACACGCAGAGGGGTTTGGCTCCTGCTTTAGGGTGCCCTTCATTGTTGGTATCTTTGTCGGTGAAATCGGGTTAATAATTTAGACGTTCCACTACCAGATAGCAGAGCCAGTCAGAACTCTACTTGGATGTGTTTCTGAATGAGATTTATTTTTCCGTCACTAATGAGCAAAGGATATTGTACAAGCCATATGAGAATGGCGTCGGTGGTTTTTCATCCCCGACTAGGATTGAAATAATTCCCTGGAGTTTATGAGGCTACTACGCAAACCATTGAGCCATTCGCACCGATAGGACTAGAATGGCCAAATTCATTTAGAGACTAGACTACAGGTATGGAAGTCGGGTAAGTTGTAAGTAGAGGGTTAGGTGGTCATCTAGTAGCCGGTTGAGGTGGAGACTGGATTGGCAACGTCATGACCGTTTAAGAAGAAAGTATAGGTAATGACACGTGTCAGTGAGTCAACATAGAAGGCCCGCTACATCAGCAAATGTTGGTCAAGTTTCTAACTTTTACTTAGAAACTAAGTGATCCGTTCATTTGATGAAGTATCATTTTTTTCATACTGTTGATCAGTATTCATGATTTAAGATCTTGTTCTTTGACCCGTCTGCTTTTTTTCGTTGGTTTGACGTTGTATGCACATTTGCACCTCGCAACGCTACAGATTAAATTGTTACATCGTGGAGTTTAAGGGAGTAAACATGTTTAATCTATCTATTAATAATTGCTACAAAAATTATTATTCAAAATAATTTAATATTTACTATGACACCAAAAGTATTTTCCGTGATTTTTGAATTGAAATTTTTTGTTGTGGTATCATAAAATTACATTTTTATGTAATATGTTAGAAGGATGTGAAGAGTATATCGAAAATTATGTTGTTTGTAGAAAACGAAATATTATGAAATATGTTATTCCGTTTCTTATTGGGTAACAGCATCGGAAAAATGGTTAAAATATTAATATTGACTACAACATCCGCAGTTGTAATCATAAAAATATTATAAGGAAATAATTATATTATTTCAAATAAATTGTTCCGAAAATTTCGGAAGTATTTGCATTTGTGTCAGCGTCATCTATGTGAATCAATGTGTAACGCTTGTGCTAAGTGAACAGAGGAGTCGTGCATTTGTGCGTTCATGGACACACGCTAGATGGTATTGAGTGCGATAAAAATGTCGCTTTAGTGCAGAAAACCATCGATTGCAAAATCATCATACGTGTTCTCTCACTCGTGGGAGTTCTTTCATTCTCAAAGAAAACCAGAAATAGCGATGTGGTCAATAACTCTTCAATTTCACGCAAAGAGTTCGTGCTAGAAGATATTCTATCGAGAAGGAGACGCGTGCTGCTATCTATGGGCAAATGATAGGTCTTAAACGTTGTTTAATATCTAAGAGCACTAAAATACAACTGACAAATCCAGCTGAGTCGACTCATATTTCTCTTCTATTTTGAGTTATGTATGAATCTGACGAACACTCAACACGTTCACAGTCTCTCAATAATTTAGTACGATCAGTTACATTTATTAGAATTTTTTCAAGATCACCATCATCGTCGTAGACACGTTGACGAATAAAAATTTGATAAAAACTTGCTCTGAAAGCGAAAATTTCACCTTTGTATTTTCCCCTTTTTACTTGGAGAACTAAAAGAAAAGAAAAATGAGTGTCGAACGATCATCCATGATTTGTTTCCTATCTGCAAAGCGTCTTTGGAACGTTTTAGTTTCAAGAAAAAAAGTAAGAAACACGATTCTTATGAAAAGTTTTCTTCTTTTCACAATACAAATTTCACAACGCGAGTTAAAGGAAGATAATACGAAACGACGTGTGTTTCTGAATTGTTGAATGCGAGTCAACTGGAAAGCATTGCATCAGAATGCATCCCTAGTTGAGTTTACTTTTGTGTATACTCTCTTTCCCTAAGTCTGTCCTTCATTGAAACCACCTTTTTGTTACACCCCAATGTACCAATAATATTTTACGTGAATTAATTTTAAGAATTTTCCAACATTTAAATGCTCGAACTCAAAAAATCGATTCGTATTTATACAGAATAATAAAGGAAGTTTCGTTTTGGCGTAGGACCCAGCATATCATTGGTTAAATTAAGGATGTAAGACTGTTTTGACCCAAACGCTATCCTCACTATTCTACTAGTCTCTGTGGGGAATGGGTAAAATAACCGACCAGTGAAGGGGGGGGGGGGGGGGGTTACTGGTATCAAGAACAAACGAGTGCTGCGGGAAATTCTATTTGAAGTCGAAACTGGGTTTTAACTCAAAAATATTTCAATCTATTTGAACGAGGTGCCCCTCAACAGTGTTTTTGACAAAGTTTTGTACGACGAGCACGCACTAAAATAAAATGTTTTTGAATACCATGGCATCTGACTTGAGACGTATCCAGGTCAAAAACTCGCACTTGAAACAGATTCACAATTGACAGTATCGAGAGAATGGGTTGGGGGCGAACGCACCTGAACTGGACGCATGCGGAGCCCCGCCCACCGCCAAGGAGCTGGCGGCGGCGCGCAACTGGGACGAACCGCCCCCGCCGCCTCCGTGCAGCGACGGCGCCGGCGGCAGTACTGCCCCCGAGCGCCGATGCAGCGACCCCACGCTGGACGCGGCCGACGACCCCCCTGTCCCTCCGCCCCCGCCCCCGCCCCCGCCGCTGTCCCCACGACCATTGTGATGGTTCACGAGCACGCCGCCGCCGACGCCGCCGACGTTGACGCCGACGCCGGGGGCAGGTGTCCCGGCGCGCGTCGCCGCGACGAGGCTCAATCCGGCGCCGCCGCCTCCGCCGCCCCCGCCGCCGACCACGGGCACTGCGCCTCCGCGGCCGCTGATCTCGCCCGCCTGCTTCAGCACCTGGTAGATGAGGTCGATCTCCGCCGGCTCTGTCGTGGCGCATGCAGCGGATGGGCACAGCGGGCAGCGGATAGCAGCGGCAACCAAACCAATGCAGCAGGCAGGGTGGTAGTGGTGGCACACAGGCAGGCAGCGCACGCAGAGAGAGACAGAGCACAAGGCAGGCAGCACAGTTAGTCTCTCTCTCTTGCTATTCCACCTCCCTCACTTTGTTCACACGCACCATACGATTTCTTGTGCAAAAGATCTAGGAGACCCTTATGGCTTTCACGACTACACAGGTCAGTAAATACTTATCTGGTCGGCACAGGCCGCCTTATTCTGCTGTAGCCTTCTTCAGGGCAATGCTAGAGATGCGTTCTACAGCAACGTAGGTATATTGGACTCTAGCATTGCCCTGCGTGGTGGCCGAGTCATTGACAGTTCTGTCTTTTAAAAAGCGGCTGTCCCGGGTACTCAAATATATACTGATTCTCTTGTTTTATTTTTATGGCACTGAATTCAAAGAATTTAAAGAAAAACACGAAGCATCATACCGATACATATTTGATACAAGTGCAGGAATGAACCAAAATTTAAGCTCCATCATCACACACATGGAAAGCTTTGATAAGTATTCATGGGCAATTATTTGCTTCCAACAATAGCCCTCCTTCTTGCTACAGTTAACTACCAATATTGGACGTCCGTGTTTAGCGTGACCACTACTTTGAAAGCTTGTTAATCAGCCTCCCCTACATCCCAATAAAGAAGTGGCCTGGTTACTAACGCATGACCTACCTTTGAGTGTAATTGGCAAAACTGGGTGCGAGCATCCCATAATAGCTACACATCGTAGCGACAAGAGGGAAGGCTAACATTAGAAGCAAATATTTCCCACAAATATTTGACAAGGTTTACGACGTGTGAAGTTTAGTTTTTCTTTTGATTTACACGAATATGCATCTGTATAGTGGTTAATTGTAATCGGAATGGTGGTGTATGGTGGCAAAAATTGTGGTTAATTGTAACAGCGAAGGGGGTATAACATGGGAGGCAAGTCATTTTAACAGAATATACGAATTTAATTCATTTAAACTCTCTTAAAAAAATTCATTGTATTCACCATTTTGATCCAAAGTGATCGCAGCACAAATCGATAGCGATACAAAAACACCACACTACGTTATGTTTCGTCACCTTTTCCAACGTTTAATATAATAATGTATGAAACACGGACGCACCACGCGACGCGGAATGTATGTACGCATTTTTCTCTGTACAATTGTGGGTAAAAGTTGTGCATTTCGTAAATCAAAAAGTGCATAATTTGTTCTTTCATTCCGTACTCCAGATTTTGTGCAAGAAATCGTAGCGTGAAAATCGAGATGCTAGTAGCAGTGGCGGTTCAAAATTTCAAGGGTAACATAATCATTAGAGTTCATTCCCTACAACTAACCCTTCAAGTGTTATCGTGTTAAGTCATTAAACGTGACAACAAAATAACAAAAAATAATTTAAAGCTACGATTTTCATCTATTGCTCAACGGATGCGACACCGGCGTAAAAGAGCAAAACTGTGTGAGAAAATTTCTAAATGTTTAAAAAGGCTTCAGAGGCTAAAACATCTACAGGATAGTAGAGGAAACCTTTTACCTCGGTACAATTAATATTAATATAAATGTGTCAACAATTTTGGTTGTAATATTATAATTTCAGGATTTTTCTTTTCTTGAAAAATATTTTTGACATTACGCCAGTGTTCCATCGGATGAGCGACGTATAGTTTTGTAGGTACCACTCTCTTTAATATAAGAATAATTTCCATTTCCGCCACTGACCGGTTGGTCTTCGATGATGTTACTATTTCAAATTTAGAAGGAGAATTACACGTGTCTCAAAATTAACACTAGGGTCCTGAATTGAAATAACAGATTCAGAGAAAATACGGATAATCCTTGAAATCATACTTGCTGAAAGATTTTTCTTCTTTTGAAAAGTATTTCTTTATTTAATGCTGAGCATCTTTTCAAAATGCAATATCCATCTAAAAAATAATGAGAAGAAAGAGCTTATTTACTACATCGACGACAATCAGAGGGAAGTTAAATAATTTTCTATTAAAAAATAAAACAATTAAATGTAATATAGTCTTTTAACTATTATCACTTCGACAATTTTCACTTGAGACTAAATTAGTCACGAGTTACTTTTTCACGTGGATACTTTTCATTTGAACAGACAGTAACATCACACGAAACCATAAAACATCGGGAGACAAACTGGGAACCTCAAAAGGACCGGTATGTACTTGGAAGAAAGTAAAATCTGAGCTTTTTTTACATTGCGATTACTAGATGCTAACAAATACAACTAAATTGTTTCATCTGAAGATTTTTCCTGTCTATCCCCATAAACTGACGCGCAGAGATTTATTAATTCAGACTTCGTGGCGATCTGATAGTGTTAATTGCGTTAAAAAATATAGTAACACATTAGCACACATTTTCAGAACGCTCGGACACGCTCTGCGGCAATTTGCTCACAAATATTTAAACAAATCGCTGAACTATAATAAATAATATGTAATGAAATGAATAAATGATAAATGTTCGTCGTACTGCTTTTTTGACGATAAAGTTTATTATTATTATTATTATTATTATTATTAATGTACCATTCAATTGGAACATTTCATTTTGTAGATGGAGAATCTTTCAACTTTTACTTTGATGAGTTAGCTGTTGAAAAATATTTGATGATGATCATTGCCGCGAGTGCGTGAGCTAACTAACGTGTTAATGGGTGCAGTAATACAAAAATGAATGTTTACTTAATTTTTTATTTTATTATATTACTTCAAATGACTCTGCAAGGAATTGAGAAGTTATCTAAGAGAAATATCTTCGGACGAGTTACATTTCTATGATTTCATAAATATACCGATTTATTAGGAATATTTTCGGAATGATTAGAAGATATGATAATTGTACATTTTTGTTAAATAACTTTTATGTTCTACTAGACACCTCTGTCCAGCTTCTCACGGGGGTTTTTGTTTTTGTGATTTGGTTTACCTTCCGTAATAATTTTGTTTAGACAAAATAGCACGAGATGATATCTTAATTAGTTCGTGGCATTTAGCGAAAACGTGGGAAAAAAATCATTTCACTATTCCATCCCTTTGAAATTGGAAGAAGACAGAACAGAAGAGAGTGAAATGTAGTGGTGGAATAAAAGACAGGGGAAACGGGGAGGACTCCGAAAAAATCGATCGCGAATCCACTTCGTCCACCACAGCAAATTCTTCTCGTATCGATCGCTGTTTGAACCTTTGATACCAGAGGAAGAAGGGGAGAGTGCTGTGCTCTGCGTCACGGGTCACCCCGAAATATTTACCTTCCATTTATTGTAAAATAGTTGCATTACGTCAGAAACCTTCGCGGACGTGAGCACAACAACTAGCCACGTCATGATTTTGCCTTAGGGTCCTTGTTGGGAATGGGTGACCCTTTGCTTGCTCACCAAGAGTGTATCCACGAGGTCATACACAGTTAGTAACAGGTCTATTGACAATTTATATTCAAAATATATTTCAATATACCATTGGAATTAATTACTTGAATAAAATGTGTAACTGAAGTGCAGGAAAGCTCATTCCGATTTTACTATTTGCTTCCAAGCGTATGTCGATCCTTTTAAGTTGTAAAAATTATTTAGTTCTCAAACACAAAGAACTGGTACAAATGTTTATGACAAAAAAAACCCTTACGGGGACACACACAAAAAAGAAATCCATTGTCACTCAATTATGGATGAAACTCGAAAACGCGATTCAACATGAAACAAGCTGGGAACATGAAACCCACATCATATGCATTCATTCTGTATTGAAAGCACTAGCAATTCTGGCAAGACAAGTTTCCATACAAATGTGTGTAATTATAAAAGTTTTTGTTTTGCAGGCAAATCATTTTAAATCTCCAGACAATGTTGCAGAGTCATCATTGAGTCAATACGTCCGTCAGTCCTATAGAAATAAAATAAAAATCAGTCAAGAAGTCACACACAAGTTAGTAAAGAAGTGACATTAGTATAGAAAATTCAAGAGAAAGACGAAAGTGGATGGTGGTAAGTAGTTAAAGCAATGAAAATACTTCAAAACAGAGAAGAAAGTAAAAGAATGAGGGAAAAGGAGATCCATTCCACAACGGGTACGGGAGGAATCTTTCTCGAGATTTTCAGCTTTGGGGTCACACAGTTTGGCAGATTTAAAATACTTCAGAACATTCCATTATAAGAAAAGTGCACATTTGTTTGTGTTATTTCTTGCTGAAGTGCAGGTGGTGTTAGTTTAAAAAGAATAGTAAGTTAGTGAACTCCAGACACGGCAAAGATCTCTCATCCCCAGGTGTCTTACCTCTTTGATTCTTTTCAACGATGAGTGGCTATACACGTCACAAGCCGTTGACAAAGGAATGAGAAGAAGAAGAAAGAAAACGTAAGTGTTCAGTTGCATATACCCTACACGTGGAGAAGATATGTGACAACTTTCCGTTTAGGTGAAAATGAAGACGAGACATTGTGTCATTAGAGTCTGGGTGGAAATGGTGTACGGTTGTGGAAGGCGAGTGGGTGGTGTAGTGGTTAGCACCCCTGCGAACAAAGCCAGAGTCACGTGTTCGATTCCAGACTCGTCGCCATTTTCACCTGACCGAAAGTGATCGTAGTATTAATTTTATTTGAGCCCAAGAGAGAGCTGAGATTTGCATAAAATCTCATACTCAACAGAACTCTTCAGATCATTCAGAGTATCAAGCGGATGATAACGAAAGAACAGGAAGAAAATTCATTAAGTACATCTCAGATCTTCTACACTGGAAACTAGAAAACACTGCTACCCCACGCTGTCCTGAAATATATTTAAGAGACTGCAATTTCCCTATAGGATGAGAATATTAGCAGTATGTTGCAGTTACTTTTTTATCTGAGAACGCATGTTCCAGTAAAATTCATTAAAAATGCTGTTCTAAGTGGCTGCGAAAGCCTAAGCACTCAGCGAATTAGAATGTTAGTGTCAGTGCACTTCTATCGACTACAAAGAAAGTGTTATGTAGTTCGTGTGTCTTTGTGAGAGCAAGTAAAGGCTTATTAACTTCAGAAAGTTCCAAATAATACATTGAATAACTTCCAAACGTAATATTCGGTAGAATTGTATAAGAAACTTGATGAAGTTAAATGTTCAAAAAAAGAGATCATCATTGCGCAATTGCAAATAGTTCCGAAATTTTTAATTTTTATTTTTAACTTAGTTCCTGACAAGTACGTATGAATAAATAACCTTTTTTTAAGTTTCGTTGGAACGAAGTGTCTCTTCTTACAAATGGCAAGTTGCACGTCATTGACACCCACGTAAATTAACTAAAATATTCCGTAAACTATTTTACTTGATTAATTTTAATTTATAATACTATTGTATATGAAAAAAATATAAAATCTATGGAATATTCTCGAAACGATAATGTATACTGAACGATTTCAGGGACGAAACGTTGTTTATCACTAGAATTTTGAATTTTACGTTAAATACGAAATGTTGATACATGATTTCGAATTAACAACACAGCCTCCATTCGACTTCGTAGAGTTAAACAATTGAACATTTGAAGTTTCTTCAGTCGCAAAGCTCTTGTTTTGTAGAGTTACGTGTGAGAGTTTCTAGGAGCGAAGCTGTTAGGTGTTAGAGAAGACAACGGGTTAGTGGAGACGAATGAAGACACAAATGTACCTTCCCCGAGCGACAGTGTTGGCGACTATTGAGTCAGTTTTTAACGAATGATTCACACAAATGAAAAATACGTGATAGAAGAAAATATAAAAAATATATTTTAGACCAGAATTGAATTTTTAAAAAGAAAGACAAGATAATGCCAACACTGCAATACCGGGAAGTGTGTCCCTGCCGATGGCAAATGACGGGAGGGATTCTACCATATGACTCTTCGCTATTTGGAGAACAATTTTGAGACTTCTAATCCACATGGACATTTTACGTTACATATTAAATGTCAAGACTCAAGATTATACATAAATGAAAATTTCGGGAAAGAAACATGGTTGATTTTGAAGTGGGTCATTGATTCTACATATAAAAGTATAATGTAGATGAAATAATTAAATAAATAACTACATAATCAGTTGTGAAGAAAAGACATAAAAAGTAAGACGAATATGGCACTTATATTTTTACTACATGGAGGGAAACACTAAAATACAGAGATTATAGAATGGGATAATTTTGTTTGGAAAATAAGTATTCATAATGTGGGGAACAACTAAACGGGAGAGATATTTAGAAAGAGAGGACGATTGAAAACGTAGACATGCAAATCAGGGGAACAGGGTATCGGCAGGGGCACGATGGGACGCGGTACAGCAATCCCAGTCGACAGGCCCTCAACAACTCAGATTTTTCTAAAAAGTCTGATCACTTGCAGTTTTATTTTGTTTTGTCACCCACCTCCAAAACACGGGAAAAAATGAAATAATTCGCTTTTTTTAGGCTATAGATACTGATCTATTTAAGGGAGAAATTCAACTAAATTAGACTTGTCGGAATGATTAAAAAGTAAAAATATCTCAAATATATTGAAAACGAATAAAGGTACAGGAGTGAGGTTTTCACAAAGATAAGTTGTCACACATAATTTGACGTTTTCCACTCACTGGTGGTCTTTTAAAATATATTGAAACTTTTATTATTAAAACAATGGAATTATAAATTTTTCCCAGCACCGCTTTAAAGTCCAAGAAAAGACGAATGAAATGATAAAATCCTTATTGAATTTGAGCGAACAACAGCCGAGTAACAGAGCCACCAATATTTACACATTTTCCAGTTTATTGAATGGGAAGGAAGCGATGAACAAAGTCCAGTTCCTCAAGTGTTCGATCACGTCCATCGCCATCAAGAAATGTTTGGGGTGTTCGCTTTAATAATTCAACCTGTACATTTCCGCAGAGCTGTATCTATTAAACGTTCAAGATTTTCTCCGAAAAAGGTTGGGAAATGTAACTACTCTTGAAAGGAAAAAGAAAACGAAAATGTTTGAAAAACTTTAGATTCATGTACTGGATATAAATAGAAGAATCATTAATAAATGCTAAAAATGTACGAGTGAAATTTAAAATTTTCATTTTATAAGATTTAAATTACTCATCTTATGTAGAAGAAAAGCAAAACGTCAAAGCAATGTACAAGTGAAATTAACTTCTTTTCATATCGAAAGAGCTTCCACCTCTTTCGAATTTTCCTTTGAAAGTGACACAGATTTCAGTAACGGAGATATTAATAATTATTTTAAGTCTTCAAGCAACTTCTTTCTGTACCGCAAGACATTTGGAGGTGCGCGAGTACAGCGGGTTGCCGAGGCCGAGTCGAAGGGCAGGGGCAAAGGCACGGCCTCCTCGAGGCGCGCGAGGCGCGTCCAGGCGACCAGTCACTGCCACCGAGATCCGCGTTATGCGAGTCCAGGCGACCGTGACGGAAGGGGCGGGGCAACCAGCGGGTTCCTTGTTGTGTGTACCTGCACCTATGTACCTATGTGTCTCGACGACCGGATGCTGACGCCGCCGGGAGACGCATCTCGAAGGCGGGGGTGGGCCAAAGGGCCTCGGCGTGTGCCCACTGCAACAGACCCACGCTCTCAGAAGGCTCTTGCATTCGCGGCTGGAAACTCAATTCTTTCACTTTTCTCCGATTCGCCACTACCCAGCATCCTCACGAAATTTACGAGTATTTCGTCTGCACGTTACACGAGTCACTAAATCAACGTATTCAGTGGCAATCAATGTTTTGAATACAAGTTAATGAAACGGCATGATCTAGGACATCTGTTGATTACATTAGTCAGTTGCTGTAAAATTCCACTAACAGAGAAGGTAGCAATGCTCATTTACATATGGCGCTGTCTTCACAATAGAAAATATAAATATTTTGAACCATTTTTTCAAGGATATAGAACTTATTAAGTGATCGTCACGTATTTGGCTGATCAGTCACATATTTTCTTCAAAATTATTTCTCTTTTCTCCCACTCCAACTCCATGATTGACGTCCGAAGTGAAATCAACTGTTTGGTCTTTTGCTCTCTTGCGTCAAACGAAAGAAATCACTGAATTTTCACGTCATTTTCATCCGGCGCTTTCTCATTGCGTATATTCTTATTTCGGAAAATAGTTTCTTGATCACTAACGCAATGATATCTATCAGACTTTCAGCAATACTCAACAGTTAGCCCTCCAAAATACTATTTCAAAAGGGGCGCGTACCGCGTTTTTACTTGAAGAGTTAATATTTTAAGCTTTACTTAAAATATTATTTTTAGGTACAATAATATCTCTCGTGTTGATAATTCATTGAAAACGTTACATTGTACATAATTGAATATTGTTTTAAACTGTTCAGCTTCGTGTAATTGACTGATTATTTTTTTCTATCACGAGATGGTAATTTTTATATTTTCAGATGACTAGAATTTTTTTAAAGAGTGAATATGTGATAGAATTTGTTTGACCGAATGTATTTGTACTACATAGGTACACGAGATTGTCTCGCAAAAAGTTTCCTGCTCCCCTAGATCACCTCAGTCTTGTTGTATAACTAATATTTGTATTTATTTTATTCCAGATAGGAAAATGTAGTCATTTTCGAGCAAATAATGACTGAGGAAATAAGAAAAATAAATTAAGACGCATTCTGAAATTAATATGCAAAAAATTGCAAGTGATTATGGGAAGACACAAGAAGGCTAGAAGATAAATGAGAAAGAATAGACAAGTAAGGTATTATTACTGCCTCACAGTATCACTTTGATAACAGAAATCGAAGTATAAAGCACATACTCGTAGTTTTGTAATGAGAAATAACAGGCAAAAAATAGAGAAGCAAAAGTTTTTAACAACATAAAAAGTAGGACGGATAGCTGCAGCATCTTGAAATAGAAAAAACAAAACAACACACAATATCAGTAATTGTCTTAGTCTTCAAAATTTGAGGAAGTATTCTCTAAGAAAATTAAATAATCAGGTAAAAGATGGTCAGCAAAGTTAACGGTTTGTATATTTTGAAATTATACCATACGATAATAATAAATATAATTAAAGAATTTCGCAGTAACGGACAAAACAAGAATTATGAAACTATAAGGATAATGATTGATATGAATCTCTCCGTTCCATTGACTCCTTCGAATGCGACAGTTCCGGAACAGTTGCTCGGTAGCTACTCAAATGACCTTCGAGGAATGCAAGACTCGTAGTCATAATATGATTCAAGACAAGACGATTTCTTCAGAATATTAAATAGGTACTTTTAGTTAGTGATTAAATCACTCACACTAAATAGATAATATGTTTATAGAATGTCTAAATTCTCAATAATTGCAAAAATGTCTTAAATCCCAAACCATTCAAAAATATTTTAAAAAATAACGTTGGATAGAAACTTGTTTGTACGTAATTTTCCTTCCATAAATTCTTGTATGAAGGTGATCCTATCTTTCAAATGCATTTGAAAGATAGGATCACCTTCATACAAATATAAGCAATACATTTATATTTAACAATTTACTTCATACAAATTGCTATAAGCAGTACATTTATATTTAACATTTGAAGTCGGTGTTAATGTTAAAATTTTGTTACAACAAAGGAAATTTGATGTAAACATAAGTAGCAATACAGATTTATTTCAGTAGCTTTTTTTTTATATATATATCATTCACCCAGAACTTGAGTAGATAGTTTATACTTTTAAAGATTTTTTCTTTAGAAGATAAAAAGAATGAATGGTTATTTGTTTGAAATATCATTAAATACTCGTAGATATTAACGTCAGTCTTTATAAAACTGGTAATTATGATTCATTTTCATATTATCCAGACTCACGAATATTACGATAGGTATTAAACATCAATAGAAGTCGATTAGTGACGTAAGCAGCCTTGCACCCCGAGAGAGCAGTGCCGAGCAACCCGCGACGCGTGAGCGACGCCAGCGCTCCTAGCGGCGACCACGAGTACTCACTCTCTTCCTCTGGAGGGTCCGGGAGTCGCGTCTCGATCTCAGAGGTGGACTTCTGACGACGCAAGAGGCGCGACTTGGGTTGGCAGCGACCCAACTTGTCCTGGCAGTCGACGTGCACGTTGAGCTTACAGTTCCGGCACTTGAGGCCTTGGCGGGTGTGACCTGCAGATCAAGAGACATGGTGTTCAAAAATATTGTGGCACTCAAATTTCCAGACGTAAATATAGTACACTAGCTGATTGCCCAACGTTATCCGGGAGTTTAATTACCGGGAGTGCCCGGTCTTAGACTAATCCTCTCTTATTGACAAACAAATAAAATCTATTCATATTGTAAGATCAAAATAATTTTATTTGTGGATTTCCAAAAGCAGTACAGCATCCTAATTGTTCAAATTTATAATAATACAAATTTAATACAAAACTTGACAGTATACACTACATCATATCGCGCGAACGACGTCGGGAATTTTCGCTTCAGTGGCATAACGCGGCTGTTCTTTTTAAATAAAATTCTGGTAAAATCTGAAGCTTTCGTTGAAATTTTACGATTTAAAGAGGTTTTGGTCTTTGTTAACTACAGAAAACAAATAATTCGTTAAATTTGATGATATTTGATTTTTTCCTACTTAAATTACTCTCTTAAATTGAAATATTTTAAAACTTCTGCTTTTAATAACGTTTTCTCGATAATTCAGGTCAATTTTTGTAGATAGACATATGCTGTTGTCGCAGACTTTTTTGTAGAACTCAAACAACATTACCATTCATAGTTGTCACCTATTTCTAACCGTTTAAGCAGNTAACGTTTTCTCGATAATTCAGGTCAATTTTTGTAGATAGACATATGCTGTTGTCGCAGACTTTTTGTAGAACTCAAACAACATTACCATTCATAGTTGTCACCTATTTCTAACCGTTTAAGCAGTGTAAGTAAAACTAAATCTCTTTTTTTCCATTTTATCGACATTTATTGTCAAAATCATTTACTATTTTTTACCACGTATTTAGAAAATAAAAGTTAGCCCATGTTCATCCTGGATATCTAAACCATCTCTTTGCTAAATTTCATCACGATCGCGTTCAGTGGTTTAGTCGTTATCAGGCAGCAAACAGACAGAAACACTTTCGCGACACGCATTTACGTATTGGAATGGATAAATACACATTTCGTAAAAAAAATGCTCATTGATACTAGAGATAAAGTGGAATTTCTCATACAAGGCTTGTCAAAATAAGACGTCATACTATCTAAAGAAAAATTGTGTGTTGAACAAAGTGACCATACCTCTTCCTCGTGTGAGAATGATAAAAAGGGTTAAAGCTATGTTGTCGTCGTGTAGGGGAATCGAACGTATTTTACTTCGCTTTCTTTCCTTCCAGACGACTTCCATTTCCTTATCCCAATCTTAAAGGACATATGTTATTCCCGAATGGGATAAACGCTCGCAACCCTCGAACCACTGTTTTCTTTGTCCTCGTCCTACGCTCCCCTGTGGGCAAAATACGCAACAGGGGTCGGATAACGTTTTCAGTGTTCCGTAATCCCACAAATACGCGTGTAGAAGACAGAGCGCAACAATCTACCTACAGATCAGTTTTAAGCTCAGTATACCATTAAACTTCAAGTGTCTTTACATCGTATCAAAATTTGGTTGCGATTGGACAAGTCGTTCGTACAGAAATTTTAGGTGAAATTCCTTGCACACGTGGGATGAAGTAATGAGATTTGAAGGACCAAAAATGTACAGACAACCGCAGAAAATGAGGAAGGTAGATGAGGTGTGGTTAAACCCTGAACATGCTAACATAACAGTTTAATGACATGAAACATGAATAAAACAAGAGCTAATGAGGTGATAAAAATACCAAAATAGAAATGTAGATGAGGCGAGATGATCCGTTTCTGAATTTGCGTTGATGCCGTTGAGGTCGAGGCCAAATGTGCTCACAGTTTGGCACGCGGTGATTCAACTCAGAGCTTGTTTCGTGATGCACGGCGTACCGTCGTTCACGAGAGGTGCTGTAGCTGGTTGCAAGAAATTCCCCCAGTTTTCTACCTGTAGAAGCTGCAGCGAAAGTCGTCGGCTTCCGCAAAGAATGATGAGTGAACTATGACACGTTTTATGTTGACTCCTCGGACGAGTTTTGCAGTGTGTCCACATGTCGTGGCTCGCTTGTAGTAAGTAAGAGCGGTCGCTCGTCAGAGGATACCTCGTAGCGGCGAAGGGCTCGCACGTTAGCTTTGGTTCACTGGATCGATCGATAGCGTAATGTCACAGGTCGACCGTGTATCGATCGCCCATCTTACTCGTCATGACAGGTTATTCGACGCTTTTCTAGCGGGAATAAAGTTCATAGAAGCCCAAATCGAGATACGTCACTCAACTGGCACAAAGAACATATAGTTCATAGATTGTTCACTTGGTTAATAATCCAATATCTGAAAAAAGCCTGAACATCGTTTTTGAGCTTTGAATTTGCGAAGTCAGCGCTCAGACTGAAAGAGTGGAAAAACCTGCACTTTTTTATACAATTTTAATGGAATGCAGTAACAAAATTTTAATTCACACTGATCAACGCGGAATGAAATATGAAAATTTTCGTGTGGAGCAACGGGTTAACAGTTTACTAATCCTCAAACTCGAGTATCGAGACTTTTTTCCAAAACAGTAGCTTCGCGGGTGTGTCCCACCACGCAAGAACGTAAGGGCCACGCCAGTTAATGATCAAGGTTACGCTATCTTGCGGTTAAGGGTGAGATTAACTCGTTTTTTGTCATGCGCCATCATCTGTCACGACGGCAGCACCTACCGCTGCCACAGCCTTCGTGAAAGGAGATTTTCCCGGTGGCCAAGCCGCAACAGATGGGGTGTTGCGTACGCATCGAAGGCAGACCAGATCACATTACGAACCCCTAGAGACTCCTTAAACAAACTATTCCAAGTCTTCGGAACACTTCGTTTGTGGTTCTTTGAAGGTGTAACATGAGAACCAAGACAGTCTACACGTTTGAACTATGTTATATGTGTGACCACACCCTTTCACTTCTTGGAGACTGAGTAGGAACGACATTGAAGAGTTTCGCCGAATGCCGCAGAGGAGTAGCGAGCTGTAGCGTGTGACCGGAGCTAGTCCTTTGTATTATACTATTACTGTGAAAGTGGATTTGCTCGCCATGTGGACCGAGGCGAGGCCCCATTGAGGAATGTAAGCAGAACCCAGAAGGAAAGACTGCTACTATGTTTATGAGTGGGGTATTTTCGCCGCATGCAGAGACAATGACTGACTTAAGGAGCGGCACGTTCGCGAGTCTGGCTTGGGCCGACGGCTGCACGCCCCTTGCGGTGAGGTCACTGCGTTCCCAGGGCGGCTGTTGGAAGAACAAGAGGGTGAGGTGCACGTCGTGGCAGCGACAAGGCGTGGTTGCCTGCTGGTCATGTGACTTCCGTTCCGTATATATTGGAAGGACTGAGGATCTTCGGGGACTTATACGTGTGGGTTGAGTCCGCAGGTTACGTGAGATGCGACCTGGCTAGTATTGGTCGTCAGACAACTGTAAGAGGTTGCTGCGGTAATCTAGATACACTTGCTACTAGTTGCGAGTGATGTAACTTTTAACAGTTCGTATTCGAGAAAGCAACTACTAATTTTGGATGTTCGGATAACCTAGGTGGGTTTTCCGAAGTAATTGTCAGCAACTGAATTTATACTTGTATTTATGAAATAACTTTATACTTGTATTTATGATTTGAGAGTTTGTCCAAGTTTGTAAATACTGAGAATTCAATTTAATTTGTATTTAATTATTAATTATTGTTATTACACGTTTGTTTAATTGTCCGGAAAACTGAACTGGTGGCAGCGGTAAAACTACCATAGGAATTGTGGTGTTTATGTGGGGATCAGCAGCCGTCACATCTCTACTGCTCCTTCTCACAGTTGAATCCCGCTTCCACCGACACTCACACCGCATCTGGGCTTGTGTGGATTGGTTACAGAAGGATTCAGAGCAGTTGAGCATTCAAAGGCAGGATTCGTTGAGCTATGCTCAGCATGGCTTCAGCATTCAACTCTATGAACGAATCATCCGTCTGAATCCTTCAAAGAATCACAAACAAAGTGTTCCGAAGGTTGTTGGGGTGGTTTGTTTAAGGAGTCTTTAGGGGCTCGTTGGTCACATTGGGCCATGAAGTTGCTTTCGTGCTAGACGGTCAGTTCGTTGTCGAAACGCATTCTTGGTGCTAGTGCCTGCAAATTTCTTTCTCTTTCTTTCTTCACTTACCTCTAAGCACTTGAGTGCATGCGTCGCAAGGAGTGATCTTCTTGTAGGTGTACTCCTGGAACTGGTGCGCAGCGGCGTCCACCGGTTGCTGGCTCATCTCGCGCTCCCGTCCATTGCGCCTGCAAAGGGAACGTACTTAGTCGTTGGTGAAGGCTGAAGGGAAAAGGGCACAGCGCAGGACGGTGAAGGGCGATGCCATGGTTTCGAACAATCCCAAGGGAGATTTAAGGCTGAGACTCGCTAGACTCGAAGATATGAGCAATGATCTGCTCCACGTAAATTTTTGTGATTTTCCTAGAAATTGTAATAGTTATACAAAAAAGAAATAAATGTATTTACAGAGTTTTTAATTATTTTCCCTCTGAGTAACAATTTTTATAAACTCTATCCCAGTCTTGTTCAATATCTCGAGGCTGAAAATCGATAATTCGAGAATAATTCAGTCACTAAAACTGACGTTTCGCCTACCTCTCTGTGACGTCACCCGGGCAATCACAAAGTATCAAATCGCGAAAGCCTTCGCTTTTTACAATTATTTTATCAGATTGTTTTTAAGGTATTATGAATGTTCCATGTGCTAGTAACTCACATAACCATTTAAGCCACTTTTTAAAAGGTTATTTATTTGGATGAAATTAATCAATGCATCAGTAATTTATAAATAACTGAGTATTAAAAACTGTGACGCATTTATTTCAATGTTTTAATAAAACAATATTCGTGAAAAATGGTCTTCAATTCGAACTTCTTAGTCACAAGTCTAATACTGCACGTTAGTTTGCGGGATAATAATGGCTGCCAGATTTAAAAAACATAGTGTTATGTTTTACAGAGTCGTTCAATAACTTTCTTCATTGATCAGGAAGGTTTCTGAACGCTTTTATTTTTCGAATATTATGTGTGTACCGCGTGATTTTTATCCTGCTTCTACAGCACAATAAAGCATTTATTATTTCATGAGCAAGTTATTTTCTAGAGCACAATGTATTTTTAAAATATCACCTCTTGATAGATTACAGCACATAAAGCATGCTAATAAAAATTAATTTAAAATTTATTACGTCAAGGGTTCAAATGCTAATCAACTTTCTGTTCGATCACAGTTCTTTCTTTAATTTCGAATAGTCCACTTAACGCAAAACCAGGTACATTTTACTGAGAATGGAACTCCTTTTTATCATTTAGTAGGGTCAATTGATTTTATTTAGATTTCGTTTGACCGGAAGGAGTAATCTCTAATATATACCTAACACATTACAGTAAGTTTTTATAATTAAGAGTAACTTCCTACAATCTATTTGAAAGTCTTAGGATGTTCGACAAACTTACATTTCTGCTAATGACTTATGCAATGTTAATTAATGCATGCCATTTATAACATATAATACCTTAAATCAAGGATAATATTTTGTAATAAAGTTACACCAACATGTAAGAATGAAAAATGTTGCTTGTTTCCATAACAAGAGAACAAAATGTATTCCTTCTGATATATAATTTATGTAAGTTCACGACATCATGTCTTCCTGTAAAATAGTTTTACAATCTTAAATCAATTCTTAAATACAGTTAACCACCGTAAGTGGGACAATATTGAACCCTATGAATGAAAAACTACAATGTTCCGTCAAATTTTAGTCGTAAAGAGTAATCATCATGATCATAATCTACATTAATACGCAAATGTCCCCTAAAGTTAGAAGATTAAAAGATGTGTAGACCATTTTTTATTATTTTATTTCTCACCTTTCCCTTTCCCATATAACAGTATTTAAAAATTACATCAAGACGCTACTCAACCCATTTATTTTAAAACGATGTAACTTTACTGCTCGATTCCAGATAAATGAAATCACTGACGCGTCTCGTAAGTAATAAACAATAAGCAGATTCGTAGACAATCGTACGTGAGTTACGTAATGATCTGTTGTACAATATCACGAACTATTCATAACTGTTCTGATGTCCTGTTCAAATTGTTAATGCTCAATATGAAACTGAGTAAAACTGGCCTATAACTAGCAGAAGGGAAATATAGTATTTGCCATATTACTCACGTAAATAAAATTGTCTTGCTACGTGAAAGTAAACATTTATATTTTTATACAGAATATGGGTTGGATTCAATACAGATTGATCTAGTTATATTAATAACATCTCTGGCAGCGCCCAACACACATATTTACAAAAATTAAAGGATATGAAGAAGAAAACGCTATGCGCAAAATGTTTCAGTATTATCCAGAAACATTCGTGTGCAGGATAAGAAATCTCCATTAGTTTGGGAGATGACATCCATCACAAGACATTCTACATTGAAATTATACCGCACTATTAGAAAGGATGAAACCAGGAACATGTGATGAATGGAACATGAATGGAACATGACCAGCGGTGTCTAAATCGTGAGTCGGTAATCTTCAAAAGCAAATAAAAAAAAAAAAAAAAAAATGAAAAGTTGTAATATTTTCTTGCGTAGTAAACATGTTTACCATATTTTTTCCTAATGACCTAGAAACTAAATCTGTTATCTAGAGTAAGACATGTCACTGCCGGAGTGGGTAACTTCATTTCAGAATAGTAACAGATCTTGGTATCAAAAGTTAGTTCCCTCTAACTCAAAGTCATGAAACGTTTAAAGAAATAATGCAATATGTCTGCCTAACACGAATTGCCAATTTCCACGAATAAATATTAATAGCAGTCATAAAAGCGACTTAGACACAAGGTAATATTCGTTCCACGTCCTCGATGCGGAAAGAGCAGACTGTGACGCCTCAAGAGCAAATGAATTGAACTGATGATCGATGTAGGTGACGTAGTTTCAAGACATCCGGATCTACTCCCAACAAAACGCGAGGTACCTTTATCATCACCCTTACGGACGGTAGAGAAGTAAAAGAGTTGGCTACACTGTGTACAAGCCATGTACCAACATCAAACCAATTAGACTGTCAATAAATAAATTCATTAATTATTAATTTACTGTCAAGAGAGCAGTTACAAACTGCCTATGACCAAGTTGAGGACAATATTTCGTGATAACAGAAGAGGGCAAGAAGAAAAAGAAACGCGCCGAAGAGATCAAGAAAGCACTTGTTATATACAAAGGTCTGAAAGACGTAAAATCATCGCGTCGTGGAACGTGAATATTACCCGATCTATTCATATCACGTGATATTGATGACACGATTTTAATATAAGACTTAGTTATTAAACCAACTCACGACAAAATAATGCTCTCACGGCTAGGTGCATCTAAAATTCTGAAATGGGAATACAGGGCAAAATTCTTAACAATTCGTTTCTGAGAGCTGACACCAGTACAGTTTGTTCATTTACTGAAGATATTTGAGTGAATATGTATTGAAATTGAAAGTTATTGGCAATACTAAAACGATTATAATTAGATAATGGTGTTGTATTCGGTTTTTTTCTTTAACGAGAAACAAAGTTGTAGTCATAATACTAATTTCTCATAATATTAAAACGAATAGATGAAAGATACAGGGGACTAAAATGAACAAACAATTATTGACTGTTTAAACTAAATGCGCAGTGAAACACTAATTTGTAACGCTTTTACTGTCAACTGAGAGGTTTTTGTCTAATTGGACCTACTGGAAACTTGTTGCTCCACAACTTAAGTTCAATCATAATAGATACGGTTACGCAGAAATGATTGTAAATATTAAACCATGTCTAGAGCTCGTTAAATACGATTTCGTGTTTAATAGGGTGAATAACGTAAGAAAAGGAACGTGTTTCTAGAATTTTGATGGCGATGAAGGTGAAATAGTGGAGTATAGTTTCAAGATAGAACGATTACAAATAAGAATTTAAAGAATTCAATGTGGATGATCCCATTTACCAGTCGAAAGGTGATTCCATACCGTTGTTGCATTGGCAACTGTGCCCTGCGAAATAAGCACTCGTTTAGACACACAATGGCTGAAATGGCTTCCACTACCATGGAGGGAAAGTTCAATTGTTAGCATGTTACTACCATTAGTGTAGCAGCATGCAAACATACAATCAACAGTGCGGTGTAGGAAATATGTACAGGGAATTTGGAGATTTTCTGGAATAAACGTTTTTCAGGAGCTTAGGTAATTTACACACTGAAATTCTATTAGAAAAAAATTTCATTTTCCAGAAAATCTACCTCGGCGTGGAAGGGAGAAACACAAAGCAAGCAGTTGGATAACACAAGATGAATCTCTATGATCTACAAATCATTACAATATTTACAGTTTCATCGTCGTATTTCGTATATACAGAGATATGTATCACGTAATGTTTTTAACATATCCGAATATTACCAGGACTGGAGAAGGACATTCTAAAATAGGAGCAATTACACAACACACGATACGACAAAGCTTATATAAGTGCGTACTCAAATTCTTTGCAGCAGTGTACTTCGAAATATTTGGTCATAAAATTCTGAACTCTCACTAGGGTAGAAAAGTTTTTACATTTCACAATAACTGTTATCCATAAGCATTATCTAAATCCTTCTTTCAAGATTTCGTTTCTCTAAAGAAATATCTTAAGAAAAAGCAAATAATTTATTAATTAAAGTGTTATGGTGACACTACCGAATGAAAGAACGGAGTTTTGTTATGTTTTTCATACCAGTGTATTCCACTAGTTTAACATATTTACAACAATTTCATTTGTTATATGCCATACCAAAATAATATCGCTCATTGAGAACAATATAAAGAACCAATTATTCAATGAATAATTGCGGTCGTCGGAAAGAGTGTCTTAACTTTTTTCCGAATCAAACGAACTTAGTACTTCAATTTTGCTTATGCTGAACCAATGAATTTTCTTTGTATTTAGAACATATGTGATTACGAATAAAAAGAGTGCGACGGAGAACGATGAGAGGTCACAAATGTTTTCGTTTCGTCAGCCGCTGCCTTTCACGGGGTCACGGACCGACGATGCTTGGTAACTGGGGTTGACAGGATCTGAGGAGCGGGATTTGCTCTTGTTCGATAGCGTTGGAACTATCCATCGCCTGTCGGAAGACTTACAAAGACTTCTTAATTGCCTTTCAGATGCCTGTTCTTCTCGTATTGCTCTGCTCTACAGTTGCTTTTCAAAGAAAACCTTCTTCGCAATGTTTATCTGTACTTACGATAAAACAACAAATGTTCAGTTTTGGAAATTAGTTTCTTACTTCTTTGAGGTTTCAGATTGAAAATATCTTAGATCCTATCCCCAGCCGTAAGGAAAGGTTCGATTCATTCTGTAGATTTTCCCTGATGCTACAAAGATTTCGTCAAAGATATCGGTCTTTGTTAAACTAATGAAACGAAGGAATTATAAATATTACTATAAGTCCATTCCTCACGAACATCACCAAATAGCATTTTTACTTGTTATAAATGGTGATTTAAGAAAAATACTTGTCGAAAGAGAGCCAAATTCACGTAATGATGCGGCTTCTTAGTTTGTCTAACTGCAAACAATTGTTTAATGCTGCACCAAAATAGTAAGTTCGGTCAGGAAATGCCCTGAATGTTACAATTTGGACGCCATACTCTCCCGCTCGGAATGTGTAATACGCTTTTTAAATTTCAATTACTGTATCCCCTGATTTACAAAATCAATAACTCATTTATTATTTTATCATTGTTTTTATTAATTTTCTTATTCATCATCGTTTTATTAAAATGCTTGGAGTAAAAGACTGAAAGATTAAGAAGTTTGAAGTAGATTGTAATTTGAAACGTCGCCTTAAATCACATGTTAACACACGAAGTAGATCCACGTCCCTTGAAAAACGAATCGCTGGCAAAGTTTGTAATACGATAAAACATAACGTTCCTCTTTGGAAGAAAGTTGACCGGAGTATCAAAAGAGCAGAGAAATTCGAGAAAATCTAGATCTAGGTTTTGAGCGAAGTGAATAGTACATAGAGATTGCAACTAGGCCACACACGGAAGCACGGGTGCATATCTACAATAGGAAGTTGCTAGGAAGTTCGTAAATGAAACCACAAACAACTCAAGCAATAGGACTACTTATTGTTAGAGCTAGGGCCGTTTGGCATACCTCATTGACATGATGGTAGACACTGCATGGTACATTTGATTCTTTCTGTTTGGACAAACCAAGCAAATGTAACAAAAGAGGAATGAAAAGATGAGAAAATGAATGTAATAAAAACAAGAAAGAGAGATGAAAGAAAGATAATGTATTAGTAACATGACTGCTATGTCAGTAAATATTTTTTTACAATGACGTTGAGTCCTCGGCGAGACTCTTCAACCACTAATAGTAAGCAGTTTTTCATGATACACACTTATCATTATGAGTATTTTAACTCTGTAATTAAGAATTCATTATATTACTAATGCTGAAAGTACGACTTATTGGAGGATATCTTTAAAACACTATGAAACAAATATTTTTGTGTATTGCTAGAAACATGATGATATTAATTTTTTTAATGTATTTTATTGAACACGCATGTTATACGAAATTACTCGAACTTAAATAAACCTGTAATAATTCAAAAATTCGTAAATAACAAAATTTCAAATATATATATACGAACTAAAACAACTCTTCAAATAATATCCGGATGAGAAAAAAATGAAACGTTTTTATAATCATTGTTTAAAAAGGTTAATAAAAAGATATAACTTTGATTAAACGTATATACAGAAAATAGTTTTTCGTAATCCACGAGATAAAGAGACGAATTTTTGTAAATAGTATAAGAGTAAACAATTCATATACAATTTTGTATGCAAGACATTGTTTTCCAAAATGGAACCTTTACGGAAACAATAACATCCAATAAATCGTACAATCAACATGAATATTTATCATCTATACACATCACACAAACTCAACAAATAGTTTACATTAACTAATTTCACCAATGTCATAATCAAAATTACAGTTAATCTACGAAAATATGACAGTATTAGGAGCTATGCAGCAGTAAATAAATTATCGTGCGTATGCGTCTGGCCATCACACATGGACGGAGTATTGTCTTGTATTACTTCGTCCTTAATACTTAATACAAATACATCTATTTTCATAATATTTTCAAAAAAGATACTATATTATATAAATTAATTGACTCCTAAAATTGGCATTTGCGCCTCTTTAATTGAATGGGAAGGAAGTGTGAAGCCACAAACTCTCATCAATAGAACGAGTTACGTGTTATGAGCACGAATCAAGTCTTCTTAGGTTCTTCAATTCATTTTTTAATTTACGGCATTGACGAGATTCAAATTATCTCTAACAAACGTTCTTCCTCAAACGTTTTTCTCAATTAAATTCTTTTTAAATCTTAGCTCAAGGATATCGAGAGGTAAGGTAATAAGCTAAATTATATTCATTGTATTAAAGAACCATTACCATAAAAGAAATGGTCATTCAATAACTCTGTACAAATCAATAAACTAATTGTAACACATACCCAAAAATAATTCCCAGAATTTTAAATAAGAAATTATTATGTTTTCTTTTCATTTAGTAAAAAGGCTCCAAGAATATGTTTAATTTAATCACTAGTACTTCTGTGTTGGAAACATCAACATGGACAATAATTCCTCTAGTGTAGGATTTTATTCCACAAAACAATTTATATTCCCGAATTTCAAAAAGGGGAGAAAGGACTTCGGTTTTTTTAAAATTCCGTACGTCAGCAATAGAACCCTTCTGCAAAATGAATTGATCCAATCGCGTACGATCTGTATTCAAAGCATTCAGCGCTTTAGTTTCCGTCAGAAAGAAACAGATTTATTCTCATCATCGCGACATACCTTTCGAAACGTCACCAGAAGTTTTGTTCTAGTGGCATCCTTCCAATGAACGAAACGTTCGGCGAGTTTCCCAAAACCACGACATAGTGAACACCGGAAGAAAGAGAAAATTCGAACTCACTAAAATTCCAAAATCTCTAAAGAATGTGACACACTTTCCCTGCTATTGTTCACAGTTTATTTGATAGCAAGAGTGTTACGGAGAAGTGTAATGTTACAAACTAACCAGAAAATAAGTACATTTGTTTTGTCTAATACTGAATGAGTTTCACTCGACCCGAAACTCAGACCTCTTAAAATGGTTGCATAATTCTATAATATCACTTCACTGAAGAAAATTTGTGGCGGGTGGTGTCAGTGTGCGTCGACATCCAATTTCATTCAATTCTCATACTGAAACATAAATATTTAATATGAAAACAATTGTTCAGAGCAAAAACATCTAAATTATGCCTTGAAAGGAAAATGCTCATTTTTGGCGCTGAGAAAAAGGTTTCCGTGGGAAGGTTGAATTAAAATGTTTATTTAAATCTTCCTTCGCTCAGATGTTTTATTTGGTCGAAGAAGCAACAAGCATTGTGGTGCCACAGGCAGTTCCGTTTGTAGTTGAGAACAAAACAACTTACACTACAACCCGAATAATGCTAGCAATTAATATGATAATGACTTGTAATACAGGATGATTTAGAAGTCATCATACAAACTTTAAAGGTTGGTACAGGACGCAGTAAAAAATCATTTATTGTATAGGAATGTATGGGTGCAAGTGACACGGTGAGACGCAAACATGACTTTTTATGGGGACATCTGAAGACCACTTGACCCAGATGAGGATCTCGCTATTCGGATATCTGCAGCTGCGAGCGAAAAATATCTGACGGCTTTGAATGTGTACGCCAATCGCTCCACCGACGCTGCTTGTCAAGCACATGTATATCACTGTTGGTGGAGGCAAATCTGATCAGTTATTGTTAACATTGCACTCGTCAACGAACACTTTGTCTCTCATTTCTCGTGTTTGCGCTTCACCGCGTCACTTGCGCTCAAACATTCATGTACAATAAATTATTGTTACAGTGTCCTGTACCAACCCTTAAAATTAGTACCCTGAATTCGGGATCAAGCTGTATAAAGTACCATGAATTCGGGATCACGCTGTACAAAGAGCTGTCTCGAATATGAAGTGAACTTTCGACGCGATGTTTCCACACGGATAAACCTAGTAATATCATCGTCGGTACGCTCTAAAGGAAAGTGTGAAGGGAAGGACGTTAATGATCGTATCCCACCTGAGAGAGATTCGCCATCGCGGTGACGTGCTCGCAGACGCGACAGAGACACGTATGGCGTGCGGATCGCGGAGACGCGTC
The DNA here is from genome assembly GCA_002313205.1 of Laupala kohalensis. NCBI lineage: Eukaryota > Metazoa > Arthropoda > Insecta > Orthoptera > Trigonidiidae > Laupala > Laupala kohalensis. The sequence goes on along the minus strand of NNCF01131578.1, from coordinate 17,837 downwards.
GCGGAGGCAGCGACGCCACGAGAGGGCGACGTGGGAGGCGGAGACGAAGACGCCTGCCTCGTCGGCGCGTCGCGACGCCCACCCGTCCTCCCTCCGACCATCCTCACGACTGAGGATACGGCTTCCTCGTTTGCGGCTTCACTCGTTCCTTCGTCGTAGAGGGATGCAAGGGGAACAGGGGAAGAACTAGGGGTGCACAAGGAGAGTTCGGACGGACGAGCCACAGGTGGGCTTCACATTACAAAACCCCGCGACTATTTACCACTTCGTAACTTATTAAATGAATCGAGATACACGAAGAGAAGTAAACGAATTTGGGAATAAGAATAAAAGCAAATATATGTTTTATAATGATAAGAGTATTCCGAAGTTTTACTTTGATGTAATAATAGAATATACAGAGTAAAAATTGGAATGTAAAAGAAAAGTAGATTATAAGGAGATACATTTTGAAGAGTAAATGTTTAGGGAACGCGTTGCCGATTTGCGAATAGCGACACAAACGGGTATAACTCAGTAGACGAATTAATACTCTGCGATAAAATTTTGAAGAAGAGGCACTTTGATACAGATGATTGCTCACAGAGCGCAAGTGAAACATGGCATTGTATTGATCCGAAAGTAACGAAGGAACTGAGAGAAATTTGAGGAAGGATACGAAGTGAACGATGTTTATTAAATGATTTAATGGACGAAAGAACAACAACGTCGTGGAAGAAAGAAAAGAGTTATTGGGGAAGCAACGTCGTGGTACTTGAGGAATCCTTCGGTGTCCGTACGAGAAATGAACTGAAAAGATTTTTACTTCTAGACCGTTTTTTACAACAAAGAATTGAACAAGTTCATTCTCACGAAACAAATTTGAATTGTAAATATATTTTAAACAAAGTTAACTAAATATATTTTAATGAGACTCATTTGGTTCTAAACCACGAATGAAAAAGTTGGATTCGGTTGATGTTGAAAGGTAGTGGATCGTCGTCTCAGTGACGTAGGAGGATTTCGTAAATCCTAAAGACGAAGAATCCAATGCGTATAACATGTTAAGCAGCTATACCCATGATTCCAATTTCACGGGTTGCGCGGTGTGACACCCCGGGAAATATTTAAGGTGATCGGTTTCGTCTGGACTATCGCCATTTAGAATGAACTGAGCATAAACGATGACACTTAAACAAAAGGACACACCGAAGTGATCTTGTTCTCGTCAGTATTGTACCAAGCCAATTCTACGACCAATCAGAGGTAGAATTGACCTGCAAGAGGAATATAAAACACGATCAGTAACAATCGCTTTCATTTATACTGTAGGATTATTTGAGGTTCAAAGAATTCGATATGACGGTTTGTAGTTGACGAGAAAATGCTCTCCGTAGTTCAGCGAGTAATTAGTAGTGTAATTCCGATTGTAGCATAAACTTGCCACTCAGGAGAGTGACCTTCGATCACCTGTGAAATAAATCTCTTTGCATGTCAATTACTCTCAGAACTTATAGAGTTCTATTCCTTCGTCAAGTAATAGCGACCGCGTAAGATTTCGATGGCGCGGGAGGGGGGTGATTCTGTGTTGAGAATAGGGGGCGGCGCACTCACTTGTCAGCGTCGCGGGCGCCNCCGCCGCCGCCGCCGCCTCCCCCGTTGCCCGCTGGAGGCGTCTTGAGGCTCTTGAAGGCCTTGAGCCATTTGTTCTTCATGCTTCCGGTGGACGACGACGACATCTTTCGCTCGCGCACCGCGTCCGACGCCGCGTCCGCCTTCGCGCCGAACAACTCTTTCTGCAACACAAGAAACATTATGAAGATACTCAATGGAAGCGAAAGGAAGATAAGCACACGCTCAACGATAATATAAAACTTGTTTGTACTATTATCAACGTCCATTATGAAATATAATTAAATACATTGCGACCTTTAATGGACAAATAATTTTTTTTTTCTTTTTTGAGAAGAGCTCTCCACGGTTCATCGTGGTTTTACGCCACAGTAGGTCAAACAAAAAGAGGGTTAAAAACTAGAATCCTGGAGCACAAAAGAAATTTGAAATCAGTTCAACACAGAGAAGTTACTTCTCATTGCATTAATTATGATCACTTGGTGGATTGGGAAAATACATTAATTTTGGACACATAAGTTAATAATTACAAATGTTTATCAGAAATGATATTTTAAAAAATACAGAAATTATCGCACAGACACTGAAAAACTATTTGGTTTATACAATACAATATTATAATATGTTTGTGTTTGTGCTTTTTTTGTAAACATATTTTGTGTTTATATTTTTGATTATATCGTGTTCATTTGTCCTGTTGCTTTTAATTAATTATTTAATTAGACAAACTTGTTTGTTCGGGACAAACAGCGTCTCAGTAGATATAACTACCCACGTTTCGGCCATCTTGCTGTGCTCATCTTCAGGGCAGTGTCAGAGTTGTACAGACGTACTCGTACGTTTCTAGGTACGACAGCGCCTTCTACCGAGGCGCGGCTTGTCTCGGACAAACAAGGTTTTACAGACCCCAGCCGCGGAAGCCTACGTATACACTCAATGATAATTTCATTTGATGTTACATGAAACAGTGTGGGGATTATGAAGACATCATTGAGAACGATAAATCATTCTCCAAGACAAAGAATGATTACAAAGAAAATATAAGACAGGGAGAATAAAAGATTCGTGAGAAATATATGGTAATGAAACAATCAAATTCCATAATCTAGAAGTTTAAAAAATGGCACAACTATCTGTTTCAAAAAAATATACTCGAGTTTGAACATCCGGTTCAATTTTCCTAAACATATAAAAAAAAATAAAAATAAAACAACAACTCACATTTCATCTGATTTATTTCTGCTTTATAAGGCATGACTTGAAATTTTTACTTGTCTGAGTATATTTTATGGTATTTCCAAGGTAAAAAACGATGTTCTAGAGGAAAAGTTTCAATTTTGAAAATTTATTTTAGCAAAACTGTTAAACCTAGGACATTGATTTGTGTGAGATAGGAACACTGATCCGGAGTTTCAAACTCACGTACATTGCTTTTGAAACAGAGAGTCGACTGCCGGTTTACCACCCGCTCGGCGAGTGAATGTTGTGTGCTGCATAAACAACCAGGGACACTTAGGCGACGAGTACCTTAGGATCAATCACGCACCCTTCCACTGCTTCGGTCAATGATGTTCGAGGAGGACGATTGAGTCGTGTCTTTCGTCTGCTGAGGCGGAACGATGTCACGTTCAATTTCAGGGTATCAAAACTTTTTTTGATTTTGGATAAAAAAAGAAGAAAACGGTTAGAGCGATTCAAATTTGGTGTACAATTTTTTTTTTTTTGTGGGGCTTTAGGGCTCGTCAACAGCGAGGTCATTAGAGCCCTTAAAACTTGTACAGGTAGGGAAAATGCAGTTACGCACTAGGGAGAGCCAACATGACTCTCCCCGCGTGTGGGACTCGCCGAAAGACTCAGCCATACCCACTAAAAACCCTCCTGAATTACAACTCAAAACACAAATTCCAACATATCACATGACTTTACTAAAAACATTAAAAAAAAGAAGAAGAGGAAAGAGGAAAATAAAAGATACCCTAGCGCTAATAGCGTCGGGATCGAAAAGAACAAGAGTTGGTGTACAAATACATTGAGAAATTTCCTTCTTAGACTTTGATGTTTTTACTCCTCGGGAAGGGGAAGGGGAAGGGCGGGTAGGTGTGAATATATTCTATAGAAATAGTGACAGGACTGAAAGTTTTGAATTAAATGAGTTGTTGACACCAATTGACCTCAAATGAATTGTTTTTACGACATAATGCAGACGACATATACGTAAATGGAGATTCAGAAGATCTGAATAACTCGTCTCTCAATAGGAACGGGGGAACTGGTTTGGGAGTAGTTTTAAAAGATTTTTTTCCGTCTTGACTCTTCAAGCAGATTTAATCGACTCTATACACACGAAATTAACATTCTTTGGCATTTAGAGTGTGATTTCTGTGCTCGATTTTAGTGAAATTTCAAAACTGAAACCTAGCGCTCTAAGAAACAAATGGCGCCAATATTTTGCGTCAAGAATCTTCACACTAAATTTCACGTTGATGCATCTAATAGAAGTTACGTTAAGATGAAATAATTTTGCGTAGCTAATTTTGCCTCGCAGTGTAGATGTTCTTCTTTGAATTCTTTTTCCGTCTTCGTCCACCGGATCTGCCAAGCGCGTAGGAAGTAGGAAGTAGGAAGAACTCGGAACGACGGAAGAGAGAAGACATAATTTTCTTAGCCGAGGAAGGAAGTCGTATACTACTTTTACTCAAAGGGTAAAGGTTGAGACGTAAACAATTTACTTAGCGTCGAGGGAGATTCCTCATGATGAAATTGACTTAGTGAAGAAGAGCGCCGGAACAGAACCTTTCGGAAAATAACCTCGTTTGTCTACAAATAAAAAAATCCTGCATAGATATAAATACGTTCCTTATATACATTTCAAAAGTAAATATGCCCTTTATTTTCACACATAGTCACCACGAATTCATGCACTTGTCACAGCGTTTTGCAATTCCTCCTACATAAAAGTTTGCCGTCGAAAAATGAAGTTAACCTACGTTTTGAGGATCGTCATTGTCAGAAAAGTGGTAGGATCCAAGCCATTTCTTCACGTGGGTGAATAGGTAGAAATCAAAAAAAAAAAAAGCCAAGTCCAAGCTGCATTATCAAAGATGTCCCACTGGAACTTGTGTTAGCCGAGCGTTGTGAGGGAGGTAGTTGTCACGCATAAGCACGGCTCCAGACGTAAGGTGCCCGCGACGTTGGTTTTGATGGTCTATTAGTTGCCTAAAACTAGGTCAATTGCTTGTCCTAGTTTCTGAAAGTCCCTCAGTAGACGTTAGAAGTGACAGTCGTTCCACGTGCTATAAGTTAGTGAAGCAAGATTCTAAATTACCGTCGTCGTAACCTTCTTCGCTGAAAAAGTTCAATGGGCATTTCTCGGATCGTCGGAGAAGCGACGTGACGTCACGCTATTGACTCCCGCTTTATCTCAGAGTTCAAATTGTCAACATCACCTCGATTTCACTCGTGTGTTCCTGTTATACTGCACTTTAGCTATTATTTATACTTTATAATAGAGGAGGAGGGAAAAGTCTAAAATGTCTGCTTCACGCGAAGCTCCTCGCGTCTGTCAGCGCAACAGTCGAACGCTTCTCGAGACGACACGCGACGGCGGCGGCGGCAGCGGCGACTGCTTACGGTAGAACTAAAGCGTTTCGAAAATCTAAACTATTTGTCCAAATCTTAAGATTTAAAGGCAGTTTTCATCTTTGTTAAACGTACAAAACACAGAATGCAATTAACTTCACGAGGATTTATTTTTAGGTACTTGAACTACTCCCTTAAGTTCAAGTATTTTAACACGTCTCTTTTTTAAATAAAATACATAAACTTTGTTGTCAAAAAAGCAAAAGTTACAAACTGCGTATGACCACGTGGAAGATAAATAAACTAATTTACTCTCCGGAAGCGAGCGAGGGACGTATTCC
>NNCF01131578.1:0-12062 GCA_002313205.1 Laupala kohalensis | reverse complement strand
AAATCTGATTAGGATTCATCGGATTTTAAGAGGACAAACAGACCGACATAAAAGTTACTTTGTTTTATATATAAGCAAAACCCAAATCTCGTCTCCACTCGCAATTTGGTTTGCAAATTCTCCTTCCGTATCGTAACGAGAAAGAAAGCCCGGAACTGAGCCCATTCATTTGGTTTTGTGGATCTCAATTTTGATACTCATCGAACTTCCGGTAGCAGAATTTTTCGGAGATTATCTCGTTCAAACCAGTTTAAGAAATTCGAGGAAACTGTTCCAGAAAGTCCGAGACAGCGAACCGATGGTTCTCGCGATCTCTTTCATCAATTTTCTCGACGAAACCATCTCTGGATACCGAAGACCTCCCATTCCTCATCATAATGAGTGTTTGGTCTTCCACGTTTCTCCACTGACGCACAACACTTCCACTCAATACGATTTTACCATAAACAATACAAAGTTACGAATTTCTCCTGTAGAAATATTTTTCCTCCAAAGAAATCTTATAAGAATGTACACCTCATACTTGGCGGAATTTTGTATTGCAGCACTCGTTTTATTATTTTTTGACGAAAGAATGCTGGTCAGCAAGACAATATATTACATCTCAAACATCCATGTTCCTTACGTTTTTGCGTTCCTTAAGTTTTACCAGGGTTCCTTCTCTTTTAGTTTTATCTCTCATCGCTTGTAAGGCATTTTAAAGTTGATATTCCGTCTTACAGGTAATTTTCCATCNTGCGTTCCTTAAGTTTTACCAGGGTTCCTTCTCTTTTAGTTTTATCTCTCATCGCTTGTAAGGCATTTTAAAGTTGATATTCCGTCTTCTCCAGGTAATTTTCCATTTAACAACTTTCATCCATTTCTTTCTCAATCATCTAACACTTAATAATTTACTCGTACATTCCTCCATTATGTAGTCTCGCATGTAATTTACCCGATTGTCCTGTCATGTTTACCTCACGCATCCAACAGCCTCTTTCAAAACTACTCCACAGTTTCTTTTCCTCTTCTGCAAATAACATGTAGCACTGTCTTAATAACATTTCTGTTAAACAGAAAGACAATATAAGAAGTACCATTGGAAAGACACTGAGTCAGAAAATTACACATACTATGCATCTATTTACGAGAAAGAATTTCTTTAACTTTAAAATAATTTAAATTTATTACATTAATTTATTTCATAATTAATAAATGGCAAGTTCTTTCCCTACGAAAATGTCTCGAGTCGTACACATAAAATCACCTGATGAGGAAAATATTAGGGGTTCGTGAATAAAACAACGATCTAGCACGGCTTCATTTCACTAAAATTTCGTTTTTTTAAAATTTATTTGTTTATTTAAAAACCTCCGACCGGGGAGTGCATTAGACCTGCAATAGAGTGCATTAGCTTTTGGGACACACGGACACATAAACAAAATCGCATGTCGGTAACCTTCTAATATATAATTGACAATAAAAGAAATATTGCAGTATCTTGAAAATAGTTACAAAAGAAATAAGAATACGGTTCTCTGATATATTAGGTGATATTTTATGGATAAGTCCAAGGAAACAGCATTAAATGAAATATTTTTTTCACTACTCAATAGCTTTTTAATGTACTGTGCAACACCTACTCATTAATCTTATCTCCGAGAAACCGTTATTTCGTGTTACATTGCCCAGAGTTATTCTTCATATATCTATTTAAGAATCCACATTACAGGAAATCTGTTGAATGAAGTTAATACCTTGAATTGTATTTTCGAAGTATCCAAAACCACGAACTTGTGATTTTTAGAATACTCTATCCTGTAGTCAAATGTCTGTAAATGACTCTTTTTTGTCGCTGTAATTTCACTGTTTTCGTATATTTCGCATTATATCGATAACAATGTTTTCGTTTAAGATCATAGAAATATCCTTGGAATTATGTGAAATTCCTTGTATCTATTTATTTAATGTCTTATTTTATGATGCGGTGAGGTTCAGACCACCGGGATAATTCATTCAATTTAGTCAATATATTACAGAAAAAATTAAGTACTAAAAAAGAGAATGGCTTATGGTGAATTTCAAAAAATAATATGAGAAAAAAATCTTCCAAAAGCAATGCACAAGACAGCCAATAATAATAGTTCTATGTTAAAACGCCGTGATTTTTTAGATCACATGAGAAAGTGTAGCCTGAAAATAATGCGAAAATTCAATGTTCAATACATTGAGAAAATATTAATTTTTAGAAAAGAAAAATATTTAATTCAGTACAAATATCTCATTCAAAATTCATTTTCTAAGTATCAATATTTCACCTTTAAGAATTGATAGATCTTTAATTCTCCATCTTATTTTAGCTACTATTGTCACTTTTATTGCAAATAGCGTGATTGGTGTTTCCCTTATAGAAATATAGTGTAACAGTGTGCGAAGAAAAAAATTGTTTTCGCTCGATAAGCGTTGTATAATTGCTCGGTTCAGTGTCGCGGTGGCGCGGATGGATGCATTGTCACATTGAGGGACAGAAAATGCGATGAGTTCAACTCGAGTGGAAAATAGGTCGTCGGAGCAAGTAAGAGTGCAGTTCACGGTGGATTTAACCGCTACGATCTGTTACATAACCACTTTGCTCTCCAAGAATGATTTTAAACATGCATCAATAAGTAAGCTCTTACACGTCATCCATTTTTATCTGAACGAAAAAAAAAGGTCATAGTCCAGCTTAAATAGGTTTTAAACCTCGGAAAAATTTTCAAACAGAGGAACTATTTCAGTGGAGTTGGATAGATGGGAGCTGTTAATGTTTCACTTGAAATAATACAAATTTTCAGCTCTACAGGAATGCATATTTGGACAAGGATACGACTGTTTCCGTAAGAATAAAATTGAATGGTACGAAATGGGTCTAAGGAGTTCCGTGGTTTCCTATATGAGATACAGTTGCACCTATATAAGATTTAAGAAATTTTTACAGTACGCCAAAGGTTTATGTAATAACAATTAATTTTATATCCATGTATAGAGTTTAAAACCAAATTACTATTACTGCAGCAGAAAAGAAAAATTTTAATCTTCGTGTTAAAAATGTAGACGCAACTGAACAATTCATTGAGAGTAAATTCCAGAGCATGTAATGCACAGTCCACAGCATCATAGGGGTTAGCGCCTCGCCATGTGTAATATAAAATGTAAATATAATGCGCAATTGAATTGAATATACTTTCGCATGCCAAGTCTAATTTCGATCAAAGATTTGTTTCGGAACATTCGATTCATTAATAATTCTCTATTTAGAACAGAATCTTCGAAATCTTTGCTCCAAAAATGCAGTCTTACCAAGCTGTTTTCATGGGTATAGTTAAAAATATCACATATATCAAATCAATATCATAAATAAAAATCAAAGAAGGTTTTTATTTGTGTCGCAATTCACGGAAGTGAATCACTGAGCGAATGTACAAAAAAGCAAAAGATTTTACCACGTAACACATTGAATTAAACTCCCTGTCGTGAATGAAGAAATAATTATATTCCTTTAGCAAAGGGAAAAGCACGTTTTTTGATACAAATAAAAGCATAAAAATTCGTTTTGATTTGATTGTCCTGTACGCAAATCTATACGCTTCGATGGACACATTTTTATATTTGACAAAATTATGTGAAACGAACGGACTCAGATCCTACAATATTTTAAAAAAAATGGATTTTTGATTCCTTCATTCTCAAAAAACAAAAATGAACAATTTATACTTCGAAATAAATGATTATGCATTCTATCCACTTCAATAAAGAACGGATAGAAAAAACCCGGATATAGATATATCCTTCATATCAGAAATTAAAAGAAAGAATTTAGTTTCATTAGACATACACTAGAAACCAACAACATAAATACACGATGAACGAAATTTTTCTAGCTTTTGAAAGTCCATTGAATTAATAAAACAACCAACACATCGTCTTGAATCATCTGATGAAGTCACAAAAGACTTGACGAAACGTTGCGTTTTTGAGATTGAAAAGAAGTTTGTATCTACCAAAAAGGTCGTAATTATTAATTAATAAAATATTAGTACTTTTATTGTTAGTAAAAACGTTATATTTAAACAATCTCCAAAGTCTCGTGAGTAAAATTTCGAAAACTCAGCTACTTTTTTCATTATAAATTAATGTAAGCGTAAGGAACTGATATTCAGGAGAATGTGTGATGTACAGAAATAAAATTGTATTTTCACCTCGAAAATATCTACTTAAGAATAATATATTTTTTTAGAATGAAAAAAATAATGTGAACCATATTCAAACCACCACTTCATGAACATAAAAATCAAAACGGATGGGTAACATTTATTACACATATCATCAATACAAACACATTTATTTCAGTCTGGTGATTGAATGCAAGGGTAACACTCATATGGACACAACATTCCCAGAAAGGTCTGAGGTTAAATGCAAAGGAGGAGTTCTCATGCAATGTGTGATGGGGCACGGTACACAACACAAATACAGGAGATGTGTTCCAGGACGAAAAAAAAAGCATGATCTTAGTAGACTCGAAACAAATACTGATAAAAATTGTGGACTTAAAAATATTGTTCGTAAGGAAAAGTAATATTAACACATCGAAAAACAGAAAAAAATATAAATAAATTTTGTAAGAACATTAAACACTCTCAATACAGGTAAGAGCATTAGTATAATGAGAACGTTCGTGGCAAACAAATAAACAAACACCTAGGAATGGAACATTGAAACGTGGAGGGTGAGAGAAGCAGAGGAGGAGAGGAGAAAGAAAGTGGATCAGTGAAGAACGTCTACAGGGTCCTACAGGTTCTACAGAGAATGTCTTACACAGAGAAGCGTACTTTTTGTCCTGAGGCCACCTGCAGCCGACGGGCCACTGATGCGCTGCGGCGGATGTGGCTACGTCACGCGTTTCCCCCACTTCCTCCTCCCCATTTCCATATACGTCCCCCACCCTCTCCACCCTCATCCCAACCCCCACGCCACGCGACTAGAGCGCCGCTCAGGGAGTCATCGGAAATCGATAAGGAACTTTCCAAACTTTGTCGTGTCTCGCGTGCTGTGAGCAGAGGAACGAAGGAAGGCAAGTGCGTAAGAGACAGAGAGAGAGAGAGAGAGGGAAAGAGAAAGGAGAAAGGGATAAGTGAGGTCGGATTGCGAAGATGACGCGGTTAAGACGACCGCTCAGGAAGGATTACAGTCGAGGAGAGGACGTAAGGATACTACTGATCAGAGAAGATAAGCAAACTAGGTGATGAAAGGAATACTTAAGATCATTAAAAAAGAAAGAAGATGACCTTATTTTATATTTTGGTAAGATAGGTGTTGTCAATTGTTCCCTCATAAATTGTCTCCCAGGTAACGTTCATCGTGTTTCTTTGTCCTGCCACTAGAGAGCACTAACGTCTTATAACACCTTTTATTTGTCTCTGTTGTACGTACGCTGAATTTCTGTCGATTTCGCGACATGCTATTCACGACCCGAAATAATTCTGGAGTAGTTGTAATATTAATGCCTAGTTTTTCATTGGTGAATATTCATCTTTTTTATCTTACTTTACTCATACCATAATAGATTCAACAACATAGATAAGCATGGATCAAAACGTAGCAATCTTAAATACTCTCTTAATAATTCTTTTTAACAGAGTGAGAATTATTCGCACAGATTTTTCTTGTATTTAAGATGATTCTGAACTAAAGAAGAGGTAAACATGGTGAAGAAGTTGTGATGACACGTAATGAAGGGAGAGGTGGGCCTGAATTTCACGAAGTGGAATATGAAATAAAGAAGTAAATAAGGGAAAGGCAATGTACTTGTACGAGTAGAGATTACGATCGACTCTTTCATGCGCGAAATAATGCAATGAAAGGTCACCAATAAAAAGAAGCTACTGAACTTTTTAAGAGACTTCCCTTGAACACTTCAGCAGATAACATCGTCTCTATATAATATTTCTCTTTAAAAAAAATAATATTTTTTTTTTCAATTCAGACAGCATAATATAATGTCAAACTATCTATTCAACATGAGTAAAAAGTTATATTTAATAAGGCTTGTTATAATTGAATTCATGTCCTCTAGGCCTACATCATTCTTATGTTCACTATCCTCCATCTTTGAGCCATAACCTCTTCCTTTCCTTGACCTATTTTATCACAAACCCTTTCCGCATGATCTATGACACTGTTGAACCGTCATTGTTTCACAGAATAATTTAAATGTTGATTGTCAAAATAATGTCAACATAATAATGAGTTTAATTTTATGCTTGAAGTGTAGTAGACAAATTCGAGTCGCAGTTTGAAATATATTTTTACAAAACTGAATACCATAAAAACTTGGTTTTAATTATTGCTATACGAGTACATTGATTCAGAACGATAAAAGGAATACTTAACGTCCAGGAATAGCCTTGATTCCGAAATTATCCAACTTGCACAGTATTGGACGAGTAAGTTTATACATTTTGAAAGAAATGTCACAACTGAGTGGGTACTTTATAATACAGAAAATTTTAAAAATTTTAGTTTTCAGAATTATTTGCTTATAGTACGTAATTACGCAGTATTTTTCTATCCAGACTGACGGAAAATACAATTTGCACTGAAAACTTAATGAAAGAAGCGCATATTTAAGACCTCTAATTTTTTTCGTTTTTAGGTTATGGTCTTCGCAGCCATTAAATAATTTTGTTTCTACGATTCGATTATTTAGATTATACATTCAGTGGATTGTTCGCCTCACGTAACACAATGAAACTCTGGCGGAGATTTAGTCAACAGTCACGCGAATGAAGATTCACATCTACTTATTAGCAGTCAATTTTAATTGTATTTCTTCTCTTGTAAATCATCATTATTATGCGTACTTTGCATTTTAGTTGCAATAATTCTTAAGAAGAGTCCTTTGAAATTCGAAATAATTTCATCGATTACTTTTACCAATTCCCATAGCAAGTAATTCACTATTATTAGCATAGATTTATTTACTGCATTGGATTATTTTTCCAATTGTTTATAACATAAATATTTAATTGTTAGTTTAGAATGTCATTGACTTGCATTATGGGGAGAGATGTCGCACCACCCATTTTCTTGCCTCGGGAGCTTCTTGCTGCTTCGTGTGGGCGGATGGATATCGATGGACGTGGTGGTGGTGGTGGGGGAAGACACAAAAACAACGTCGCAGCGGGAAGCGTCGGGTGGGAAGGAAAGGGAAGGGAAGACAGGCCTGCCGATCGGCATTTGTCAGGCGCAGCGCAGGGTATTCTCCCCCTCCCCACCCTCCCCCATGCCCTTTCAACACACCGTAGAGCTTGTAAGAAGGTCGCTGGGGCAGAAGGACGAACGAACGGACGAACGAACGAACGAACGAACCAGCAGAAGCGGGGATTCCCAACACACTCTTCAGTTACTAAGGATCGGCGAGGCGATTCTCTTTTGCAGTTTACGACGTTCCAGCTGCTCCACCACTTCATACACAAAAGCGATTTCCACATCACCAAAATCCCTTAATGCTAAAGTAACCTGACGTGAAATTCCTGGAAGATAGTAAACGTACTCGCAGTATATAAAAAGAGAATTTTCAAATTTTCGAAAGAAGCCTTCAGCAAAAGTAAAACTTTCAGCAAGTTGAAAGAAACGAACAAGACGTTTAGCGAAGAAAGTTTATGACTTCGGTTCCAGATTTAATTTTTAAAGATAATTATGAAAATAACATTAATAATATTTTCGGTAAACACATTGCCATTTTTCTAGTTTTTACAACGCATTACAATTTATAATTGGCTATGTTTTGTTTCATTTATCACGCGTGATTTGATTCAATGAGTTGTTTTTTCTTCGATCACAAATATTCACTTTTGAATAAGTATAAATGCGTAGTCAAGGACGATTATTGTATTTTAGTTTTTGCTGCAAGTTTCACTCGCGATTCACTGTACTAGTCAAGATAATGATTCAAAAAGCCAGACTTATTAGGATATTCGTAGTATATCTATTTGATCATTGGATTACATATCTAGAAAATGATGTAAATATTTATTTAATGAAAATACAAATAATTTCTTTTTCGACCGAGGGTCAGAGTACAATTATATATTGTTAATTTTTTATAATTAACATAAAGAAACGAAAATCTACTGCGATAAAATATTGATCAACAACAATCTTCCACTCTTTATTGAAATTTTTTAAAATTAATATTTCAGACAGTATAATCAACAAAATGAGATGGTGGTCACATAAATATCGATTGTCCAGATATAAATATTAGACAACTTCTATCAACAATTCAGATTCGGTTGATATATGATTAACAAGTCCTTGCCTCTGTCAAGACACATAAGAGACAAAGGGAAGAGTCCAACACTGAGTGCGCACTGAACACGGGGAACTGTGAAAGGTCAAGCAAAAGCAAACGAAGTCTCCAGGCAAAAGTTCAGCGGTCGCCATGAAGGTGGCGCCGGTTGCAAAGGTAGATATGAACCAAGCACATAGTTCCCATACGCTCACTAAGAGCACTAAGGGTACGATTTGGCGTTATAGAGTTAAGAAATCATAAAGTAAGCTACGTCACAATTCAAAATGAAATGGACGTTTAAAAGACATGTTTATGAAATTTTTGAATGAAAACGCTTTACAATATAATTTAAAACAACTTTTTATGTTAGTATTATCAGCGATGTAATGTGTACATTAAATATTTCGTTTATGATCCATAAACAAAGAACTATTTGTTTTGAGTAAAAGGCACTTTAACACTTCTAATGCTCGCTCCACCAGCAGACTTCATTGGAACCATGAAGTAGCATCTACGTATTATATTTTTCCTTTACAGAAGATAAATTTAAAAAACGTGAGGAATGTGTTTTTAAACACAAAGTAGTGATAAATTTCATACATCACAATCTCGAGAAATATGATTTATTTAAATTCTTTAAATATTTTCTCCAAAATTGTTTTAATATTAATCTTATTTTTTTACATTTCTAGCATAAATAAAAATACAAGACTTAAAATATTCAGTTCTTTAAATTTTCAAAGCTCTTTCTCCATAGCAGAAGAGACAAAAGGAAAACAACCACGAAGCCTTTCAACGTCCAACTATTTCCAAGCGCTTATAAACTATGTATAGGATTGCATTAGCATTGAGCCCATTAAAGAGAAAAAGCGATTGAGGAAATGGAGCAAGAAACCACTGAAGTGNATTGAGCCCATTAAAGAGAAAAAGCGATTGAGGAAATGGAGCAAGAAACCACTGAAGTGATTTTCCCACAAGAGACACAAGTGCCGCATCAACACTAAACGATACTCTATATTTTATATTTATTTATTTATTTTCTATCGGCAAGAGGCTGTCGATTGGTGATATCATTCAACAAGATATACACGGTCAGGCAGAAAAGTAATGAGACTGATTTTTTATTTACCAAAGTTTTTTATTTTTTTCAAACATCAATGTTATCCCCTTCAAAGTAGTTCCCTTGGGCAGCTACACACCGATGGAGACGTTGTTCCCACTGTTGGTAGCAGTGCTGGAAGTCTTCAACCGGTATGGTCTTCAGTATGTCTTCGTATATGATACCAGTGTATACAAAACATTTTAAAAGAAGAATTGTGGAATAAATGACTTTATAGAACGTCATAAAAAAGTAAAAATAAAATGTGAGCGTGTATATTTCTTCTCATTGTAAATCCCCTTTGAATTTATTTACATGGTAAAATTTTCGTGATTAATTGAACGGTTGTATTCAGGCAATCAGCAAAACTTAGCTCCATGGATGAAGACAACACCCTCCTAGGACCTCTAAAATGCTTTGACGCCAGTTGTCCTCATCATTTTAATAATACATGGTTGACCCTTTTAATAATTATATTATTTCAAAAATGTCAAAAATAACTAGGAATGCTTTATGTAAATATGACAACTCTCTTTTTCACCCGATATGTGGCCTGAGATCACGTGTTGCCATCATAAGACTACTACCGCGACTCTACAACTTTGTTTCGCAATTTCGTAACAGACCACAAAAATTTGTAATAAACAGATTATTCATAAAAGTCTAAAAAAAATAGAATACAAAAACAAATCGAAGGAGGAGGAAGTGCGGTGCTCCTTCTATTTAATTTTCCAGGATAATGTCAATGAATTGGTTATAGACAGATACAGGCTGAAGTTGAATGGAAATGTTAAAACTCACCAATTCTAAACGGGTAAAAGAAGGAAATGAAAGGGGTTTTTAATTTTCCAAGAATATGTTAATGGATACTTTCTACAGGAAACAAGTATTAAGTGGAATTGAATTTTTAAAACGCAAAATAATTTCTCATCCCAGGTACACTTTTATCACACACATTTTGGTAATTCTATTTGTACAAATTCTAGTTAGAAATTGCCAGTTCTACGAGATGAAATGAAGTCGTTTCATTTTACCACGATATTTAAAATATGCTATCTGCTTCAGGGCTATGATGGGGTGAGCATTTACCCCACCCTGGCCCAGGAGGGTTAAGTGATGTTCTACTTGAAACTCTGATGAGTTTTGTCCCATTGTTGAAAATATTTAAAATGTTAAACTTTTTTATTGTTGTTATAGCGTTCTTTTTTTATAGCAAAACACAAGGCTAATTAGAACTACTTTCGTACAGACTTGAAAAATTTAAAGTATCATGTATTAAAGTATTATTTCTCTTTTAAATTCGAGAAAACTAATATAACTACTACTTTTTAAAAATTAACAAAATGTTACTTTCTCCATTTCTCGTACTAATACATATACGCTAAAATGCATTAAAACTGGACATGTATAAATCGGCATGAACAGTTCTAATTGCTCACATGACCTCTTAATGTAGTAGGAGAAACAGCACCAGTTCCAGACACCGTTACTGCACTGCATGTCATCTGAGTTGAAGGATGTTTCAGAGTTACTCACTGAACACTGTTACACACTTGCCTCATCAGAAATATCCCTTTCTTCACTATTTTACTACCCGACGTCGCTGTCGGGCGAAATTCAGCCATCTCTCTATCATTCGTGAAGTAGAGTTTTTATGTAATGACTGTAAATTCTCGGTCAGTCGTCTTTAAATTGTACTTCTGGCTCGTTGCTACTTACTGCAAATGGATTCTGTGCCTTTATATCACGCGTTTCACGTAATCAACACATGAGAGCTGAAACTGAAAGAAAAGAGGTCTTCATTATTGCAAACGAATGTTCTTGCCTTGTATTTTGTATTTTCGTGGTCCCGTCATTTCATTTTCTAAGTGCGCGGTCTGCTCTTCCATACGTAGCGTGTTTATGCAATCTACCCCAAATATCCTCTCGTGAACTGTCATGGGAATTAGAGACGTTAGCTGGATGCATGTCCTCCATTCTGTTGGTTCAAAATCTTCTGGACATCTTCCTCGCAGTGATTAAACATTGCGTATAAAATTTGAGTATAATTATACGTTTATCTATAGAAATGAATATTCCGTTGGAGTCATAATAAATGTGAATATGGGGAGAAATAATTTCTGCGCATATCCTCTCTTAAGAGGTTTCGTCCATTTACATAAATCTCTGTAACTTATTTATTTTTTTCCATGTCTTTGATGTAAGTAAGTTGACAACAAAATAATGTTTATTCTACGTCGTTTTAAATATTTTTACACTCATGCTTACTAAATGAAAAAAGATGGCACCTGGGATCAAATACAGGTGATGTGCTCGAAACGCAGATGCACTGACCTATGTGTCAATAGTTACGCTATTTACGTTCCGTATACACATCTAACCTTAGGACAAAAGAACTTTCTAAATCTGTCTACGACATTTATCTTTCTGTTTTTTTCTTGTGCTGATAAATCACTGTAGATACTAGAGGACTTGCTAGAGAAGTTTGCATTCCTCCCGACACTAATTTAAATCCGCGATCGATACTTTATCGCAAGTTTCCAAATGCCGCAGAACCTCGAAGTCCATGTCGTACTTGGTGACGTAGGCGGCGGAGGGGTGTGCGTTGTTGTGCATGAGGTGAGAGGCGGACAGCTAGGAGACGACCGA
>NNCF01131577.1:33423-72445 GCA_002313205.1 Laupala kohalensis | reverse complement strand
GAGATGAAGTTTGCTTGCAGCGATAGCTCGGAGTGTAATTGGAAGTAGAGAGCTCGTCAAAAGTGGCTTTTGAGCGGCAGGAATACTTTCACAATTAATTTGTGTCAGCGAGCGTGGGTGAGACGTCTGGTTCTCTGCGAGCTGGTAGCAATTCTAGCTGTTATTCCGTAACCTGGCAGTGACTTGCAGAGGCGACAAGTGAGCGTTGACACGCATATTAAACATAGTTGGATGATAGTAGAAACGTCATGTGAGTGATGCTATGATGTACTATTATGTAATTACGTCATGTAACGTAATTACGTCATGTTGATCCATTACGTTCATTGACTCATCGTTCGTTGATTCCTTGTTCACTCGCTGTTCTTTGCAATTCGTAGGCCTTGGCTCTTATGCAGAGGGCCGTGGCCAGATGTAAACACAGGAAATGGCGTGTGTTTGTTGTAATGATAGCGCTCGAGGGCTTAAAGGCGTGACCATGGGGGAGTGTAATCGGTTCGTGTTGTAACCGAAATGCGGTTGAGTTGTTACACCGTGTAATATTATGTCAGTTTTTCTTTTCCTGCATCGTGGTTCACCTTCTGCACCTTTTTTCACATGATTTTCCTGCAACAGATTGTATGATATAAGTTAGAAACTGTAAATATAAATTGAGAAATTCTTGTACAGTGTAGAAGAGTTTCTGTTGTAATTGTCATCAAGATTTCCTAGAACGAGTCCAGTGAATGAATGTTTTTGAGGTTAGGTGGTAATTCATTTCATAGTTGTATAATCAGGAATTCAATCCTTTATCATCAACCACTAGTTTCTTAAAAACACAATTTACTTGAAGTAACGCTGGTTAGATTATATGCTTCTGCTATTATTTGTTACATACAGTTCATAATTTTCAACTTGAGAAATCTGTGTAGTAGAATTGAAATATTTATTGGATAAACAACTCTAAACATTATCATTTCAAAAAATTTGTAATAAGGTAGTTCATACTTTATTAGGAAATTAGTACCACCACAAAATACTGCGACATAATATTCTACACTCATTACCACACATTAATTACACAGCACAATTTGTAGTCAAAGATCCAGGAAATCATTCACACTTCTGATCTATTATATATTTCTCATGCTATGAAATTAATGAAAACTATTTCACATACTGACACTAATTCACGTTATAATGCACCCTGTAATTAGAATTCTTGTTATTTTCTAAATTTAAAGTAGAACGGTTATTTTCTAAATTTAAAGTAGAATATTAAATATTCCATCTACTTGTAAAATGACCAACTCACAAGTATCATCAACTGGGTTTAGAATCAGTACAAAGACCTCATAGAGAAACAGATGGTCGATTTAAAAAGGGATATATCTTTAACCAATATTATTTTAAAAACTTCAACTCCCCTTTAACTAGCAAGAAAAAAACCAAATGACACAACTGAACAAGCAATGTTTAAACAACGTTTCGTGAAATACATTGTACACTTCTCCTAACATATTTATTTTTAAACGTTTTCAGCCCTGTCATAAAAGCGATGCTCCGAGGTTGGTACAAATTTCCACGTTAGGTTTTTGTTTTTGAAACTAAAACAAGATGGCGATTATCGAGTCTTTGTGAGATGTAACAAGGGAATATGAAATTGTGGAAATGAATTTCTCGTAATTTTTGCGATTCTACTCTTCATTCTCGGGTTTCTAGTATTATTTGCATGTGCTGTGGAAGGAAGTTTATTTTAAAAGCGCTTTGTTGGTTCTAAAAAGTAGTATATTTATAGTACCCGAGAACTGAAGATACATTGGCTTCTGTGCATTTATTTTAGATCGTAATAAAATGCCGTTAATGCGTTTGAATCATCACACTGTTCACTTTATGTGTTCAGTTGGAAACTTATACAAGAAAAAGGAACTGACTGATTGTGTAGTGGTTACAAGGGGAGGATTGATTCATGCTCACAAGATCATTTTAGCAGTGTACAGTCCATATTTAAAGGTAAGTTTTCTGTCTAAACCTATTTCCAAAAATTTGTTAAGTTATGTGAGAGACTGTTCTGGTTGTAAACTTTCTCATTTGTTTATAAAATTTGTATAGACTTGAACTCTTTGTAGACTTGATGAAATATTGGAAACAATTATAAGAGCTTACTGATTACTATACCTCCTTAGTTATTTTGAATATGTTGTTTGTGTTGGTGGAAGTTGTAACTTAGTTATAAGTTATTACTATAAATGTAAGATAGGAAGCTCATATGATAACTTTATATATCAAGATCATTGGGGGATGAGGGAAACATTTCTTACATGCATGAACGTTTTTGCTTTTTGAGTGCATTATATCCAAGAATTTTAATAATAGGATAGTTCTGTTCAAGATAATGTGAAGGTCAACAGCAAATGAATCGATGAACTCTTTCTGAAAATATCATTGCTAACTAATTGATTTTTCTCTAAACATCCTATTTCATGCATTCAAACCAGTTTCTTACCATTGTACTATTCTTCAAGAAAACTTCAATTAATTTCAAAAATAATTATTTCTTGTAAAATTGCATTGGTTATTGCAGAGTGCACTTGCTGTTTAACACACTGTTCTCGTAATGGGTCTAAAAGTACAACTGGGAACGTCAAGTACAGGAATATATTGTGTATACCTGTGAATTGGAGAGTTTTTTGCTGCATAATAGTAAAGGAATACAAACATTTAAGTTCTATATACATAAAAATTGGTATTTTGATCTATGACCAGATATTATGGATCGTTTTTTGCTAAAAGAGAAGTTTGTTAACATTGTTTATCACAATGTCATGCACATCGTTGTTGTGTTTCCTGTTAATGCCCCTTCTTCAGCATTGCTGAAATAATATAGCCAAATAGGTATATGGAGTAAACTAAAACTGAATGTGATAGAGTTGTGAATGTGTTGCATGGTGTAATGTCTTGCAAATAATGAAACATAAAACCATCAATGCTTGTGGACGTGCTTTTTGGCTTAAATTGCAACTTTTTTTGTGCAGCATATCTGAGAAAGGACTAACCCATGTCAATTTACTCAATATTCATGTTGGTACTATTAAATATATGAAAATACTCAATATTGTTTCAAATAAATTCATTAAAATCGTGACATAGCATTTTATAAACCAGAATTCTATCGACATCATTATTGCACAGCTAACTTATGCAAAGAATACATTGGCCACAAAAAAAGAGTGATGAATAATAACAATTTAATAATTAGCAATTAATAATATCATTTAATGAAACATTTATTTTGTACATCAAAGTATGATTTTCTTTGAACGTTGGCAATTTTTTTGTTTCTGGACCATAACATTTATCTTTTTTTCACCATAAGATTGAAACTACCTCTACAGGCCACATTTACAAGAGCTGCCATTTTCCATTCTATATCAGGTTTGGGTAAAAGTAGTTTTTATTCCGTTTTCTTAGGCATTCAGTTTTTTTCTTTTTTCAACTTGACAGCTGCTGACACTTCTAATTTTATTTTACAGTTGTTCATTATTTTGAAATAGATTGGAGTAAATATTACATTGTAAAGTAGAGTCTGCCATTTTCATTAGAAACTGAATCGAAGGGTCCCCTAGCATATCTGATTCACTCCACTCTTGACCATTATACTTATTTTATTAGCAGGCTGATCACTTTGGATTTGTTTATTTAGTTACTAGAAAACTAACATTGTCGTAAGTATAAGACATAGTCTAAAAGCACATAATGGCTCAAAAATCCATCCATAATGAGTAATAATGCGTATTACATATAGTAATAATATTTATGAGCATGTGAAACCAAAAACCCTGTATCCCATTATTAGGACGTTAACCTTTTTTCCATGTTAGGAATCAATGCTATCACAAGACAATATTAAAATACTTTGTTTTTTACTAACATATTATAATTAGTAAATTCTGGGAATTACAAAAGCTGTTAAAATAACTATAATATTTACAGTTTCTGATCAGACATTTTGTGGATTCACAAAGAAGGAAACATGTGATTACACAGCTTGCCTAATTTGCTTATAATATGATAATTAGCAGTTAAATCTTGCTTGCAATGGCCAACATGGTTGCCTTCAACACAAAACTGTTACATGCATTGTTTATAAATTATTTAAAAATTGTTTGGCAAAGTATCCCAAAAATGGGGCAGTGGGCATATGTGGGTTAATGCACAATGCAATAAAATGGAACCACAATTATATTTTAACCTATTTTGGTATTCTTAAAACCTCTACTAATGTTATTCTTAAAGAACATGCTCTAGTAATAATCTACATTTAAGTTATTTCATTTATATTCTTTCTGTTTGAAGTGTTAATAATTAATTAAGTACTATGGCTGCAATAATGTACTACTTCCATTGACAAACATTCCATTCAGTTTCAGTTTTATAGCAAGAGTTTTCATCATTTGGAATAATTTCTGTACATTGTTGAAGGTTTTTATGCTGAGCCTGTATTGAGAAAACTGCATTAGATTGCTTTTCTATAAAAATAATTGTGTAGTAAATCATGTAAATAATAGTGTCATGTCAGAAGCGAGCATACCTTTCTATTCGTAGTGTTTTAATGCAGTTAATCTTTTTGTAGCTTTGACTTATTTGTGTTGCATAATCTTTGATGCATTGACTGTTTTATTTTTATTAATATGAGTAATTTTTCAGTAGTCAGTTGCGCTTTAATTTTTGTTGGTACAATATTGAACCTGTAAGTTCTTACATTGCCTGAATATTGAATTTTTCTCCCTCATTATCTCACTAAACACTTTATGGTTTATAAGGGTAGCCAAACAAAGTTTTTAATTAGGGTTGTTCTGTATTTGATATTTTTGTCCTATAATAGAAAATTGCGCACATTTTTACAAATCTTGAGACAGCCAATACAGTGATATGTCAATATTCCCTTTTTCCTACCATGATTGCATTTGGGTTAGTTTTTTGGTCAGTTCAGTAAAAAAAGAATAACCATGGTAATGAAAGCAGTTGTAACTATGCTAGTAACCAATGAAAATTTATTTTTAACCACTATGGATCTATTAGAGCAGAACTTTGTTTTTCTTCCTGATCATGTAGGTCTGTTTTTGCTTTTCATGAAGTATCCCCTAAGGAAGTACTAGATATTGTAGATGGTTCCAAAACATCAGTTAGTGTTGATATTTATGCTTCTGTAGTAACATATTAAAGCATACTATTGATTGTATTTTAAATCCACGTACCTGTTGCTTGAACAGATGCGTAAGAGATGGTATTTTTCCTGAAATATTAAAAGTCTTGAGTTGTACCTGTTTTCAAGCTAGGGCCTAAAGGTAATCAGGCTAGTTATCATCCCATCTCATTGGTGCCATATTTTTCAAAAGTCTTTGAGACAATAGTTAATACATAATTATATGAATATCTTCTTCAATTCAACATTATCGGCAATTCTTAGTTTGGTTTTGTAAAGGGAAATTCTACCATTGGATGCTCTTCCCAAAAATGTTCTTAGATCTTATGAAAATAAGGACTTTGTTAAAGCAACCTTTTGTGACCTGAGCAAAACCTTTGATTGTATGGAACACACTCTTATTAGACAAATTGAAATTTTATGGTGTTTATGGGTCGGTTCATAGCTTTTTTGAAACCTATTTGGTAGAACGTAAGCAAGTGATGTGTGTTGGAAGCAAGAGGTCAAATGTGGCATGTGTACAATATTGAGTCCCTCAAGGCTCAGTTCTTGGGCCACTTTTATTTGTATTAATGTTCAATGATTTTCCATCTGTACTTAAATGTCACTCTATATTGTATGCCAATGACAAAAGCTTTTTTCATAATTGTTCTGACCTACAAACTTTGAAAACCTTATCTGCACCCACATTGTCACAAGCTGCAATGTGGTATAGGGCCAATGACTACATGCTAAATGAGAACAAGACTCAAACCATGTATTTTTGCCTGAGGGATGGCCTCATTGTTAGCAAGTGTTAAATTTTTATGTATCTATGTGGATAGAAATTTGTCCTGGGAAGCCTACATTAATTATATTTCTGTAAACTTTCTAGAGAACCTTCGTACTGAAACAAATAGAAACCATGTCCTGGATAATTATGTGAGGTCTGTCTATTTTGCCTTTTTCCAGAGCATTATTTTGTATGGTATATTATTGTGGGGTAATAGGAAACATTGAAAAAGTTCTCTTATTGCAAGAAAAGAGTGCTCAGGGTATTAACAAGTTCTCATACACTAGCACACTATAAACCTTTATTTATTGATCATAAAATAATGACAATAGTGAATCTATACATTTGCACAGTATAATTACATGTAAAGAGAAACTTAACTAATTTAAAATTAAGGCAGGATACTCATTCTCACTACACTAGAAATTGTAATAAGATTGATATTCCCTATCAGAAATTATCCAAATCAATAATAGTAATGATATAATTGGTATGAAGCTCTATAATAAACTTCCTCTGGAGTTAGCTATGGAATCTGTAAAGAAATTTAAGGCTAGGTTATTTAACTGACTTGTTTTAAAACCCTTTTACAGTATAAATGTTTCTTTTTTGAACTGACATTGCTGTTCTGTACTGATTCATGTTAAGATATAAACATTCTGATAGAGCTGTAGCATGTATTGTAGATGTAAATATTAATGTATTATTATTTTTATATGTATATTCATTTATTTAATATTATTTATGCAGCAATGTTGTAGCTACTTTATATTTATTTGCTTGCTGTAAAGTTCTACTTTGTATAATTTATTGCTTTGTATTCTCAGCATTCTTTCTTAAATTGACTTTGTCTATTGTTCAATGAATTTAATGACAATAAAATATTATATATTTATTTATTCATAAATGACTCGCTCATTTAAGAGAAGTAGAAGTTGAAAGTTTCTTGAATTTAGAATTTTCTAAGCTGTGAACCCAATGATTAATTATTTGTGGGTTAATTTTTGCTAGAGTTTTGACCATCAATTTATTTTGTTATGTTTTATATTTATAATACATTTTTTATATTTTTAATACATGGTTTATATTTATATCATTACTGCAATATTTTTGTTTCTTTTATATTTTTTCTGATTACTGTGTTGAACATTGCCATTTATGTAACAATGCAATAACTTACAGTTACAGTAATGTACGTGGCATTTATAGGTATGCGAACAATAAGTCAAGTTCAATATCAGTATTAGTTATTAAAACTCTACATATAATAAGATTTTATTGAAAATCTCTCTTCAAAAAATATTCCAGACTTAATGGGTCAAAAATTTACCATGGAAGAATATTTGTGATCAAGGTTTTTGGTCATCAACACAGAATTTGACTTGAAATACAACTTTTGAAAATTGAAATTTTATTTTATGTGAACATGTTAAACTTTGTTTAACTTTAGAGTTTTAATTCATGATTTTTGTACTTCAAGGAAAAGTTACGTTTTTGTAGAAATTTATGTACATCATTTTTTATCCCCTTTGGGTTGTAGGGTTAGTGAAGGTTTAGAACCCTTTTGTACATGTACCTTGAAGAAATATTTAAATTTTTTACACTGTCATTCATGGTAGATTATCTTCTTGTATATTAAGTTTCTTTATAATCTTAGGTCACACCCTTGTGTTTTAGTTATTAATATTTATCCTGTCTCACTTTTTGAATGTCAATATGTTTTACATAAAAATGTACTATTTTACAAATTTTGTAGACATGATGTTAATTAATTTTGTGTGTGTTAGTTTAATATGATAAAGATAAAACAGTGAGTCTGAAATTTAGAAACCATTGCTTTTTCTTGACTGATTTACGGAAAATATAATTATAAGTATGGTCCGTTACATCCTAAACCAACAAAGCAAACTAAGAGTGTTAAACACTATTATATTTGAGCTATGGGAGGCAAATTTGCTTGTACATAGGTTGGTCCTCATTAAATAGATAATAAATTTCTATGAGAGCAAATACATTCTGATGAAAAAATATTACAACCTCACTTAGTAATCCTACATTGTTAGCTTAACAATTACAGATAAAAACATTCAACAATACAGAATCATTTAAGAAAGCATTTATTAAATTTTTTTATTTAATTTATTTATTTTAATCTGCCTCTTTTTTTCAAGTTTTAACAAAGTTTATAATTTCAGATTTAAGTTTATTTTTCAACAATTTTGGAGACACATTAAGACATTTTAACTCATTTGGTGGTTTATTAAACTATTTCACTGAGTTATATGTGTAGCATCTTAGTTCGATTTTTAAACCATGAAGTGGGAATGGAATATTCTGTTATCTTGTGTTTTGCATATTATTTTCCAAAGGGATTCTGAGATTCAGTTACCAAATCAAGAACAATTACTTCCAATATTTATTGTTTTGATATTTTTAAGAGCATTGTTACCTATTATTTTTAATTATTTATTCTCAAGTCAAAGCAGTAGTATGTGTGCTGAATCATATAATTATCCCCAACCAATAATTCCATAAGTAGTGATGCTAATAAATAGTCCATAGAAAGTATGAGTTAGTTGACTTGGTGCAAGTATTTTCTTCAATCCATAGAAAACATAGACAAGATACTTTCTTTTTCTTTCTTTTTTTATTTTTACAATGTTGTGTATGTGAACATCCCATTTTATTTTCTGGTCATATGTTATACCCAGATATCTGAGTAACTGGCAAATGTAACATACTGATTTTTCAATGTTTAGAACTAATTTCTTTTGATATAACCATGGGAAAATAAGGTTTAGTTTGTTACTCAGAAGCAGTCCAAGTTCGTTCCTGGATTGACCACAGACTGGAACAGCAGTATCATCTGCATAAACAACTTGTTTCAGGAAAATTAATAATAAATCATTGTTGTATAGAAGAAAAAGAAGTGGTCAAGGAATGTATCTTTGAGAAACTCAAGTTGACACCTTTTTTCATTCACTGTACATTCAATTTACTTTTACTCCTGGATTCTATCCTGCAGATAGGAGGAGGCCACTAAGATTGGAATATTTCTACAGAGATTTGAATGGATTAATTTAATTTAATCAATGGTTCTTTTATTTTTCAGAAATCCAAACTGTCTGGAAATTATTAATTTGTATTTAATTAAAAAGATTTTTAAAATGGGATCTTGTCAAACATTATAGCCAGATTAGTGCTTTATGCTGTGGGTCTATAGTTTCCCATTGGGTACTTAACCCCATTCCTGTAAATTGGACTTTTTTAAGCACATTTAAATTTACTCGGTCATCTTCCAACCGCAATTGCATTATTTATTATTTCAAATAGTGGGTGCAGTATGTAAGGAGCTGCCAGCTTGAGTACACTATCATGTAGTCCATCTCAACCTCCAACTTTATTTTTCATATTGAGTATTGTATGAATTATTTCATTTTCAGTAATTGGAGTTATATAGAGAGTGTGTGGATTGAATGGTATTTTTGGTTTATTACAATGTTTATTGGTATGGTGGCGGATCTACCTCCTCCACAGCCTATTGTACAAAAATAGTCATTTAAATAGTTAAATGTAAATTTATCATTGTTATTTTATTGCCATTTACTTTGATTTTGTGAATATTCTGTCTAGATATGTTTTTTAGATTGGTTTTTATGAACACATTTCCACATTTTTGGAGTCGACTGATTGAAGAAGATAATGTTAAAATTGATTTTTAGCCTTTCATATTATGAACAGTTTATTTTCGTCTGCATTGTGAAATATGAGTAAATAAATAACGGCCTTTTTAGCATTCGATTTTTTATTTAATTATTTTAGAATTTGCTGGAAAAATTATATCACTGAGTAAAAATGCGAACAATACAGCACTTTAAACAAATTTAAAACTCACGAGGTTTCTGTACCTATTTGCTCCATTATCAATTGAAATACTTTTTTCAGTGAGTTCGAGTCAAACTAAAAATTGATCAACGGTAAAAAACGCTATCGGATATTCCAGGAGTTATGGAGAAGTGGGGGGATAAGCATTCAAGGAGTAAACAACTTATTGGGAGTCATGGAACATAAAACCATTAAAACATTCAAATTCAAATAAAATATGATCAAAATATAATGTTAAAAATTTCGGGGCAACTTAGTGGTATCTTTCTGAAAATAATGGTATTTTTGGTAAGTTTTATAAATAGCATCTCTTAAATATCACGTTGTAAAACTTATTTCCAATACAAAGTATTTTGGTATTTCCCCAATTAAATTCATGGCCATTTTCTAAATGATGATGTGAAACAACAGAAAGAATATTGTAGAAAATATTGGCTGTATGTTCTTTAATTCTTATTTTAAGTAATCTTTTTGTTTACCCAATATAATTACATTTACAGTCTTTACATTTTGTCTGGTAAACAACATTTTTAAATTCAATAATTCTATTTTATCCTTTGAAGAAACCAATTGAATATTCTTATAAGTCTTAAAAATAATATGAATATTAAAATTACAAAACATTTTACTTATAGAGGCAGCCTAATATCTATGATAAGGAGATATAACAATGTTTTTGGAATGAAAATCTGTATATAAATTATTAGTAGGATTGTTGTTTGAATTTGTAATTAAGTCAATGAATTCTACGTTGGATACGTTTGTGAATAAAATTGAAGGGATAAGAATTAGCTAAGAACATGTTGGTCACAATATTATAATTATTTTTTTGATATCTTTTATCTGAAAGAAGGATGGCCATTGTCAACCCAATTACTAACAATAGCTCTCTTTTGTGTTAATGGGTGGTTAGAATAAAAATTCAAAACTTCATTAGAGCATGTTGGTTTTTGGAACCAAGTAAATTGAAGTTTATTAAAATTACAGCGTATTTTTATATTTAAAAAAATTAATTTAAAATCTTTTCTTCAGAAGTAAACTTTCAGGATGGCACGAATTAAAAACCTTCAGTATGAATTAACTTCATCAAACTTGTCAGTAGGCACAGTACAAAAAATGTCATCCACATATCTTGCATAGATAGGGGGGTGAAAATCTAAATCAGCAATACATTAATTTTCTAGATCTCTAATAACTAGTTTAGCCAAAATAGAGGAAAGGGGGCTATGCATTGGTGACCCTTCTGATTGATGGAATATTTTTTTATTGAAAGTAAAAATTGTAGAGCCAAGGATAAGACTAATGGAGTTAATCAATTCATCTTTGGGTAAAATATAATTATTCTTAATGTCATCCCATCATTCTTCAATGCTCTCAATAACACATTCATTGGGCAAACTAGTAAACAGTGAGACTGTGTCTAACGATATCATTTTTTAAATTTGTTTTGACGATGGTATCAATGGGAACCGAAGTGTTGTGAGTTTCAAAATATTTTAAAGTGTTGTGTTGTTCTTGTTTTTACTCAGTAATGTTCTTTTTCTTTTAAATTCTAAAAATAAAAAAATAAATAGTGTGCTAAAAATGATTGTTGTTTATTTACTAATTTTTTCATATTGCTAGTATTCATTTTTTATAATAAAGTTCTTTTTTTCCATTGCTTGTATATTTTTGTTTGTTTTCAGATTTAATCAGAGGTGGTGTAATCCACTCTCTTCTTGCTCATTGCTTTTTATGTCTAATTATAAGAGGAATTTTTTTAAGTATTGAAGTTTACTGATTAAAAGTGAGAGAGCGTCGCTTTTTTCTAGACTGATGATTTCTTCCCATTGCTCAGCTGTACATGTATTTAAAGAAACATCTTTGTTAAATACAGTATTAATTTTAGAATAACATATATTTTCCTTGTACTGATCAATTACCCCAAACAGCAATTTACCAACATGGTCAATGCTAGTCACTTTAAATCATGGTCAATGCTAGTCACACCACTTTTATCATGGTCAATGCTAGTCACACCACTTTTATTAGGATCAGGTCTTGCGACTGTATTAATCATAGACATTTAACCAGATTGCATAAGTAAAGAATAGTAGTCCTCAGCTTAAAAATCAGATTCAAGTATATATATTCATGTCTCCTTAAATAAGATGGTTAGCATTCTGTTTATTAGCTACAATGAAATGTTCAGAGTCCTTTAAAAATGAGACTAGAGAATAGTCATGACATCTATAGAGACCTGATACTTTCACAGTATTACCATAACTCAATTCGACAATTGGATTAGAATTTTCAGATTATTATACATTTCAAGTTCAAATTTAAATTTAAGAGTATCTTTATAGTATCTCTTTGTAGAATCACTTTATAGTACATCTTTATAGTATTAAATTTATAGTATCTCAGTATACATGTTGACTGTAACTTAAACTAGAATGCTCATATAAAAAATGTAACAAATAAATGTAGATACTTTTTATTTATAGCATATAAACTCAAGTATCTTTCTTTAAAAAATTTAATAACAATATACTGTGTATACATATTCAGTATTCTAAACAATGGGTTACTACTATGGGCTGGAGTATATAAGAGTGAACTAACTATTCTTAAAAGCAGCTAACTATTCTTTCAGCTAAGATTAAAAAAACTACTAAAATTAGATTCTTTGCTTACCATCTCCCAATTGTATACAATTAAATCTAAAATTTACCAGTATGACTTTTTATCCCATATATTTGTTACATCAAGTATTACATGGTATTGTATGGCCAAAATATAAAAAGGAATTAACCAAGAAAAAATAACACAGCTATAAAATTTTATAATATTTTACCAAATGATGTAAAGTACCTAAATTTGTCTAATAAAATAAAAATAAAAATGATTTCTGAGTTCATTAAATTACATGAGGAACATAAGCTTGTGATATTTACCTAATTATAAAAGATAATCTATCATGTTGACATTTATGCAAAACAATGATATAACATGTGTTAAAAATGTATAATTATAAGTCTTTAGTTAGTAAGTCTTATGTGTGTTCTTTATACTGGCTCCTGAGCAAAGAGAGTCTCCCCTCTCTTTCAAGTTTTTACTATTGTACCTGATTTATATTATATGGAGATTTACAAAATGTAAAAAAAATTTGCCAATAAACTTGAAGTTGAAGTTTTTTGTAGATATAATACCATCCGCATTATTAACCCTACTGGTATTCTCATAATGACTGTAACCAGACAAATTGATAAATGTTAATTTATCAATAAGCCACTCATGAGAGATTATAACATTGGGTTTGTTTACAAGCAAACTTATTAGTGTATCAAGTTTATCAAAATTCTTCCTGATGCTTCTAATATTTAGATTATTACCATTCATTGAGAGTGTAACAATAATTTGGATTTGTTTATGTCAGACACAATATTAAAATTTTCCTCATCAACAAAATTAAATTCATCTATTAGATCCATTATAAAATTTAAAATCAAATAATAAAACAAAGTAGACTAGAATTTTTTATATTTTGGAAATGCTGTTTAGGTTTCCATGGGTAGTTAACACTGTTGACATATCTCTCCCATCTAATTCTATAGGTTTCTCATTTTGCCATGTCGTCTGTTGAATGATCCACACATTTTTTTGTTAGATATATATTGGCTCTATCACAATTTATACATTTTAACGATGTAGAATTGCACTTGTCTGACATGATTTCCAGCACACCTCACTCATCTTATTTACTTTTCACATTTTGTAACACAATGTCCATACCCACAATAAGTTTTGCATGTCTTATCATTGAATACATCATATACTCTACAACTTTTGTATCCTACAAAAAAACAGGCTTATATTTCATTAATTTTTCTATGCCAAGGCTGAGATGTGAACTCTAATTGCTTCATGGTTATATTTTTCTTTATAGCTGTGCACAATGATTAGATTGTCTTGTAGTAAATCATTTCTCATTGTAATATCTTTAGCTTTTTCATCTATGCTTGCATCACATGAAATATTAGTAATCCGTAATTGAAGATTGCTGTTAACTTTAGCTTTTACATTCAAAATTGTCACTATCATTGTTTATAGCATAAATAATAATATGAGAGTCTTGTTTACTCGTACACTGAACAACTACTGCTCCATCTGTTCCCTTGTTGATAACTTTATCATGAGTTTTTTTGTTTTGTTTTTTTGCCCTGCATCAAGGGTATCACCTTGAAATAATTTGCTTGGCTTGATTACCAATTGCACTTGATTCAACTTTTCAGATTCTTTAACTTCACTGGAGTAACTTACCTGATATTGTGGTTGAGTCAGAGTCTGGACAAGACTTCTGAAAACACCATTATGTTCCCAAAGTTCATCGTTATTCTTGCTAAGCTTCTTACTCAAAGCTTGAACATGGATCAATTCTTGATAGTACTCTTGACACTCATCACAACCCTTATCAATTTCATTTGATTCAGCTTTTCTCTTTTGAACAAATTCATTAGTGCACTGACTTTCAAGACCATCGTTTTGCTCCATAGATGCAAAATCACGTGTCACACTAAGACCATTTACTTACTTTTCTAAGTGTTTCTTCAAAAGTGATATTTTTGTATTAATGATTAAACTTTCAATATCTTGATTTTTATGACTTGACTCCTGTGTATTATGGGTTAAGTTTGCAGGAGGAGGACAGATGACATTGTCTTTATTTGAAGAAACCAGTTCCTTTATATACAACTTGTTAAATAAAATCAGATTTTCTGCATAAATTATCACAGATGAAACAAAAATCGACTCTGCAATCTCTTTTATGAGAAGCTAATTTAATATTGGGTTGTATATCCTGCTCATTTTTACTCAGCCATGCCATATCTTGCTCTGCCATAATTTTTCTGTTCTTCTCAGTCATATTCTGAGATATTGCTCTAGTTTTGTGAATAGAAGTTATATCTGAATTGGCTAGAACACTTGACAAAATAAGAAAAATTGTCCATTTACTCTGTAACCACCTTGAATGAAGGGGGTTCATAATGAAATAATTAAATTAATTATATTAATTCCAGTTATCATTCTTCCAGTATTAATATTTCAATAACATTAGTTAGTATTTCAATAACGTCACTCAACAGTCCTACAGCATCCACTAATCTGAGGTAAACACATCAGCAGTCCATTCTTCATTCACAATGGATGGTGGTGATCCTATGGCCCTGTATCGGGTGATATGCTGTAAATTATGTTATATTTAGCTTTTTAAAACAATATTATCAGTTTTTTACTTTTTCTTTCTTCAAATTGTTTTGTTAATTTAAATTATAAATTTTGGAAACTGTTGAGAAAATTTATTTTAAATGTGTAGTACATATTTTACTCAAACAAATTTATAGTAAATGATGTGTTTCAGTTAAACATGAGTAGTGAGACATTAGTATGTATTTTATATTTAATTGCAATGTTTCTTGTAATGCATTAGTCATGTAAATTTACAAAATTTAAAATTAAACTACATATTCATTATTACCTCTTAGTTTTTAATTATTTATGGTTACCCTCTGAAATTTTTAGAAGTATTCAATTAATCATTCTTAACACACAAAATATTTACACACTTGAATAACATCTCCAAACAATTTTCATTGTTTTAGATTAATTTCTTAATTTTTTTTCCGAAAACTGTCTAAGTTGTACAAGGGTTATTCCATATGAAACGGTCCAAAAATTATTAAATTGGTCGCATTTTTTTTATTACATTCCGTAAGCTAGAGTGTTTCAATAATTTCACTCAACCTAAATCTCAAATAAGTCAGATCAACAAAAAAATTCAAGTTTACCTCCTCCAATTTGCAGGAAGCTCAGAAATACAACTGGAAACACCCTTAATTGAATTGTTTACAAATATTATATTTCTAAATGAATTAAAAGAAAAATTAAAAGGCTTCAATTTGTTGCGCATCAATCCATAAGAAACGGTCCAGAGTTGGTCACATGACCATTTAAGAAATTCATGTGTTTCTTGCTTCCTCAAACTGATCTCAAACCAGTTGCGTGTGGCAGCCATTTTGTCCCCACACACCGCGCACGTTTTCACTTTTTAAAAATTCATAAAGAAGAAAGGATAAAAGTAAGAACATTGATAATTATTTAAGTAATGCTACTAGTATGCACCTTTACCCATAAAAAATTTAAAGCTGTATATAAGGCTCATTTTTTTAATAAATTCATAAAATGAGAAATTCTCTTATTTTGATAACCAAATTTATATAACCTTTTCTCATAGAAGTAAAATATATAGGAAAAATATATACTGAACAAAGTCGATATAACCAAATGTTATCTTTGCAATGGATTTTCCTTGAGCTTATAACTGAAAAGCTTCTAAGTGATTAATAAACATGAGACATGGAAATTATTCATTATAAATTTAACATTTTATGATATATAATGTGGAGAGAGAAACCAAATTATATACACTTTTCTTTGTGTGAAAAAGATAACCACATGTTAAAAACATACTCTGTTCATATGAGTTGTCATTGATATGATAAGTGTATGATAATGGTGCAAATTGATGAGGGTTGTATAATGATAAAAATTGCCTTGGTACTATCAGGTTATGAATTTGCCGTTCACAGGATTCCAGTTTGAGGGAATTGTTTCTGGTTTCTTCTTTCTTGGATGAGAATAAAGATTCAATAAGGCACAAAATCATATTATTTTACTAAAACCAATATTTTTTAAAAATCTTAGCATTTATATGTGGTTTTTAATTTCTAATGCATGTTATTTTCACCACCCTTTTTCATTTCATAATCTTATTCCATCCTTCTAAACAGAAGCTGTTAATGAATCACAATGGGATGACCAGTTTTGCTTTTAAAGAAGTTGCACACAACATAATGAAACTGATTTTGGATATAATGTATTATGGAGAAGCTGATGTACCTACTACTGATATGACTCTTTTCACAGAAACTGCAAAATTTTTACAGATTACATCATTAAGTTGTGCTTCTCTAAATGTAAGTTTCTTTATGCAAAGGTGTATATTTAGGATGATGTCTGTACTACTTGTTAATGTGCTGGTTTTCTAGCTTTCAGAAACTTTTTCCATGGGGAACACTAGTGAGGGCAACAATGTTCCCACATGTGGTATGAATCTGTTGGAAAATGTTGAAAAATATTTTCCTGTTCTAGAAAACAGAGCAATGTGTAACCGAGATGTACTTCATGAAGGAGAAGGAAAAAGTAATTTTGAGAACATTTATCTGCAATCAATACATTCTCCTGAAGCAGAAGAAAAAAATATTTTAAAAGAATTCTCAGGAAAAGTGAACGAGGATCATTCAAAGGGCGGTATTCAAAATTCATGTGATATAACAAATGACATGCAGTGTACAGATGGAGAGGATTTGCAGGATGAGTTAAATCCTATTACTTTTGTTGCAGTTCCTTCTGTATCTGTGCAATGTGAGGAGGTTGATGATGAACAAAGCACCTCATGTATCAGTGATTTACACTTGAAAAATCCCCTTGAGGAATATCCACATGATTGTGACACAAATAATAAAGTAAATTTTAAGCGAGAACAGGAATTTCTATCTGAATCACAAATCAAGATGGAGAATAAAGAAGTCATTCCTGATACTGAAGCAATGAAAGGCCACTTAGATTCAGACATTATACCCATCACTCATGAAATGAAGCAATCAACAACTGTTGTAAATAATATGCAGATGGACAGTGAACTAATCAAAAGCATACATGACATTTCTGTTTTGAATGATGACTGTATTGTTGATGGATCAGAAGACTTGCAAGTGAAATTTGAATCAATCTGTGAAATTTCTGAATTTGATTTGAAAGAAGAGAATCCATTCGATGCTGGTCTGGACATTGGAATTACAGAAGACATTGAACCTGCATCCTTGAAGCAAGACCATGAGACTCTAAATTGTGGAGATGAGGAATTATCTCATATTGGTTGTCAGCAAGATTTGAATCAAGAGTTATATAGTGCATGCACCAGTAAATTGGAAATGGTGGAGGAAAGAGGTGTACTTAGAGTCAAACCCAGGGATAAGGACAGTGAAAATTCAGGTAAGGTGTCTTTAAGTTCATATTTTATTAAGGAGTGTTTCTTACTAATCATTTTGAAGGAAGAAAGGAGATAATTACAATAAACATGACAACAAAGAAACCACAATTACAATAATAAGAAAAGACAGAAATACTATCTCAATTTTTAAATGAAACAATTATATAAAGCGTACAATAGAACAGAACAAAATGAATCCATATTCTTTTGTATTTTAGATTTCTGATAGCAACGTTCACCTTTTGGGTCAAGAATGGAGGGAGAAGTTAAAAATCTTATCTTTTATCTTTCAATGGTTTGAGGTGTATGTAGCAGAGGGATTAGAAATTGCTAACTTGTGAATTTTTTAAATAATGTATTTATTACATAGTTTTAAGGTATTTTTTCAATATCCATTTGAAGTAATGTATTTTGTTACACAGTGTTATGTATTTTTATATCCATTCTCCTCATAGTATTTGCAGGAAAGTTTTCGTACTATAGTACGCTGTAATTGTTAAAATATATCCACCAAGAGAAAGTTGAGACTTTGGCCAAAACTATCAGTGTGCACCAGTTCTAGCTTGATTGTAGCTCATCAAGCTTGACCTTTAGGAAAACTTTTCCTTGTTTGTATTGTTCCAGTATGAGGTATTCAAGCTACATCAACATAATTATGTTGGAGATGAACTCTGCACTGCAGGTGCCTCTTTCCATGATGTGAGAGCGGTGTGCTGGGTGTTGTTTTGACCACCCAACATTTTTCAATGGCTTCTAGAGAATTTCACTGAACACGGGCAAGCTTAATTCAGAAAATTATAAAAAAAGTAATGAATAAACCTTTTTTTCTTAAAAGTAACCAGAAAAATAATAATAATAATTAATGAAAATAAAATAAGTTGTGATGACCGTTTGAAATATAAAAAAATATTACAAAATAATGCACAAATAATTTTTATTAAATCTTGTTTTGATTTTAAAATAAGTAGGCAGGGATTAATATATTTTTTTAAAATTGAAATTAAAATCAGTATACATTATTTTTATTACCATTCTCTGATAAGGATAAGAGAAAAATAGACAAAATTAGTTTTGGTTGACAGATCAGAATCACTATCCTGGTCATCAAGTTCTATTCCAGTAGATTCATAATTAATATCATCTGAATCAAAGTCGTCAGAGTCATTGTTGAACTCTGATTCTCTGTAGCACTGAAGCATTTCATCAGAAGTATTGAATGATTGAGATCTGTACGGAAAACAATGATAATGACTTAGGGAAATATATACTAACAATTACAGACAAATACATATTGTAACAGAAGTAAAATTAACTGACTCCGAAATAGCGGAGTAAAACTTATACTTATATTTCATTTGACTCCTTGGAATTGATTGTTGTAAGTAGGCGCATGGTAGTGTTAGGATTGCTCTACCAGTATGTTTTAATGTTAAATGCAAAAGGGCGAAGACATTATCTACATGAAATCACTTAAAAAGTGGTTAACCACACCGCAAGTCAACAGATTAATGCAAATGGACAAAGGACTGGGATTTGATCTCAGGATCTGGAATATTTTTACATGCAATCAAGTATTGCCTGTGGGGTGCGTGGTATGAGACTTCTTTGGAAGTCTGTGGGTTGTCGCATGTTGAATGATTATGGTAGACAAAGGCGAGGAACAAACAAAATATTGGAGCGGATGGCACAATAGGGTGTCCCTGTTTCGATCCTTGATCCCATCTATTTTTATTCAATGTAACGTCGTTAATATAAACTTTGTTCATGACGTATATCTTAGAGCAATATTCTTGATATTGTGAAGATGTTTTTCTTCTAGAAAGTTGAGATTTTGAAATTAAGAAACAATTCCGAGCATGATTTTATGGGTAAGGATCAATGTAACAGACAAACGTATCTTCACAAAGTGTGTTTTACAGGATATTTTGTAAAAATTAAACTCTTTGTTATATTTGACAGGCAAAACACACATTATTGACAGGTATTGAAGAACACCAACAAAACGTTAACATGCAACAATCAATTTCATAACACCATTTATATAAAGATAATTGAGTAGATTGGGGTAATGTGTCCACATTAGATAAGGAACAAAATTATTTTAAATGCTTTGTTTCTGAAATGTTATGTTATTAAATTTACTAGAAACATTTTGAATTTACTAACTCACACAGACAGATTACCTAGAATTTATAATTATTTATTTTGTGTATTCTGCTTGAGTGTTTTGTTTCTGAATTGATATTTTTCTATAAAACAAATTTTTTATGCTTAAGTAGTAATCTTGTTTTTATTTTGTTACGAAGATAAAATTAATTTATTTATTTGTGTACTTCAATCACCTGATGATGACAGAAAGCTGCTGTGGAAATGTCATGTGTGTTAATGATATTTAATCTACTTTAGGAGAACAATTAAAATCTTTGATGTGAAGAGCATCTTTATTTTTTGAAGAGTCTTCTTGTAGGATTTGAGGAGTTTTTTATTGGAGAATATAAAAAGAAACTTCAATTGTAAAAAAATTATTTCTTATCTGTAAAAATGTAAATGAGTCTTGCAAATTGCACTGACAATATACAACTGACAGTTTTAAATTCAACAGATTGTGAAATAATGACATTGTGTTTCACAGTCATCCATTGTAGTTTTGAGATCTATTCATTGTTATACAATATTTAATTCTGTACATTGCCAGCCATTGAACAGTAATCTTCAGAGAAGTCTGATTTAGAAATGTATCTAAGAAGTAAACTCGCTTCACAACTTTGGTGAGCTTTACCAAGTTTCTTCTTGGCTTCCTTCGAAAATTGTATTGAATGGATTAAACTTAGTGATTAGATGTTAAGACATAGTTTTGCTTTAGTTCTTTGGTCATATACTGAGGCACTGCACAACCCATAATCAACCAATGCCGTTTCCATTTGGAATATACAAGTTCAATAATGTTTTGTTCCTCCAATTTCTCAATGCTGGTAACACCAGCTGAGCCTACATTAACTGTACTGTTTGTTTCAACATCACTTTGAGAGCCCTAATGCAGCATTGTGCAACTGGCAGTATATGAAATATTTCATGTAGGCAACTGTTTTCTATATCTTTATTTAATACATTTCTATAACTTTTTAAGAAACTGTATGTTAAGATGTGTGACCTGTATATTTTTAGTCACAAATTGTATGTTAAGATGTGCTTTGTCTGTAACCTGATACGAAAAATCATTAATTTTTCATATCAGTATCGTATGGTTAAGAAAAGTCTTTCTTTAAAGTCATGACAAACAACATAATAGAAAAAGTATCTCTCAGACTTCATGGATATATCATCCCTTATTTGCATTTAATAGTCTGTCTTTTTGCAGTTGTACGGGCTTAATAATAATATCATAAGCACCACCCCATTCAATTGTGCTGTAAGTGGCGATGCTATAGAATAAAGAGTGATGAATAATTAGTGCTTGTTTTCCTTAATAACTGAAGCAACTTATAAGTCCCATCTAGTAAGACAAGAGGTATTTACAACAGTTGTCTCTTTGACTTGGTGTTCCATCGATATAGACCTTAACCATGTTTGGAAAAAAAACTATTTATATATGCTGCGATTGTGATAAATACTGTTTTATCAACATTGGGAGACAGTTAATTATTATGTAACATTGATGCCACATATAGTGTAATTTTATCTTTAGTAACATTTCAATCTTTACTAGAGTAGTAAATTACAGTATCAACAGCATTACAAATAAAAGCTGTCCAAATATATTACATTGTGCAATTCCAGTTATGACTTATAATAGCTCACAATTCATTGGAAATTTTAACTCTCTTTTTGTTTTAGATTTACTACTAACTAATAATTTATTAATAGGACCTTTAATTCTATATCTCTGTTTTTTAGTAACATTTTATGACTGGTCATGTCAAATGCCTTGGCACAA
The DNA here is from genome assembly GCA_002313205.1 of Laupala kohalensis. NCBI lineage: Eukaryota > Metazoa > Arthropoda > Insecta > Orthoptera > Trigonidiidae > Laupala > Laupala kohalensis. Next base: position 50,577 of record NNCF01131577.1, on the reverse strand, counting down.
TCCAGGAATAGGTTTACTTCATTAACGTTGTTGTACACATTGTTGTTTTATGAATAGGATCTATTATTAATTTGGCCAATAAGATTTACTTATGCAAGTATTGAAAATATATTGAAGACTTGAAATTAAATGCACAGAAAACTTTTTTCATCTTGACACTTATTTCATTGATACGAAATTTATCTTCCAAGTATTTTATAATTTTCCTTATTTCATGACTTGTAATTGGGTTAAGGAACATTGAGTTACTGTGGATACTTTTAGTTTGATAGGCATCATAGTTTGTTGAATTCTGTTAGTCTAGTATTGTCCAATATTGGTGATTAAGTTGTTAAATGAGCTTGCCATTTCCGTCTCATCTATAATTTTCCTATTATCAACCTTAATAAAATCTATTTTACTCTGGTCACTATCCTTCACCTTACTGTCAATAAACTGTTGTAAATTCTTTGGATTATTGGATTTAGAAGAAACTTCTCTACTTCAAAATCAGACAATGCTTTGACAATTATCTTATCTTGTGCTTTAATGTATAACAAGTTTGTCCTTATGTAATACATTTTTTCCTTTAAGATATTACTTTTCTTTTCTTGCATATTATTACATAATTCCTTTTGTTATTCAATTATTCCATGGTGTAATTTTTTTATATTGTTAATGTGACTACCAACTATTTCATTATTTTCTTTGGGTTAGGTAACACCATTGAAAATAGGAGTACACCAGTTTTATGTTTTGAAGAAATTCATTCTGTGATTCTCTTGCATATATGATTTACACAAAATGTACATGAAAACATAGAAATTCCCTTTCAACACAATACAGGAGAAAAAATACTCTGCAATTTATTTCGCAATTGAACATCCAGCTCATTTAATAATTCCGTGCATTTACATTTACACACTATACAACAATTCTTTATCAAATGGTCAAAACTAGCACGATATGAGCCTTACTTTTTCATTTACAGCAGAGAAAATGTAACAGTTCATCTAATACGTTCTTAATTCTTCTTTCTTCTTGGAAAAAATTATAACATGTGCGACAAACTCGATTTCAATGAGACTTTCTCTTTGACAAGATACTAGCTTCACACTGAATTACAAAGGTATCCAAATCCCTAATTATTGAAACCACTGCTTTTAAATGTTCGTCTCACAGAAACGTATACTCACTCCCAGATTTTCGTGTACAAAATCTGCTTGCCAGAAGCACGCCCCTCCTTCACAGCGATGTTTTCTGCTGCTGCACGGGCTCCCTTCTGCGACCTTGACCCTGTCGGCTGCCTGCTTATTGTTCATCAATCGCCCGTCCGGCCCGGCAAGTTATCACGGTTAACAACTTGCTTCCGTTTTCATTATACGTCTAAATCGTATTTCCGAATTTATGACAACGCATTAATGGCTTCACTTGGAGCCTTTAAATAATATTCCGTAAGCGTTCTGATTTTATTCTAATATATATTCTAACGACCCGAATTCGTTAGAGGATTTTACGATATTATTTTGAAACACGTGCGGCGAATAATGGTTCGTATAGAACCGAAAACTCTATAGGATACTAATTTGAATGAGCGCCAAATAGGAGCGCGTTCTGTGAGGTATAAGACGCAGACAGAAACTTTGGAGATCCGATTGCGATATTTAGAAAAATGTGAATACACCTTGCGGTAGTTAGCGACGCGAAACGTGTTCGAGATAATTGATTGGCGGAATGCACCGTGCGATAAATTTAAATTGGAGTGCGGAGAATTGTTGAGGAGGAGGAAATGCGACAGATATCGCTCTCAATATTTCGTGGATCATCAGAGGGGACTGTTCGGTCTCAACATTACGTGGCTTGTCAGAGGGGACGGTGGCTATTAGATCTTGCGCGAATCGTCAGAGAGTACGGTTCGAGTTGAATATTTCGGGAAGCGTTGGAGAGGACGATCCGTGGATCGCAACGAAAGAATGTGAGAACGCAGTTAGAAAGAAGCGTATTTTGTTGTCCGTATCGCAATTGAATTTATCAACGAACGTCCGAGGTAGACGCAAATCTGAACGCGTACGGAATATTATTTGAGGGTTCCAAGTGAAGCCATTTATGCGATTGTAAAAGTTTCTGAAATACGAATTAGACGAAAGATGAAAACGGTAGCACGTTGGTGATCGTAATAATTTGCCGCGAACTCGAATGAGGACGAACGAAAGAACGAACGAACGAACGATTGGAGAACAGCATCGCGAGCAGCCGGCTGATTCAAGGTCGCAGGAGGAGCCGAGTAGCAGCAGAAAACTTCGCTGTGAAGAAGAGGCGTGCTTCTGGCAAGCTGAGTTTGTACACGAAAATCTGGGAGTGAGTATACGTCTCTGTGAGACGAACATTTAAACGCAGTGATTTCAATGATTAGGGATTTGCATACCTCTGTAATTCAGTGAGAAGCTAGTATCTTGTAAAAGAGAAAGTCTCATTGGAATCGAGTTTGTCGCACTTATATTAAATTTTGTTTTCTGAGAAGAAAGAAGAATCAAGAATGGGTTAAAAGAACTGTTAAAATTTTCTCTGCTGTAAAAGACAAAAATCCTCATGTCGTGCTTGTTTCGACTTTTTTGATAAAGATTTATTATATAATTTGTAAATGTAAATGTACGGACGTATTAACGAGCTAGATGTAATATTGCGTAAAATGGAACAAGTATTATGAACATGACACATCAATAGACTTATTGAAACTACATTGTATCATTCTCCTGTGAAATACACCAAGACAACATCTAATTTAAATATAAACATCAAATATTGATATTTTTTCATTGTATTTTAACAGTGTTATAATGCTGAATTTTAAATACAACTTGCTGTTTCATTATGTATCAATGAAACTTCTTTTGTCACAGAAATTTTCTTCTGTGTAGTGAAATTATGCTGTGAGAAATTTGTACTCTGATAATTTTAGTTTAATTCTAGGATATCAACATTTCTTTTATTCTTTTATCCATGGTGTCACCAAAAGTGATGTGATGTTTGTTATTTGCTTGCTTCGTAAAATGTTTGAGGAGAGTCATAATGTCTCTCTTCTCTCTCTCTCTCTCATGAAGTATTCTCAATTGACAACATTTGCAATACTTTCCTGTTATTCTTTTATTCTTAATATTTCAAACTTACAGTGCTATTTATTTGTAGCATTGAAATTCTGTACCTTTCTAAGTTATTTTACTCCTCTTCCTTTATTTGGTAGAAACTATAATATCTTGCTTGTCTTGCAGGTCTTTGTTGAAGATATTGAAATACTTGTAATGTTTACTGAAACATCCTATATACATGAATGTGTAATGTTGTCCTTGAGTGTTAGATTTTTGAGAGCTTGTATACAAAACATGGTTAAGCTCGCTTACTCAATACAATACAAAACACGGTTAAGTTACTGCTGATGAACTAATTTATGTTTCCAGAATTTAGAATTCTCATTTCTTTTTCATTTTATTGTGATAACATTTTGTTTACTGACTATTCGTGTCTTTTCAGGTTGCAAAGAAAATATTTTCTCATCAGAAACACGAGAACCATCTGAGAACAAAAAGGAATTCAATTACATCTCAGAAGATCAGGAAACGTTAAGTTCTGGGGAATATGTTGTGGTACTCAGCCCTGAAAAGAACTGTGAAATTAAGTATCATAGTTCAGGGCGGAAGCAATTCTCATGTAACATTTGTGAAGATGTATTTGAAGAAGGTCGCAATCTTGAGCAACATATGCTTGTTCACATTAATGATAAAGCAATATCATGTTCTGCTTGTGAAAAATATTTTAGTAAGAAAGAAAATTTCGAGGAACACACTTGTTCCCACATTTCGAAGGAATCACATCTATGTGGCGTCTCTAAAGCATCTTTCACTTCGAAGGGAAATGTGCAAAGCAATATACGAAATCACACTGGCGATAAACATTTTTTATGTGATGTTTGCAAAATATCTTTCTGTCAGAAGTCTGCCCTTAAAAGACACAAGCTTACTCATATTGGTGATAAACCATTTTTGTGTGGTTTCTGTGGAGCTTCTTTTGCTAGAAAGGATACTTTGACAGCACATATGCGATCTCACACAGGAGGGAAACCCTTCTCGTGTTTTTTTTGCAGAAGATCTTTTGCTTTGAAGTCTTCCCTGAAAATCCATATGCTCTCCCACACTAGTGAGAGACACTTTTCATGTGGTATTTGTAAAGCGTCTTTCTTTCACGAGAGTTATCTCAAAAAGCACATGCGAACACACACTGGAGAGAAATCCTTTCTGTGTGACGTTTGTGAGACACTTTTTTTTCACAAGACTGTCTTGAAAAAGCATATGCTTACTCACGCCGGTGATAAATCGTTTTCATGTGATATTTGTTTATCGTCATTCTCTCAGAAAAGTCACCTAAAAACGCATATGTTTACTCACACCGGTGAGAAACCTTATGCGTGTGGTGTCTGTAAGACATCTTTCTCACGTAATGGTAATCTGAAAGTACATATGCGATCTCACTCTGGAGAGAAACTTTACTCGTGTGATGTTTGCGAAAGATCTTTCTCTCACAAGTCTGGCCTGAAAGCACATATGTTTACTCACACTGGAGAGAAACCTTATACATGTGACGTGTGTAACACATCTTTTTCTCGTAATGGTAATTTGAAAGTTCATATGCGATCTCATTCTGGAGAGAAACTTTACTCGTGTGATGTTTGCGAAAGATCTTTCTCTCACAAGTCCGGCCTGAAAACGCATATGTTTACTCACACTGGTGAGAAACCTTATACATGTGACGTGTGTAACACTTCTTTCTCTCGTAATGGTAATTTGAAAGTTCATATGCGATCTCACTCTGGAGAGAAAATTTTATCATGTGATGTTTGCAACAAACTTTTCTCTCACAAAACTGTCCTGAAAAAACATATGCTTACTCACCATAAAGCTATTTGAAGGAGATGCATTGGAGTTTAAGAAGTGGATCACTTTTGGCCGCTGTAGTAGATGACTCTGCAAGCTCATTGTCTTGACAGAGATTAACTTTGCACTACGAAGATATTGTGAATGAACAGATGTTTTGAATTCTTAGGTTCTTCCTTCAAAATGTTCAAAGTTATATTTTTCATGTTCTATTTTTAGTAAATTCATCTGTTGTTTCATTTTTTTAACGTAACACATAAATTTTCGATCTTGGAAGTGTACAATTTCTGTTTATCATATGGTTAGGTAAGAACTTTTCTCATTAGGTGGAATTTTTATTTGTTGAATTTATGGCATCTGAAAAGTCAAAAGTATATATAGATTGTGTTTGAAAGGAAAAATTTGAGCAACTGAAACGTGAAACCAACCAACATTGAGCAACAGCATTTAATTTACATCTTAATGACATTGTTCCCTTCGAAATAACATTTGAACCCCTTGTAGATCCTTATTCTTATTTAAGAAAATTTCACTAATGACTGAAAGACTGGAAGAAGATTCATTTATTGCTAGAATATTGTATGGTTAGAATGAAAACCTCAAAATAAACTTTTGTTTCTTGGTCATGGTAGAAATTATAATAATTAACAAGTTATTCGCACCAGGAGTATTTATTTCTATAACTAAAGTTATATCATGTTGTTTTGTAACATATCATGGAACATAGAGTATTTAACTTAAAAGGTGAGAATCTCTGTTTGTGTTTGCTTGTCTTAATGTATGCTTCATCCAGTCACGCCAGCAAATTGAGAGAAATGTGTTCCTAGAACAAATCCCTGTCATCTTGTAGTTCTCTATGGAAAGATTTGTAGAATTTAGTAGGTTGTTTGGGAGGTACCTTGTGAATTATAAACACTGAGAGTGGTTTCCTTAGTATTTGGAATGGATTTATTTTTAGTCTTGTTAGTGTCGTGAAGAGGGGGGTGGGATTTACTAACAATCCCACACCTGACACCATTTGTCGAGTGGTGGTGGTGGTGGCGGGGGGGAATACGTGGGGCTCTAGCTAAGTGACTCTCCTCAGACGTGGTTGGTAGGGCGTGGCCCTTTGCCATGGAGCTATTCCGTATTCTGGTTTACTTGGAAGGATGAGACGGAGCAAAGTAAGAGGGAGTGTCCAGTTGAAACACAGCAGTTTATTGTGACGAATTATACGTACGTCAGTACTCCGGAGCGACGCCCCAAAGCTCCTGCTCGAGCGGAATCCCGTACTAGAAGGTCGTAGCCCTACGTGCCAATCGAGAGGGGTTAGTGGCTAGTTGAGGTCGAGCTAGCGGCTTGAAGGAGGTGATTGCTAGGACCGTAGGAGGTCGAGCCAGCAATTGGGAAGGCGACAGAACGTGCACAGGCATCGAGCGCGCGAGTGACTGTCGTTCTGCCTCGACGCTACGAGCGGCGGGTTTCTATAGCACTGTAGTGCTGAGTTGCTAGGTTGGACACGGCGTCTCACTCCTTAGCAACGCGGGTGCCGCCTCTTGTATCCACGCGACATTAGGTTTTCTTTTGGGTGGAGTTGAAGTCATAATAAAATAGTCTTTATGACTTTTGTTATCGTCAATCTTGAAGCTCTTGATGGGATTGCCATTTGCCTACTTCCTAACATTGTGTTGGATGGAATAACTTTTTTTTTTACTGAGCAGAAGTGTGTGGGCTGTTGGTTCCTTATGGTTGCAAATAATTCCAAAAGGATCTGACTCCTCAAATATCGACAGTCTCTCAACGCAAATAGTCAAATTAGCAACATGATTGATACAGCTTCCATGTTGCATAAAGGTTGAGTAAATTAAGAAAGGGAGATTATTGTCACGTGGAAGGAAAGGTGAGGTATGTTGGAGCCAACCTATGAAATAAAAGCTGAATAATGTTTTAATATGACTTTTCAAACTTGCTGATCACTGTTCAATCTTGACTCTTTTATTTCTGAACTTTATTTTAAATAAAGTTTAATTATTTAATTATTTGTCCTCCCAGGGGACTTACATCTAGTAAATATGTTTGGCAAACACGGGGCCCTAAGCTGAGTCTAGCATTACTTCCACTTACTTGTGCCAGGCACCTTCCTTTCTCTTTCCTGACCTTCCTTGGTCACCTCTTGTTCTATTCGATACCGACGCTAGGGTATCTTTCATTTTCCTCTTTCTTCTTTTTTTATTTAATTTTTATTTTTGCAATGATGTGTGTAATGTTTTGAGATTTGAGTTTTGAGTTGTAATTCAGGAGGGTTTTTAGTGGGTATGGTTGAGCCATTCAGCGAGTCCCACATGTAGGGAGAGTCATGTTGGTTCTCCTTAGTGCGTAACTGCATTTTCCCTACCTGTACAGAATTTTAGAGCTCTAATGACCTAGATGTCGACGAGCCGTAAAGCCCCATAAAAAAAAAAAATTATTTCGGAATACTGAAATGTGCACTTGAGAAATACTGAAAAATATACATTTACACTTGGTTCATACAATATGCAAAATGCAACATTGAATTAATTACACTTATTTCTATCACTTTATTTTAAAACAAAGGAATTAAGCAATTACTAAGTAAAGGGATGAAACAGAAAATGTACTCAGTAAACTTTACTTATATTTAACATCAATGATTTCTCTTTTGACTTCATATCGTATGGATAGAAAACTTCTTTCAGGTTTAAATAGTGTTGGAACACGATACTCTTGGAGGGTTTTTCCATTCTCATTATTAGCATAGTATAAGGATTATATATCATTATTTCTTTGCCCCCTTATTTTTTATTGTTAATCATATAGAAAACAGTAAGGACTTCACTTTGTGATTTAAAATGTGTGTTACACTCTTCAGTATGATAACAATTTATTCACCATGCAGCCCTCGACTCAAATGTGAGTGTAGTCATTATTTTCTTTGCACCTAACCCACTATACCAACTTAAAAATTGGAAATCATCCTGAGGTTTCCCTGCAACAAAGCATTGGAATGTGGTTGATACCCATATTTAATGTTGAATTCCCAGCGAGGATCTGGGGGTGAGGCTCACTAGTGAGCTTGTTGATGCCAAGTTGCATTAGGGGATTGGGTGTAAAACTCCAGCAAGCAAATAGACTATTGAAAAAATAAAATGTAACATGTTATATAAAGAGTTGATTATGTGTAATATTGTTTTTCCTGCTATAATAAATACAACTGTTTTAAAATTGTTCTTCATTGATTTGTGTTTTTTGAATATAATTCCTGTATTTAAATAAAAATGTAGATAATACATTTTTGGAACTAGCCTGCTGGATGCAGGCCCTGCTGGTTATAAACATTTTGTTATTTAATACATAAATAATTACCATACTTTGTATTTTGATTATTACTTTTCTTAAACTTTTTACTTAAATTTGTTTCATCCTTAATACACCTCATACTACCTCATATATTTCATCCTTATACTACAAACTGTTTGTTTAAATTTTTCTTCTTCATAATGTATACATTACTTATTGCATTTTACTGTAGAATTGATCCAAGCTGAGTATATTATTTGAAAACAATGTGTTTTGAGAATGTTTATAAGGTGGTAATTTGCAAGTTTCATATTTGTGACATCTTTCTTATTACATCTGTGTGTTTGCCCCATCTGTTAATGAACAGTTACTTTATGATAATTAGTTTCCTCCACCTTGTTTGGATATTGTAAGTTACAGTATATTTTGGTTTAAACATTCTATAATTATTTTAATGCCCTAAAATTAATGTTTTAACATTTCATTTGTATAAGATGATGAATATACATAATTTTTTTTTTCTTTCATTATTTATTATTGAATCATTGACATGTACTTATGGAATTTTATTGTTATGTTACTTCCAATTCTACCAAACCAAATTTATGTTTCTATTTTTAGAGATGACTTATCATCTTGGTTCTATTTCTGCAATTTAACATTTCATTTACTTGCACTCTGTATAACAAGGAACCCAGCTTCAATCCTTGGAACATGCCACTTTTCACAACTTTAGCATTGCTTCAACAATCTTGGCCTTAAACAAGTATTATTTTCTTTGTCAACACGACACACTCCCATTCAGTGTAATTTATTATTTTGATAAGATTTATGAGACGAAATGTTTTGCTTAAATTGATCAGCAGATGTAACACATCAATTTACTTTTTACATTGTTAGAATGTAAGAATATATACAAGGACTTATGTAGCTACATTTTTCATATTTCAATACAGTACTTTATAAAATTGTCAAGAAAATGTACTATTACAAACTTGTATAATTCATTTTTTCTTATTAATATATCTAGAGTGCCTCATAATGATATACATATATTCCATGAAACATTGTTGGATTATTAATTGACATTTATTATTGACATTCACAAGAAGTCAAAATGGTTTTTCCCTGGTTGGAAATAAATATAAGACATAGAAGTTGGGGAAAAATTTCAAATAGGAGGAAATTCCCTGGCTTGCCCCTTTGATACAAAATGCAGATTTAAACACTCAGAAAAAGCAGTAACAAATTTATTCCCTTGTTATCATGAAAACCGAATTGATTTCATTTATCAACTTACTAACTTGATGTACCTATGCATTTAAATATTTGTCTATTAGTGGAAATTTTCATTTTCTCTGGAACAATTCAACTTTTAAGTTGTAATTTTTAAAAATCCTACAAACACACAAGTTTATTTTTTTGATTCTTAACTTTTACTTAATCTTAAAGCATATGAGATAAATAATGTTCATAAAAAAATTGTTTGATATGTTCCTTAATATTTGGAAGAAAAAAACACTTCAACTTGCATCATCATTAGAGTTTTTTGTAGCATCACTCTACATCTATGTATCACATCATACAAAATCTGTCTACAATTTCATTTTCTCCATCATTTTATATAGATATTCACCTATGTATCTCAATAATACTCAATTTCTTCCTTTATTTCAAGTTAAGTTCATATTTTCACAAAGGTTTTTAATCTCCATCAGTTACTGTTTTTAAAGTAATTAATTTATATTCATGGTTGCTAGCAATATATTTTATGGAAATTGTAATCCATGCCAAGGAAACAAAATAAAATTGTCTTCCACAGTGTTAATTGATTTGTTTTAATACAAGAGACATCTTTTGTGGGAAATTTCCTTATCTGTGTTTTAAACCAAATGAAGAAAATAAATTCTCAAGAAATATAAAATTGCAATATACAATTTACAAAGACTGAATAAACCTAAGCATAGAAAGAGAAAAATACTATAAAATTCAGTGTAATAAACTTATCCAAGTAACATGGGATCAATATAAATAATTCAGTCTCAATTAAATATATTTTGAGGTGTCTCAGTTAAATATATTTTGAGATGTCTCAGTTGAGTATTCAGAAAAACAGTGACTTTGTGAATGGACATCAGCCATGTTTATTGTTGTAGTACACCGATGAGGGAGAAAGCTCCCTTAAACATGTCTGTTTTGTAATTAGATATATTAATTAAAATTCTGAAAGATCATTTCATTTTTTCTTTCTTTCCTTCTTTCTTTCTTCCCTTCTGTCTTTCTTTCTGTCTTTCTTTCCTTCTGTCTTTCTTTCCTTCTGTCTTTCTTTCCTTCTTTCTTTCTTTCTTTCCTTCTTTCTTTCTTTCCTTCTTTCTTTCTTTCCTTCTTTCTTTCTTTCCTTCTTTCTTTCTTTCCTTCTTTCTTTCTTTCCTTCTTTCTTTCTTTCCTTCTTTCTTTCTTTCCTTCTTTCTTTCTTTCCTTCTTTCTTTCTTTCCTTCTTTCTTTCTTTCCTTCTTTCTTTCTTTCCTTCTTTCTTTCTTTCCTTCTTTCTTTCTTTCCTTCTTTCTTTCTTTCCTTCTTTCTTTCTTTCCTTCTTTCTTTCTTTCCTTCTTTCTTTCCTTCCTTCTTTCTTTCCTTCTTTCTTTCCTTCCTTCTTTCTTTCCTTCCTTCTTTCTTTCAGATACACAAGATACACACTAAGATACACAAATTCAATAATGTAATAAGAATTCATTGTTTCACAGCATAGGAAAAATCTATTTAATAAAAAAAGCAATATTTTTTTTATTTCTTTGCTCCGACGTCTTGCTGTGTCGCTGCCATACTTTCAAATGTCTGGTTTACTCGCTTTTCCGGGTTACACACAGAGCGCGTCTCGTATTCCCAAGCAGCAAGTACACATATCTATATATGACCTTGCCAAGCAGCACATACACTTTTGATACTAATCAGAATTAATTTCAGGTAGCCGGGATGGTGTCAAGTTCGCATAGAATATCACAGGCAGCCACCCGGTATGGGGCAGGGAGTGTGTCGCCTTTCTCGAAGAAAAGAATGTGCAGGAAATAAAAACTACGGAGAAGATCCCGTACGGTGAAGCGCGGAAGAAATACAGGTCATTACACCCTGTATTTTCTACTAGTTACTCCACCGCAGCCAAGTCCAGGCCGATTTCCCTGACGTGTCTACGACAACGTCGTGCAAATCTCAGTGCAAATGCGGAAAGAAAGATTCTTCAGTCGTTCCTGTTAAGTCAAAACCACCACCAACAGCACGTCTATCTAATCCAAAAAAAAAACATCAAGTAGTACTAAACTTACCACCGTAACCACAAAGTCACAGACAAAGACAAAACATGGTTCTACGGCTAAACACGTGAACCTTGTTGAATTTTTAAAAACATCAAAAACAACACATTCCAAAAAATCGCAGAGACGTAAAAAGAACGTCTCTGTACTTCCTTCCTCCGTGTCAGAATGTGTATTGTCCGACGGTGACGCGGAAATATCTATGACCTTGCCAAGCAGCGCACACTGACCCCGGAGGCTCCAAGCAGTAATGGCTTCCATACCTTAATGGCTATAGAACTCAACGTGAAGAGTTACAACTCTTAGCGCGTCGTAATCCGATATGTATCTGCCTACAAGAGACACACATTTCACCAGAACACTCACCCCCTCTGCGATGATACAGCAGCTTCAGATATGACGACACCACGGGAGATCGAGCAAGAGGTGGAGTTGCCGTGTTTGTTAGAAACACTATCCTCTGCTCACCTGTTCTCCTACAAACACACATCCAGGCTATAGCAGTCAAAATTCATAGTGAACCATCCATGACCGTGTGTTCTATATATCTTCTTCCGACACGAGATTTTTCGGAGACCTCCCTTAGAGATTTAATTCATCAGCTCCCTCAACCATTCCTCCTCCTCGGAGATTTCAACGCCCACAGTGTGCTGTGGGGCTCGTCGAGCGATTGCCCCAGGGGCCGACTGCTGAATTGTCTCTTTGAAGGAGAAGATTTATGCTTAATGAACACCGGGGAGATGACCCACTTCGCATTTGGCACAGGGTCATGGACTGCTATAGATAGATCTATCAGTTTGCTCTCCTGAAGTTGCTGATATCTTTCAATGGAAGGTAGAAGATGATCTGCATGGTAGCGACCATCATCCTATCTGGTTGTCCTTGCAGGAACGTGTGACTATTCCCGAAAGCAAGCCACAGAAATGGATTCTCAGTAAGGCTAATTGGACACAGTACCGTTCCCTGTCTGTCTTCAGAGAAACGGGTAGTGTCCGAGAGAGGGTCGACCATCTGACCCAGGTGATTCATCACGCCGCTGAAGAATCCATTCCGAAAACATCTATATTTCCGCGAAGACATCATGTCCCCTGGTGGATAATAATTAGAAATAGCAGTATCGTTGATGTTCTTAGTTGAAAGCCAATGCTCTGTGAGGCATAGCAAATCGAATCGACTTTCGTGTACCAGAATTTCAATGTCTGTCAATTTGTTTGAAAGGGATTGGACATTATGGTGAAATATAATTATTTTATTTTCGCAAAGAGTTTGTGACTCACGAGAAATGGAATCGACGTTAGATAGTGGAGCGGAATTTGAATTTAGTACAGCTTCTAGTTCCTGATCAAGCCCGCACACTGCACCTGAACGCGATTGTCACCTTCGAGTACTACATTGTACTCCTGAGCGCAAGTTGTAACTGTGTATGGGGGCGGCAGGAGATGTGGATGGAGGAATAGATGAGGACGTGGGAGATGAAGCAGTAGGTGAAAGAACGGGGACAAGAGAATAAATGGGTGTGGAGATAGGAAGAGGTGATGAGGTACAGAGGGAGGAGGAGATGAGGTAGAAGCAGAGAGAGGTGGAGGAGGAGATGAGGTAGGTGCAGGAGGTAGTGTAGAAGTGGGTAATGGGGCACTTATGGACCCAAACATTTTTTTTTTAATTACCAAAAATTATTTTGAAATGCTTTTATGGTCTCCATCGAAAACTATATATGTTCCCTGAAATCTTTCAAATTTTTTCCCGAAATATAATTTTCATTGTCCCAATCGAAATATATAAATACCTATGTACCCAAAAACCTTACAATTCTTTTTTTAATTTTAATGCAAAAAATTTTCAAAATTACTTTAGGTCAGAATCTAAAAATATATATACCTACGTATGGAAAAAATATTTAACGGAAAAACTGAAAAAAAATTTGGTCCCAATCTAAAAATATATATACCTACGTACGGAAAAATATTTAACGGAAAAAAATTTAAATTTTTAATGATCCTAATCGAAAAAACTATATACCTACGTACCCACTTTTTTCTTAAATTTTACGACAAAATTTTTCCGAAATTATTTAAAAATATTTAGTCTTAACGGAAAAATATATATACCAATGTACCCAAAAATTTCTAAAATTTTCCGAAAAATTTTGGAAATTTTTAAGGTCCGAATCAAAAAAAGTATATATATTTACGTACTCAAAAAAATTGGAAAATTTTTTCGGAAAAATTTTGAAAATTGTTTAAGGTCCTAATTCAAAAATATGTATACCTACGTTCCCAAATTTTTTAAAAATATTTTCCGAATAATGTATTTAGAAAAAGAATTTTTGGTCCCAATAGGAATATATGTATATACCAACGCACCCAAACATTTTTTCCAAAAAGTTTCCGAAAAATTTATTCGAAAAAATTTTGAGTCTTTATGTTCCAATGAAAAAATATATACGATATTCCTACGTACTCTAACTGTTTTAAAAAAAATTTCCAAAAAAGGTTTTTCAGAAAAAATTCTGAAAATGTTTATGGTCCCAATTGAGAATTATATGTACCTATGTACCCAAAAATTTTCAAAATTTTTCAGAAAGATATATATATTTATGTACTCAAAAATTTTCCGAAAAACGTTTAAAAATTTATGGTCGCAATAAAAAATTACCTATGTACCCAATTTTAAAAAAAATAATCAAAAAAATTTTGAAATTTTTTTATGGTCTGTATTGGAAAATATATACACCTATGTACCCAAAAATTTTCAAGAATTTTGCGAAAAATTTTGAAATTTTTTTGTATTCCTAATCGAAAAAATATATACTTTTGTACCCAATTTTTTTTTAAATTAACCAAAAAGTATTTTGAAATTTTGTATGGTCTTAGTTGAAAAAATATATACTTATGAACCCAATAATTAGATATACTTATGTACTACATATTTTTGAAATATTTTCCGAAAGAATTTTGAATATTTTTTATGGTCCCAATCGAAGAATACATATACCTGTTACCGACGAAGAGTCAATACAACAAATTCGTGACAAGTAGTCCATATAACATAGGAGAAGTTGGGGCTTAAACGTTTAACTAAGCAAGGAAGATAACGAAGAAAGGAACTTTTTAAACTTATGGCAAGTTCTTGAAACAAAATACATTCATTTATTCTGAACATAAATATATACATTGGTTTACTTAAATATTACATAAACTGAATTATGTTAAGTTTAGCGAAAGTAAAGCATGGCCTGTACCGACCTATGCAAAAAAACAACCCCCACTGAGCTCAAAGCTTTGCCCCCCGATTCAAACTCTAATATACGTAATAGTACCTGCAAATTAATAATTGAGAAAAAATAGTTAATAACCATAATATGAAGGATTTGTAATAATGATAAAATTGAAAACTAGCTCAATTTTAATCGAATCACTTATATACATGAGTAGTAATACTTAACATCTTTGGGATGGTAAGGTTTGACAAAGCCGACATCATTACTCTACGAGTTATCAGCAGTTGCGTGCGTTCCTTCCTTGTAGTCCGCCATGGTTACAGATTTCCATGGTCTTACGTGAAGGTTGCGACGAATTGTTGACTTTGTCGATTGGCAGTGAGATGCGTTGACAAGTAGTGGCTGGAAGCTGCAGGTTGCCGAAGCTATACAGAAATTTAGAGATAAATGTGAGCTTTTGAAGATTGCAATATATCGGCGTTGTCTGGAGCCACAATGTCATTGCGTGGTTTCTTGACAGTTGCCACGACGAAGTTCATAATGAAGTTGCGTCAAGTTGACACTGGTAGTTGCTGTTGAGTGTAGGCACACTGCATCCTAGCAGCATGACCGCTCACTGTGTCGCTTGGCATGGGACACACTGGACACACTGTGGCCACTAGCTTGAGACGCTGAGAGCTTCGTATTTAGAGTAAAGCACAGAACGTTTATAAAGGGTGCGTTCTTAAGTAGTTCCAGAGAACGCCAATACATTTCTAAGAATCTGCACAATGTTCATGGAACACATACAACTTGGAATGAACTTACACAATGTTCTAAGAACTTCTATTTTCTTGTAAAGTTGTAAAGTTTTTGGGTATGTAGGTATTTATATATTTCGATTGAGACAATGGAAAATTATATTTCGGAAAAAAATTTGAAAGATTTCAGGGAACATATAGTTTTCGATGGGGACCATAAAAGCATTTCAAAATAATTTTTGGTAATTTTTAAAAAAATGTTTGGGTCCATAAGTGTGTGTATATATATTCGACATCTTACGATTCAACGTATTAATTACAAGTTCCTTCGCCGACTACATTCGAGTGGCAATCCTGTATCACGCAAGTTGGGCGAAGCCAGATATTTCCCCGCCTCATCACGAGACGTCACTCCAGGTCGAGTTATCAAGATGTAACATCGATTCATCGAATCAGATCGGCAACAACGCACTAATTTCAAAGGTATATAAACCACATGGCTTCTTCTACCAGCACTCCAGATTCTGTTCTAGTACAACCTCGACTACCACGATTACTACTAACTTCTGATCTCGCCTCTCTTATCACTGTTCGAATTCTTCATTGTCGTCGCCAAACTGACACATATTTTCTCTTGTTGAACCCTTCACAATAGGGATTATCACGTTCGAACACATCGCATCGCTACTCTCATTCTCGTCGCTAAGCCGACATTTTTTCTCGCAAGATCGAGCCTACAATTGCACCTCAGAAGATACGTGCAACCAGAGATTTACTACTCATCAACTATTTCTTTGTCAACACGTCAACCATCCGGAACAACTCTACAACAGCTTCAACCAGCTGGTTTCCAGGATCTTCTCTCCTTGTCATCATGCCATCTTTATCAGTATTGTATTATTATTTCTCATCATATCGTAGCATGTCATTAAATCATTTTATTATTGTTAACAATTAACTTTCATCTCACCCATCGTCACTTTGTATTTTTCCAATCATTTTATACTTGTGCAGGTAAGATTAAACATGTCTGTACAAGGAACATATAAATTTTTGGAAATTCTTTTTTTTTTTTTGAAAATTAAAAAAAAATGGGTACACAAGTACATTTCGACTGCGACAAAAAAATTAAAAATTTTCTGTGGTTCAATTTTTCGAAAAAATTATTGAAATATTTTGCGGTACATATATTATTGATTGGGAGAAGAAAAAATTTCGGAAAATTGTTGAAAGATTTTTGGAAACATAGGTTTATATATTTCAATTTTTACCATGAAAAATTTTCAAAATNTAGGTGTATATATTTTTCGATTGGAACCATAAAAAATTTCCAAAATTTTTGATTCATTAAAAAAAATATATAGAGTACATAGGTATATTCTTTTATTGGTACTGTAAAAATTTTCAAAATTTCTTCAAAAATACTTTTACGGAAAAGTTTTAGAAAAAATTTGAGTATGTAGGTATATATATTTTATGATTGGGACAAAAATTAATTTTTCCAGTACTTTTTGGAAAAAAAAATTTTTGGAGAATGTTTTGGTTCGTAGGTATATTTATATTTTGATTAGGATAAAAAAATTTCAAAGTTGTTTTAAAAAACATTTTTCAGAAAATATTTGAAAAAATTAAGGATCCGCAGGATATATATATGTATACGTATATATATATATATATATATATAT
>NNCF01131577.1:2669-29331 GCA_002313205.1 Laupala kohalensis | reverse complement strand
AACCATAAAAAAAATTTGAAATTTTTTTGGAAAATATACTTTTGAAAACTTTTGAGTACTATCGTAGATTAAGTTCTCGATTGAGACCAAAAATTTTAGAATTTTTTTGGGTTCTGAGGTATGTACAGTTTTTGATTGGAACCAAAAAGTATTCAAAATTGTTTTCGAAGAAGTTTTTGAAAAATTTGGGTATTTCAATATATATTATTTTGTAAAAAAAAAGTTAAAAAATTAAAAAAGTTTTTGAAAGATTTTGGGTCGTTAGATATATTTTTCGATTAAGACTAAAATATTTCAATATTTTTTTAAAAAGAGTTTTTCAAAATTTTTAATTCTTAAGTATCTTTTTAGAGTGGGACCGTATAAACATTTCTAGAAAAATTTCTTGAAAAAGTTTTTGGAAATATTTTGGGATCTTAGGTATACATATTTTTCGGTTGGATTCAAGAAAAAAATTAAATTTATTTTAGAAATTTTTTTGAAAATTTCTTGAGTACTTCTGTGTGTATTTTATCGATTAGTACCATACAAAAAATTAGAAACATCTTTTGAAATTTTTTTATATGATGTTAATTTTGAAAATTTTGGGGGTACTTAAATATATATATTTTTCGATTGAAACCATAGAACATTTCCAAAAATATGTGAAAATGTTTGGAAATATTTTGGTTACTCATTTTTGGATTATGACCATAAAAAATGTTTAAAATTTTTAAAAAACGTTTTTGATTTTTTTGTATACATATTTAAATCTATATATATATATGATTGGAACAATAAAAAATTTCAAGATTTTTGAAAATTTTGGGTACTTAGGTATATTGTTGCCACGTTACCTGCAGCTAAAAGATCTCCAACCCTAGGAGGTAATTGCGACCTAATCATTGCTATAAGTTCTTGTTCCGTCTGGCGCGAACCTCCCATTTTGCAATTTGCTATTGCCTGCTCTACGTAGCCTTGGAGCGACCTATCTGTTCGCGGATCAAACTTACTATTCATTAACCGCATTTCGCTTTCCACCTGCTGTTGAGTGGACCAATATCTCTCAATTAAATGTTCCTCAAATTGAGCGAACGTGTCGACTTGGTCCCCGCAGGTCTCAAACCAATGCGCGGCCCGCCTTCTCAACGTGTGTTTAACTACGTTTATCTTGTTTCGTTCTGTCATTGAATACATCTCAAAGTATCCCTTGAGCAGTTCTACGTACCGGCGTGGGTGGAGTTTGCCCGTACCGTCAAACTTTATATCTGCATCCAATGGTGTCGCGACTGATTGTATGACCATTGGTCCCCAGTGCGAAATACTACTTCCTTGAATGGTTTTAATTTTTTNTAAGAGACAGCTTTCCGTCTGATCAGCTCTTGCCCGTACGTCATCAAGTCTTTGTTCAATATTTTCGAACTTTAATTTTTGTTCTTGTTTATAAGAACCGTTTTAAACGTTTTTCTTTCGACAGTTCGGTTTTGCTCATCTAAACGTTCCTGAATATTTTCCTGAATTGTGACTAAGTTGCTAGCGTTGACAGACGCAACACCTGAAACTTCTGGTCGAATCTCGACAGCGATTTTTCGTTCGATTCTTCCGCAAATTCACGTACTTCCCAGATTTTGTTAATAACTTGTACATGTTTAATTTCACTTTGATCTACCAAAATTTGAATTTTCTTATCTACTTGACCCTTGACCTCTTCAATCTCAGCCTCCTTTTTACTGTCAAAGTTCTCAATTTTCTCGGAATTTTGACTAAGTTTAATTTCGAACTTTTCCTGTCTTTCTTTCATTTCTGCATTGAACCCTTGAATTTTTAAATCTACACTTTCAAACTTCTTAATTAATTTCCCAAGTTTCTTGTCCAAGCTGGTTCTGAGCGCTTTCGCATTTAATTCAATTTTCTCGAATTTCGCGTCTGAATCGGCTTTGATTTCCATAGCATTTAATTCTAATTTTTCATTTAGTGTGTCCATATTTAATTCTGATTTTTCAAGTTTTTCATTTAATTCATTCAAATCAACTTTCATTGTAACCTGCATCTGCCGCAAGAACGCCATCATTCTATCATTCCGTTTTGTTTGTTCCCCCTGCCTCACCTGAGTGCCCTGTTCTATTTTATCTTCCGAGTTTTCATCAGGTTTTTCCCCTTCGCTCCGCTCACTAGACTCTATATCTGTTTGTTCGTCTGCTTTCCCCTCACTTACGTCACTATTTTCTTCAGAATTACTGCTAATCACGTCTTTTCCACTGTCAACGAACCCACTCTCCTCGGCTTCCGGTACCTCACGTGCGTCCTCCATTTCCCACATTGCTTTCGATCTTAATCCCTTTTCTTACACTAAAAACAAGTTATACACTTATTTCTGAGTATATTTGCGTTATGTGTTTCCTTTTTATCGCTCTTAAGAAAGTACACCCTGCGTTCCCGGTTCAATCTTTACTAATTACTGTTAAATACCGGGTACTTAACTAAGTGAGTGAGCACCACGTTAAAGCGCCAAATTGTAACAAAACGAAATGTAAATTTATAAGAGGGAACCAAAACAAAAATGAGCATGAGTTAAAGTGATGGTGTAATGGCTCACCCTCATTCACCTCCGGCTAGTCATATTTCTCTGGGTTCGTGCCTGTATTTTAATCAAAGGAAGGACACATACTGGGGTTCCTACTAGGAAAACGCGTTATAAACAAATTAACCCAGTTATTTAATGTTAACACACAACCAAAATAGTACCCTTTTGTATCCCCCAAAAAGACATACATGGTATATTGAGTTTAACACAGTTACTATCATTAAAACAAAACGCACACAATAACCTTTAGTAAAAATTACATTATATTACATTGAGGAATTATTAACCCTTTCATATCACTGCCCATAGTTCTCAAAGGATAATCAAGTTCAGTAGTTCACTGCTTGAACTTTCATTATTTGTTAATAAGTCACTATTCTTCTCGCCACTGCGCCTATTATCTATAGTTGGATGCAACCAACTGTTACGCTCTACCTTACAAGTTGTCAGCTGATTCAGTCGATGTGAAAAATAGAGAGCAGACTTCCAGACGGCACTTCAGCAGATGACGTCATCATTCTCGGAATACCACCGGTTCGTTCCGCGAAACAGGAGTCCCGAGAGCTTCCGGGCAAACCCCGTGCGAAAAACCACGACCAAATAACCACGGCGTATTCGGACCGAGTGAAGAGATCAACTCGACGGAATGTTCAACAACGCTGTTGTTACAACTTAATGTTTTAGCGTTGGAACATCTTAGCGAACAATAGTAAAGTGCTTATAATTTAAAAGCACTAACAAAAATGCTGTATGATTCGAACGTGAGTCTCGGCTTGAATATATTGTGAGATGTGAACTGCATCTCGAACGAAAAAACTTTCTAAAATCTGAGCTGTCTGAATAAGAGCTCGAACGAAAATGTGAGAAGTTTCTCGAAGTACAATGTAAGACGGTCTCTAAGCTCGAACGAAAAATGTGAGATGTGAGCTGAGATGATTGAGACGAGATTCAGTCGATTGAGAGTTATTTTGACGTTGCAGTCGCTTAAATGTGTCTTCTGCAACTAAGTCATTTACTATTTCCACCCACGATCTAAAATTTTGAAGAGTCATGTGACTGATTCTCCCAATGGAATCGAAATCCCCACTTCGCGACGTTTCTAGTCAGTCGCTAGATTTGACTCGTTTCTGGACGTGTCGGGCCAATCCATGAGCGGCGTTTTCGACGCTTCTGGTTCTCAACGACCTTTTGGCAACCGTCACATGTGCGGCAATTTTCACTAGGCGGCAATCGCCCTCAAAAACGTAATATTTGTTTACGTTTCCCGCCCTTTTAAATATTCATCCTCTTAACATCTGGTGCTACGCACCCTGCAGACTCCCACGAACGTTGTCTTCCTTTAAAACCATAAGCCTATTGTGCTTTTGGGTTAGAGCATGCCTCGCCGCGCTCTGGTGCGACCTACTCGTCCTTCTAAAGACACGCGAATCCAGTTATTCCCTTCTTACGAACTACGTGTTCTTTTCCGTAAGATAACATCGGTTTCTTCGGCTCTTACTTACTGTTTATTTGAATGAGTGATTTTATTCCAAACTGCCAAAAAGCTTTTATCTTAATCCGTTTGTCGTTTGCCGCCTGTGGTTGCGCCCACCGTTCGTTTGAAATATTTTTTTTCTAAAAGTAATCTATTAACTTTGATTATTTATTGTAAATTAATCAAATCTTACAATATATATTTTCGATTAGGACTATCAAAGTTTTTCAATTTTTTTTGAAAGTTTTTGAAAAAAAAATTGATACTTTTATTTTATTCCATTGGAACAAAAAAAATTTCGTAAATTTTTTTTTTGTAAATTTTTGGATATTTATGTATATATATTTTTCAATTGGAACATAAAACTTTTTCAATTGTTTTTCGAAAAAATGTGCTGAAAATGTTTGAAATTTTCTTTACGTGTATATATATAAATAAATTTTTTTTATATTTTAAAAAGTTTTAGGTTACATAAGTGTATATATTTTTCGGTTGGCACATAAAATATTTTAAAAAGTGTTGGAAATTTCTTTAAAAATTTGTGGGTTATTAGGTATATATATTTTCCGATTGGTACTGTAAAAAATTCTAAAAAAATTCGAAAAAATATTTTGGGTATTTTGATATATTTTTTGATTGGGACCATAAAAAATTTCGAAATTTAAAAAAAAATTGTTTTTCTTAAGTATATATATATATATATTCTCCGATACGACCATAAAAATATTTTTATTTTTTTTAATCATTGAAATTTTTTTGGGTTCATAAGTATATATATTTCATAAAATTAGTTGAAAAATTTATATATATTTCGATTGGGACCATTAGAAATTTTTTTTTGATTTTCGGAAAAAAAAAATTAATTTTTTGTACATAGTATATATATTTTTTGATTGAGACAAGAAAAAACGTTCAAGATTTTTTTTTTAATTTTAGAAAAAAAATTATTAGCTTCTTGGGTACTGAAGTGTATATAATTTTCGATTGACATTTAAAAAATTGAAAAAAATCTGATTTTGGGGTAATTTAGGGTATAAATTTTTCGATTGAGACCATTAAAATTTTTGCTAAATTTTTTAAAATAATTTTTGAAATTTTCTTGTACATAGTATATGTATTTTTCGATAGTGACGAAAAAAATTTCAATTTTTTAAAAAACTTTTTGAAAAATTTTGGATACTTATATGTAAA
The DNA here is from genome assembly GCA_002313205.1 of Laupala kohalensis. Classification (NCBI taxonomy): domain Eukaryota; kingdom Metazoa; phylum Arthropoda; class Insecta; order Orthoptera; family Trigonidiidae; genus Laupala; species Laupala kohalensis. The sequence goes on along the minus strand of NNCF01131577.1, from coordinate 24,103 downwards.
TTTTTTCAAATGGGACCATTAATTTTCAAACTTTCTTTCGAGAAAAGGTGCTGAAAATATTTTGGATACTTAAGAATAATAATTTTTCGATTGCGAGTATAAAAAGTTTTGGGTAGTTAGGTAAATATATATTTCGATTGAAACTATAAAAATCCATCAAATTTTTCTTGGAAATTTTTTTTGGGTTATGTGAATGTAAATTTTTTTGCACCCATAAAAATATTTAGGAAAATTTTTAGATATTTTTTGGTTTATATATATAATTTTTTCGACTAGATTCATAAAAAACTATTTTTTTGTTTGAAATTTTTTTGGATAATTAGGTATATGTATTTTTCTAATGGGACCATAATATTTTTTCAAAATTTCTATCGAAGAAACGTGGTATAAATTTTTTGAAAAATTTTTGAAAATTTCTTGGGTACATATATTAATTTTTCGATTGGGACCATAAAAATTTTTCAAACATTTTCAGAAAAACATTTTTGGGTTATAGGTCTTTTATTAGAATCATAATATTTTTCAAAATGTTAAAAAAATCAAACGTTTTTTGTACTATGGTATATATTTTTCGATTGGGACCAAAAATGTTTGGGTACTTAGGTATGTCTTTTGATTGGAATCAAAAAAATATTTCAAAATTTTTTTCGAAAAAATTGTTTGAAAAATTTTTGGGTACTGAGGTATATACTGAGGTATGAGGGAAAACCAGGTGACTGTCAGCGGCCTGCTGGAATAATTGTCAAGTTCTTCAGGAGAGAAGACAAGATGAAAATGATCGCATAGAGAAGACAAGAGAAATCTCTCAACTCAACACTTAGGATATCAGCAGCCTGCAGTCCCTGTGAACGTGAACGAGTCCCGAGCGTAGGAAACTTTTCTCGGCAGCGCGGGAGGCGAAAAGGGCAAACAACTGCACCTATCTACGCACACAAAACAGAAGAATCCTCGTGATTAAAGACCAGAGAACAGCTGTTACACGGATCTCTAAAATTGGCGATTTAAAAATTTTGTGTTAGTTTCTAATTTGGTGTTTTTTCGTCAGTTAGTTATTCCAATATTTCTACATTAAACATTTAAAATTAATAGGAAATTACTCAGTTAAATATAATTTGTAATGATTCTTTTGTAGAGTTTAATACTATGTGTGAGTGTTCAAAAAATTTTGTATATTTCAACAAAATGTGCGCACTTTAAGGGAAAATTTTGAAAAGTTTGTCATATATTTAGATTCAGTAAAATAGCATCCAGAAATTAAAGTATTAAGAGAAATTTGGATTCAAAATCAGAATTAGGTTTATTTATTTTGAAAAATTATAATCAATTTGCGAACTGCAGTGAAAGCTATAGAGCAGGTGGAGTTGTAGTATTCATTCAAGATAACAGTTTACCTTGACTGTCACATTGCTCTCTCTGTTATTGCGGTCTACCAACTCCACTCCTTTCCTTTATCAACATTTCTGGACCAACTAAATGATGATTTTTTTTTCTAGAGAAAGAAACTTAATATTTATCCATGATGTTAATCTTTGTATTTTAGAACAATCTCAAATAGTAGACGACTATCAAAATATATTTTGTTTAACGACTAGAAAATTTTATCTTTTGAAATTCATTTGTCCAGTAGAAGTCTCAAGATCAGTTTATTTTGCTCTGGTAAATATTAAATTAGAATATGAGTCAAGTTGTTGTTGGGGGGGGGGGGGGAGCTTACAAATCATTGTTAAAACCAATTCATGTATCACAAAAGTGCATTATGTGACAAATATTTCGCATGTGAAGAAGGGAAGATTAGTTTCCTTTATTTCAACTTCCTTGTGTACTCCCTATTAAACATTGGTATGTATACAGAGTGTTGCATATTTTCTTTGAGAGAGGAAGCAAAAAGATTGCAAATGCTGTGGTACATTCAATGAGACAAAGAAGTTTAAAGTATATAGCATTGTTAAAGCCATCATGTAAAGCATTTAAGAGATTTTATATTTACAGCTCTTTAATTTTTTTCAATAAACTTCCTTATCATATTAGTTTTGAAAAATTGGTCATTTGCTTTTAGTTTTGATGAAATAGAACATTTTTTATTTTTAATAAATCATTTTTTAAATCTCCTTTCACAACATATTATGCATTTTGATATGTAGTTATCACATTATACTTAGTTTTCAAGAAGAAGAAAGCATGAAGTGTATTTAATATAAAAATAAATCTTTATGTACAAAGTTGTTCTTTTATGGTTAATAACTTTATTGCTTTGCTTTCTGCAGCTGATACTATGTTTTTGTTTTTATAAATTTTGAGAAGGTAACCTCAAAACAGAATTTTGCTCGGAGGAACCTAGCCATGTATCACAAACACAAATTTAATGTAAAGATAATCTCATTATATTATTTATGTCTATTTATAATAAATTTAGAAAAGAAAAATGCTTCTTTATATGACTAACTTTACTGTATTTTCTGAACATGTATTATTTAAGTATTCATGATAATAAATAATAAAGCTGTAGACATTCAAAGAGCAGCTTATAACATGTCAAATTTAAAATTCTATAATTTTTAAAGTAAAATTTATGATGATTCTGAACTTGACAAATTTCTTAAGTTTACTCAAATTATTTAAATAACAGTGATTTATTAAAAAAAATTACAATACAGCTTTAAGGCTCATATTAAACCATCTGTTAGAAGTAATTTTTGTGTTTATTCATATGGCATTTGTATGTTTTTAAAATGGTCCTATGTTCTTGAATTCTATCCCTTAACAAGTGATACTGTGTTTCAAAACTTCCAAAAAAAGAAGAAGAAACAAGCCAATGTATAAAAAGAAAAAAAAATTAAAATATCTCACCTACAATGTGCATTGTAGAAGAGAAGCATACTTTTAATTTTCCTTACATGAAGATTTTGATAAAGAACGTATAACAAAAAAGAAAAAATCAAAGTAATGATTCTTATTGTTCAGACAGGGAACACTAATCTGAGCAAAGGTTACACAAACCTCACAAAAAAAGGTAACAATAAAAAAACATCTACAATGAAATATTTCGGTTAAGTAACCTTATCATGTAATATTTGAAATTGTTATCTTTATTATTCAGTAATAAAATGTTGGTAATAGTGAATGTAATGTTATCTGTAATAAAATTATCCTGCAATTTAATGTTGATTTGTTATCTTATTATTTTGTAATGTAAAACAGCACTATATAATACTACGAAGTAGCAATATTTTATGAATTTTAAATTATTTTTTGGATATGTTTTTTTTTACAATAAATTTATTTATTTCTGTTCAGGACATCACAGTGAAGATGACAGTATAAGACAAATATAAATGACTGAGATCTTTCTAAAGTCGCATTCCTTTTATTTGACCCTTTCAACAGTAGTTCTTCATAACTTGTTTTGTGAGTTTTGAAAAACACGTTTCATTACTATTGAGTGACCAAGTCCTTTCCAATATTTAACATCATTCACCTTGTAACTCAATCATACTTCATAGACTTATGTACAGACTTGTTGACAGAAATTATGACAAGTTGTTGAAATGAAATTTACGGGCATGATAAAATTAAAAACTTATTATGCTGTGAAAGGGAAGTTTACTGGAAAGCTTTCTGTAAGAAAGAACTGAACTGAAATTGAACAGGTAAACACCATATAGATTTAGAAGACTAGGACTAGGTGTGTAATCAGATAACAAAAATATTAAATAAGCACAATTCTTGTGTAGTTATTCTATTTAGGCCCAAGTTCATGTGAATTTCAGAAGGTACCTATCCATAACATTATGATTCTTCATCCTGCATCAATATTACTCCTCTGATCATGTGTGCAAAAAACACACTTCCAATTCTTTCATTTTTTCACAACCTTGCCACAAAAATATAACATTCTCCACATTAACTAAAAAGAATTAACATCATCAAATTGGTTTTAGGCATAACAATAATCCTATAGGTCTTACTACATTCAATTTTTTAAATCTATGGTGGAACTATTCTTAACGTAGCGGAGATTATCTTTCTGTGTGGTCCCAACATACAAACTTGCCTGAATGTTTCGCATAATGAAGCAACACACAAAAGATATTAACACAATTGTAATTGGCAAATGATTGAAGTAAATCAATTTGCAGAATATAATCAATTGGCGATAAAATATAACCGACTTATGAAAACTCTGCAAAACAATGCAGATCGAGCACACTAAATTAAAAGAAATAATAATGCTGTTCCATCTATTTCAGAAGAGTAAATTATTTACTTTATAACCAATGACACCATAAGAACAACCGTAAATAAGAAAATTTTATTATTAATTAAACTTCTACCATTTTTTGAATGAAAATAGTTGCTACAATAAATGTTATTTACACAAAGAAAAAATTATCTAGAAAAGCATGCACCTGTGCCTAGTATGTCAAAAACAAAGGAAAGATTCCCAATGCTTCATAACATTTTTTTACTTAAATGGATATCATATTGCGGTGAATCACATTTGTTTATTAATGAAATTTACACATATGATACATAAATAATATTTCACAATACAAGAGAAAATTGCAGAGAGACTCATCTCATTTCATAAACATAGTGAAGAAAATTTCCCATGTATAGAAAGACTTACAACATACAAAAAATATATCAGTTTTCAAAGAAATAAGAACAAATAGTACAATAAAAGTAAGGTTTTTACAGCCAGTCTCATTAAGTAATAATGTAACTGTCGCACACTAACTTTGTCTTCCCATTTCTTTCATAAATGCATTTTTTCCCAATTTCAATTTGATTGAGCATCACAAATTTAACCTTTTAAGTAAACTAAGAGTTATGTATCTCACAAACGGAACAGATTCTCAGAAGTGTGTTAGCACGTGATCCATAAAATCCTTCATTTAAATACAAGAGTACTTAACATTTCAGAATGCAACACGTTCATACGAGAGTGCGTCCACATATGACTTTTCACATGACATTTTTCCCGAAATGATTTATTACAAATTTCACATCTGAATGGTTTCTCCCCGGTATGTGTTCGCAAGTGACTTTTAAGTGAACTACTTCGACTAAATGATTTTTTACAAGTTTCACAATTAAATGGTTTCTCCCCAGTGTGCGTTCGCAAGTGTTGTGTGAGAGTAACTTTAAGAGAGAATGATTTTTTACAAATTTCACAGTCGAAAGGTTTCTCGCCAGAGTGTGTTCGCATGTGCTTCATAAGATTACTCTTTACACTAAATGATGTTTCACAAATTGCACATGTAAACGGCTTCTCCCCAGTATGTGTTTGCATGTGATTTTTAAGAGTTCTTTTTAAACTGAAGGATGAGTTACATATTTTACATTTAAACGGTTTGTCCCCAGTGTGTTTTCGCATGTGTTCTGTGAGATGACCTTTCTGAGTAAATGATTTTTTACAAATTTCACATTGGAAACGTTTTTCCTCCGAGTGTTTTCGCATGTGGGCTTTGAGATGAACTTTTCGAATTAATAATTCTTTACAAATTTTACACGGAAATAGTTTCTCCCCGGTGTGTGTATGGAAGTGTAAATTAAGTTGAGATAATCGATTAAATGATTTTTTACAATTCATACATGAATAATCCTTCCGAATGGAAGAATGGGTTTGCACCTTTCCAGTCAATCCATGTCCACCTCTTGTCTCTAAGGGGTCAAAGTGGAATGAATCCCTTGGTACTAAATGTTGATTATTACAATGCTTCTTTGTGTTCAAACTAGCAATATGTGACGAGTTACTTCCATTTCTCTCCGTCAATTCCCTTCTCTCCTCACAAAGCTTAATTTGCATTAACGCTGAGCTATGTGAAGCTGAAACAAAACATACAGTTACACTTTAAATCCAATGTGAAATTAACACAAATCACTGTTAACAAAATAACCATATTTACTGAACATATATAAGCAAGGTACATGAACTATGAAGCAGTCAGCAAAACATTGATCAGTTAACAATATATATAAATTACTTGCCTTCTTTATTAGGGAAGCACATGGAACAAATAGGTAATTTAAGACAAAACAGAGTAATCTCTACGTAGAATTTATATACTTCTAGTGCACAGCTACTCAGCTACTATCCATTATTATCTCGCCAGTTCATATAAATTGTGTCGCAAATCCTTAAGAATTAGAAATATTAACTCTATCATTGGAGCATGTGACAGTCCTTGCAAAAAATCAATCTGTTGCATGTTCCTATTACAGATAATAATAAATCAAGTACTTCTCAAAGTATTTTTTTAAATTATGTGTCTTAATAGCAAGCAATAGATGAACATTATAAAAAATAAATTAACAATATTAAAACTACGAAATAGATATGTTACATACAACATCTAGTTATGTATTGCAGCTTTGAATTTTGTGAGGTAGAGTAACTCATATCACTGATTTTGACAAATTATGAATCAACTAATAAATAAATATTACTCATATCCACTAATAAAATTTTAAAAAAATACACATAAAGAATAAAATGTGGAATAACCTTCGTACGTCCACTACTCAAGCTTTCGAAAAGAATTAGAATTTAATAACGAAATATAAGTTTAATAATAATTATAATACCTGTGTGGTGTCCGGAACCACCTGAAGAATAGCACCATGGGACCTCCCCCAGTTGTAAGAGGCGACAAATCGGAGCTGCTGTCCGCTGTCCGTTTCCTCATGAATGTGTCCATCTATACGCACTTCTCCCTCCTCCTCTCACGGAAGTAATTGGGTGAACCGAGTAGCCCAAAAGTTCCCGTCACCTATCTAAAGAGTTTTCCCTCCCATAACCCTCCTTTGTAAACCTCATTCAGTTCTTTAGGTGCAAAGCAAACCTTCAGAGGTAAAGGAAAACACCGACAAAAAAACAAAAAGACAATCCCATGGTTTATGGTGAAGTATTCAAGAAGTCGTAAGGCCTCGGAAAACATGTCGCTGTCTGGGGAGCTCCAGGGCATCGTTGGAGCTAGCGCTGGTCAAGAAAGCTTGCGAGCTGCTAATGTTGCTATGCTGAACAGGCGGACAAGCACAGGGAAACCCGAAACTGCTACACTCGAAACTGATTGTAGTCAAATAATAACGGGAACTACAACTGCAGAAAGTGTTTCTCAGAGGAGAATCCACTTTTGTCTGGGACCACCCAAGCAGACCGTCAACGTACCAGCATGAAATGGACCAAACATAACACTTTTATCATGTGTACGTATTACATGATCAAAGAATTAGAGACAAACGTAATTGGATACAGACAAGAACTACACCGTTTATTCATTGAAAAATATTCTACCCCTAATGTGACTGAACAAAGAATAGTTGACTAAAGAAGAACAATAATTACCAACAACCTTATCCCCAAAGCAATTTTGAGTCATTTAAAATCAGAGGTGGATTTGATAACGTGACAGAAGCATCAAGGTGAGATTGCAAATGAAAAACCTTGAATCTGTACCAATTGTGGACCAAGTTAACTGCTCCACTGAATAAGAAACTGATCGTGATCCACATTCACAGTCGCATCCAAACAATACAGTCCACTAAGTAAATGAAAACTTACTCGATAACTCAGAGCATGTAACTGAAATCCGTTGTACTTGGAAGAAGTATCTCTTACAAGGTTCAGGGCTTGACCCCACTAAGACACCTCCAATACCACGGCAAGGCAGTTCAAGAAATTTTTCCCGCATAATACAAACTGTCAACGACACTGTTTTAACACCCATTCATTCTTTTGAGCAAATGCATTCGCTCATCTACGGTGCTGCATTAACTGCTGTCACATGCAATGGTGTCAAAATACGTACATGTACAGAAACTACTAAACCAACTGGAGATAAACCAATGACCAAATGGAAGATGAGACTGATCACGAGGATTGAAAAGATCAGGAAGGACATTGCTCGTCTTAATCAGACGATGAGGAAAAGTGTAAACAAAAAGCTGCAAAAGACAGTCTTATAAATATTTTATGGGTACAGAATTCATACCAAATTTGATAAAATCAATGGGAATTTGACTGAGGTAATGGATACACTGAAGCAAAAACTGTACACATTAAAAACCCGACTTAGTAGATACAACACAACCATTCGCAGGAGATTTCACAAAGAAAGAAACGTTTACAGAAGAATTCACAAAAAAATTAAGACCAACCACACAAGCAACACTACTGACCAATGACACCCCAACATCACAGAAGTGGAGAAATTCTGGTCATCGATCTGGTCTAAAATCGAGACACACAATAGAGATGCACCGTGGATCAATGGTGAGATTGCATCGACTGAGAGCATTGACACTTTGTTTTTTCATAACATTTCCATTGAAACTTTGAAGTGCGTCATAAATTACATACACAATTGGAAAAGTCCAGGAAGTGACAATATTCAAAATTATTGGTTCAAACAGTTCACCTGCCTCCATCCTTTGATTTTACTTTACATTAATAAATTTGTAAACAATCCACAAGTAATGCCAAATTTTCTTCTAGAATGAAGAACATTTCTAGTCCCCAAAGGTGAAGAAAGTACCGATTCTGCCAAATATAAACCAACTACATGCCTTTAAACATTATATAAAATCATTGAATCCTGAATAGCGAAGTTAATTAGGACACACTTGGAGAAGAATGAGATATTAGCTGAGGAGCAGAAGGGATGCCGGAAACGTTCAAAAGGATGTAAAGTACAACTTATCGTACATTCGGTCATCCTGAAGCAAGCCAAAGTCAAAAATAGAAACTTATTCTGCAGCTATATTGATTATCAAAAAGCATTCGACTCAGTCCCGCACTCTTGGCTTCATAGAGTCCTTGAAATGTACAAAATAAATCCAACCCTCATTAATTTTCTGAACGCGATAATGAAAAAATGGAGTACAGTCATTAATTTAAGAATAGGCAGCAAAATGAAAACAGCTGGCACATTTAACATTTTACTTCAAGGAGATTCACTCAGTGCTTTTTGGTTTTGCATTGCCCTAAACCCACTCTCTAATCTCCTGAATGGTATGAGATGTGGTTTTCAATTAAAAGCTGCAGAACAACAAAATCACATCACTAACCTATTGTATATGGATGATTAGAATATACTATTCATATTTACTTACACTAGTAGAAACATTCAGTAAGGATATTAGAATGAGACATGGTACCGAGAAGTGCAGAACGTTGGGTATTTCCAAAGGTAAAATTAACAGAGAACCTTATTCAACAAATGACAATGAAATTATTAAAGGTATGGAAGAAAATAAATTGTACAAATATCTGAGACTACAACAATCTACATGCATAAAGAAACAACTAACTGAGGAATTTGAAGATTGAGCCGAGAAATTAATGGATTGATTTAAATGGCCGAAATTCAACAAAAGCAATTAACTCATTTGCCTTTCCTATCCTCATGTATTTTTATGGACACTAACTGATATACGAAACTTCCAGCAAAAGGTCAGGTCCATCATGATGAAGAATAGGTTACATCACAGGAGCTCAAATGTAGAAAGGCATAGTCTGCCTCGCAAGGAAGGAGGAAGGGGCATAATTCACTTGAAGAATCTGCACAGTTCACAAATAAAGCAACTTCGAGCTTTCTTTCACCAGAGGAAGGAAGAATCTAACTTTTACAAGACCATATGTGCATTTTTCTTCATTTATTTCATTCTTAATATTTTAATACATTTCACAGATTAATACACTATATGTACATTAATACATGTACATATAACGCCTAAGAGACATGGAGGTCAGGGTTCTAGTCGGTAAACCAATCATGGAAGTCCGACATAACCGAATTCCGGTATCCATAAAGGATTTCCCCCCTCCTGGAAAATAATAATAATAATAATAACAATAATAATAATAACAACAACAATAATAATAATAATAATAATAAACGTGCAGCTGACATGAAATATACTCCTTTAAATTTAGCAGACTACTCTTTACAACCGAATGAAATTAACGTTGAAATCAGTCAGAGAATTAGCCAATGAAAATCTAAACCACTTCATGGTAGACATCCTCATGATCTATATAAGCTTCATGTCGACAAAGCTGAGTCGAACACCTGACTTACAAAAGAGGATATATTTTTGGAAGCGGAGGGATTTTTCTTGGCAACTCAAGACCAAGTAATAAGCACAAAAAAAACTACAGAAAATTTATATTGCAAGACAGACATAGCAGATGACAAATGTAGGAGATGCAAAATTCAACCAGAAACTATACAATAAACCACAAGAGGATGCAGTCTATTAGCATGGACAGATTACACCCACAGACAATCAGGATGCTAATATTATCCATCAGAAATTCTGCGGGAAGTATAGACTAATAGACCCGTACTACAAGTACTTCCAAAAATCAATTTTAGAGAACAACAAACTTTACTATGATAGATCAATCCTCAACGACAAGGCAATCCATCACAAGAAAATCACACACATCATAGATATTGCAGTAACTAACAACCACAACCTAGAAATTACTTACAATGATAAAATTCAAAAATATTAAGATTTGAAAACAGAATTTCTTTGCTTATGGAATATGGAGTGTGTATATATAGTTCCTAGACTCCTCTCCACCACTGGAGTCATCCTTTACAGTTTGCATCTGAGCATCAATCGGCTTTATGTCCCAAAAACATATTTCTAACCTTACAAAAAGCAGCCATTCTTAACACGTGTAGATTGGTCAGAAGATTTTTAAATAGTGATATTGATTGAACCGAGGAGGCTTGGTATACCCCGCACCTCACCTGAATCCAACTACAAGTTGTGAAAATAGTTCATGAAAACAAATAATAATAATAATAATGGAGAGGGATGTCAATAGTATTGAGTCTTTTGTAGCCTGACGAACTGTAAAGGCCCCCGCAGAGCTTCATCCTTTTGGCAGAAGCGCCTGGGATAAGTGGAAGTTTCCCATGAAGATGTGAAGCTTGCAACAGTCCACACGCGTATAGAAAGAGAAATGAGGGCATTGCTGACGCAGAAGCTAGTCAGCATTTAAGTAGCATGTTGACCGCGCAATTAGCGTTTACCGCCAGCGGTGGTCATACTGACAACAGTGGTGTAGTGGTAGCATCGCGCTGAGCGGCAGAGCGTGGGTTCAAACCCTGCTCGGTCGAGGTTTCAGCCGGGGGGTTCTTCCTCTCACCTACTCCAGACAAAAGTCGGTTCGGTACAATATGATCCCCGACAACCGAACATCTCTTCTTGCCAACTCCCTCTCCCAAGTCCGTTAGGTAGAAGAGCCGGTCTCAGGGCCTAAACCACGTCAAAGGACACAAAATTTAAAAAATAAGACTCAGTGGCAGCCTATTCTCTCTCAATCCATTGGCCTGAGTACCTCCATTCGCCTCCACTGGAGGCCAGGATAAGAGTCTCCGACCCTACTCATGGATTTCTATCTTCCGCCGCATCGTCGAGTGCCCTTTGGGTCTACTAGAAGTGGTCTACGCGGGTCTACTAACGCTGATGGTTTCCACCTGTCGTCGATATCATCTCGACTCCGCCGCCTACCCATGGATATCACCCCTCCTCTGTTCATTGGTCACGTCATTCTAGTGTCGCTCCCAGACGCTCTAGTGCAAAATTACAATAATAAAACTCCCCCACAGTGACTAACCGGAGAGGGAGTGCACAGTTTCTCCAGCCAATACGGGGTGATGACTGACCCCACCCTTATATCCTGTTAACCGTATAAACCGGGCCAGTAACGACCACGAACTGAACAGGAGGGGCCTAGTCAGAGCTGAACAGCCGACGAAAACACCAACCCTCCATTTGCATCTATTGCTGCCACTACAATGAATGCTTCTCCAAGGAGGAGCCCCTTTACCCCAGACAACCGCGTCGCAAGCAGACCTCGCGCAAACATGAAGTGCACCATAAAAGTAAATACTTTCATCATGCGCGAGTATTATTTTACCACCAAAATGGAAACTGATAAAATTGTCGAAACATATCTCAAATGAATGAGCCCATCACCGTCAACATTGTTCCTTCGGTATTGGCGCGGACGAAGTACATAATTATTGGTACAGGAAATTCGCCAGCACTCACTACCATCAGAAACAGTTAATTCAAGATTGTATCACTTCCTTGGTGAAGGAACAACTTGTTTACTAAGGAACCACGACGAATCCAAAGACCCGGCTAAATACAGACCTATCACCTGCCTCCAAGGTTTTTACAAACAAATGGCGTCCTGTCTTGCAAATCTGTTGACATGACATATTTAAAATAATCACATATTAGACGATGAGAAGACAAGACGGAGACCTCGATCTTAAGATTGTTTATTTATTATTTAAGTGAACATTCCTTTACACTTTATATAGCACCCCGTGCCGCCGCTGGATAGCCAATAACGGGGATTTGGTCAATAGTTGTATTCAGTCTCGTCCTTCCGCTGTACTCCACATGTTGTATGCGTTATTATCTTTATCTATCATTAGCTCATCTCCATTTACATGTGTTGAGAAGACTACTTATCCCCTCCATATAGGATCCACTGTGCTGTCCTTCCCTACTTGCCGTCTAACAGCCCTTAATAGCGTGCACTTATGAGATACCCCCCCACCCAGCCGCGAGGAGGCAGAAACGGTGTCCATTATCTAACGTGTATGCGAATCAGCAGTATTCCCACCACATACTCCTCGAAGCATTCAAATAGTTTCCGTCTCTGTATTAACTCCGACAAGTTTGTCCAGTTATAAACACCCTCCTTCTTGAGTCTGACATACCATTCACGTCGCTCTTCATCAAACAACACATGCTCAACCGATTCTTGTGTTTCGCCACAAACACATGGATCGTCTTGGGTGAGTCTTCGTCGTTTGAGGTATGATTTGAGATTAGCATCTCCTGTTAGAATCTCGATTGTACATTTTTGTGGTCGAAACCAACGTTTGTGTCGTTCCGCATATCGTATATTGGGTATGAACTTTTTCAAGTCCACCCCCCTCCGAGCATACTGTCCAGCGGATCTGCCAGCAATCCGAGTGTCGCATCTATTTTTTTCCCAATCTCTAATGGTAGATGTAATAACCCGATTATCTAGTTGTATTTCATGATCACGTCGGACTGTATAACGCAGCATCTGACGATCAATATACAAGTCTATGGACATGATGCCTAATAACACCAACATTCCTTTTGTTGAAACGCTCTTGTACCCGCCGTACCAGTGACGTATACAACAACGTTGGTAGCTTGACAATTTATTCTCATAAAATTTATTTTTCAGTCTATCGAGTCACATAACACAGCCATATAGTAATATTGGCTGCACATCCCCAAGATACAATGCACGTATTTTATCCACCGGCAGCGTTAGCTTGTTAATTCCCACACGTTGTAAGCTGTACATCAATTTGCGTATCCGCGAACCATCGCTTCAAAGTGCTTGGTAAACCCCATCTGTTCATCCATGACCTCTCCGAGATATTTTAATGTTGTCGAATTATAAGACGTGTATCATCTACTCATACGATCGGTTCACGGCAACTTTATCCTTTCTGTTACTGTCCCACTACTAACCCTTCCGTCTTCTGCATCCAACCTGCTGACTCATTCCCATGAGGTCTTTTAGAGCCGCACTTCCTCGAGTCTGAATGTACTTACGACTGGTTGGCGGAATGAACAACGTTAGGTCAAAGAGCAACTAATAATAGATTTTATAATTAAGGGACAGGGGTACACACAAAAAGAAATATGTATACTTCCTACATTGACTACGCCAAAGTTTCCGACTCTGTTCCACACTCGTGGTTACTTGAATGCGTGAACTTAAGATTTATCCAACAATAAAAATGTTTATGGAAAAAGCAATAAAACAGTGAAAAACTGAAATTACCTTCACTAATANAGAATTGTGACGACCATGTAATGAACAGGTATTATGTATATTTTATCGTCATGAAATGTCTGGGTGAGAATAGAGCTCTAGTGGCAGATTGACGTACTTAAGCCTTTTAGATCTATTGTTAGTATTGGATAATATTTTTTGTGGGGCTTTATGGCTCGTCGACATCTAGGTCATTAGAGCCCTAAAAACTTTTACAGGTCATTAGAGCCAACATGACTCTCCCCGCGTGTGGGACTCGCCGAACAACTCAACCATACCCACTAAAAACCCTTCTGAATTACAACTCAAAACTCAAATATCAACATATCTCAAAACATTACAAAAATAAAATTAAAAAAAGAAAGAGGAAAATGAAAGATACTCTAGCGTCGAGATCAAAAAGAACAAGATGTGACCAAGGAAGGTCAGGAAAGAGAAAGGAAGGAGCCTCGCACAAGTAAGTGGAAGTAATGTCAGACTCAGCTCGGGGTCCCGTGTTGGCCAAACACGTACTTACTATACGTAAGTCCCCGGGGGAGTGGGGGGTTGCTTTCAAAATAGATAATACAGTTCTTTGCGTTGTCTCACACCTGCTGTATGTGGACAATTTGGAATTGTGTTCTGACACACTGTCATATGGAACTACCGCTAAAAGTGACAAGGAAATTCAGTTGTGATATTAAAATGGAATTTGGTGTTAGCAAACGTAGGCAACTTAATATGACTCAAGAACAAACAAATGCTGGTAATTTGAAAAGCGGTCTGAAACTAATTTACTTTTAAGCTTTCGTGGACTATACAAATTCTTAGGCTTCCAACAATCACAGGGTGACATCAAACGTCAACTGACAAAGGAAATGGAGAAGCGACTGCGCAAGGTGTTGAAAACTCAACAATGGAAAAAAATCTAATCAAAGCCATTATCCCGCAAGCGATACCAGTGCTATATATTCTTCTAGAATTATCAAGTGGAGTACGATTGATCTCAATAATCTTCATAGACTTATTAGAACTACCATAACAAAACATGGTAAGCACCATTCACAGACAAGTGTGGATGATTGACCCTTCGAAGAGCAGAGGAAGGTAGAGGTTTATTAGATCCTCATTATCTTCACAAGTCCCAAATACTATCATTGGAAAATACTTTCGTGAACATAAAGGAATACTGTAGTGCTCAGTTACCATAGCAGATAACACTTATATTCCCCTTGATCTGAAGAACGATTACTCTCCAGTACCGCCACCCGTCACCAATTATGAAAATATGATTTTATGGAAAGCGAAGGCGCTCCATGGGAGATATCCTCCGAGTAGAGCAAGCCGGAAGTCGACATTCGTGCGTCGTACATGTAGCTCCAAAAAGGGAAACTCTTCCCGAAGACGGTAGCCCACAGTAGCTTTTCAAGACCAAGTAGTGCCACCAATGAATTATCAAAGCATGAACGTGAAAGAGGACGTAATTCGTTCAGTTAAATGCAATTGTGGCTGCGCTAATAAAGCACTTCAACACATAACTATTGGCTGTAGCTGCCTTTGCGCAGAGTGAATACAAAAGGAGATATAATGTTGCCATGCAAATTTATCAGCAAGTGGCAATGAAACTGGTCTGCTTGCCATATTACAAGTACTGCCTACCACAGGTGCTTGTTAACATAGACTGTATATTGTACTGCGACTGCTCCGTCATTACTGACAAACACGTACAGGGTATTAGACCAGACATAACCTATATCGACTGGGATCGCAAGAAAGCCCTCCTCATCGGCATTGTCATACCGAACACTGACAATATGTCAGCAAAATACAATGAGAAAATACAAAAGTATTTGTATATTTCCCATTAAATGGCGGGTCAGTGGAGTATAAGGAATGTTAAGGCAGTGCCAATTATTNCTCTGCAACCGGTATGATACCGAACACAACGGATAAATCACTTCGTTGTCTGATTGTCTCTACAAAATGCAGAAAGCCGTTATCCACGTTACATGTCCGATCGACAGAAACCATCTAAATATGTAACATCAAACAAAACACTACACACTTCGCCAACATACCCGTGTGTGATCGGTATATTTACCAGTCAGGTAGACTGAACTCAAAACAAAGAGATAATAATAAATATAATAATGATATCAATAAATCTTGGATACTGATCTCATTCTACATATTACAGCAATAAAATACATAGTGTATACCAGAATCTTCATATCTTTTCGGTCCCTAACATATTAAAATTAGTCACATAATCGTTTGCCATTTAAGAGATGATTATTTGTCAAGAGATGATTATGTCTCTCTGTCGTATTTGTAACGACTTTGTTACATATCGTAACATAGGGCGATCTATGGACTCGATGCTCTTTGTTCCAATTGAGTGACATCTCTCGATTGTTGAGCTTCTATGAACTATTTCTTCAAATCTCATAAGATCATTCAAAATTCACGCCATTGAGTTAAAAAAATGGTTGGACATAGTATCACTTAATTAATGAGCGAGTCCGTTAAATCATCCACGATATCCAGGGGACTGAATTCTATATTTCTCCGCCAAAACAATTTAAAATAACTTCATATCAAGAATCAAATGTTTCGTGCAAGATAAACGATTGATGCACTGCATCCCTCACCTAAGAGATGAATATTTGTCGACTCTGTTTGTTTTTTTTTGGTGGGGGAGGGCTTTAGGGCTCGTCAACGTTATATGAATACCGAACAAAATTATTTGGGAAAATTGCATGTACATCTTGGGTTGAGGTGATAGGGTTCGAAGGACCAAAAATGAGCAACGTGGATCCGACGGGAGTTAAACAATAGAAATGCCAAGAAAATAATTTAATAACAAAACATTGCAACTAGTAATATAAAGAATTTAAATGAGGTAAATGAAAGAATAAAAAACTGGAAGTTCAGGTGAGACGAGATTATCCTATTCTTCAAAGGTTCAGCCTGGATGGCGTTGGGTTGGAGTTGTTTTCATGATTTTGAGTTGATGTGGAGTCGTTGAGGTAAAAAATGCTAGTAGCTTAGCACGTGGTGATTACACCTGGAAATTATATCGTGTTTATCGCTGTTTATTAGTCGAAGAGTAGGCAAATCGATACGAAAATGAATATGTACGAATCAGTTAATCAGTCGAATAAACAACTCTAGACATAATCATATCTATATTTGTCAACTAAGAATACGACAGAGGCATAATCATCTCTTGACGAATAATCATCTCATATACAGCTAACGATTATGCGAGTATGAATACCGACCTAAGAAGCTACTATTGCATTTTGCTTCCGTTAAGTTAATGAATTTTTTGACTTCAGTATAAAGTTACCATTTCCATCAGTGGTGTTCACCTTTCAACTCTAAAAAGTTAATTAGAACAATAATATGATCTCATTTCTTTTTGAAATTTTCTGTTATATCTTTGTACAAATCTTTCAATAGTATTTAATTAATACACTTATTTTTTAATAAATGCTAATTATACTTCCTCACAATGCATGCAACAGATTTCTTGTACGTTTCAAACCTTAGGATGGTTGTGTACTGTACCTTAGTAACCCTGTCTTGGACAGGTACAATTTCTGGAATTTGTTCGGGCATGTACATTAAAATTTGGAGTAATTTATTTAATTTTTAGGATTAATTTTGTAGCATAGTAATCTGATAACATGGGAGATAAAGGGGTTAACACAAAGACCCTCACATGGGAAAAACACTACTCTGAAGGACACAAATGAGGAAAGATACACGTGCGAACATGAAACGTACATGAAAAAAAGAAAACAGGAGACAGAAGAAACGGATGGGGTACATGTACATGGAAAGAAGAAGCAAAGGATTAAATTAAACTATTACATGTGGAAAAAAGTAAGTTCAAAGGAGGATAGATATAACTGAAAAAAATTGACACGCGTGTATGTGACATACGCATTTCAGACCATTGTGCAAAATTGGTGGGAGCAATAATAAAATAAAATAATAAGGGAGGACACAGGACTTAACCCAAAGCATCTCCTGTGAAAACAAGCCAATATTGAAGCGAAGGACAAAAGAAACATTACGAAACGTGATACTAATTTACCTACATCCTGCGGGAGAAGCAGAAAAAAATAGTAAAAAGCTAGAGAAGGTGCTACTACATGATGTAATGCATGGTGAGAAGGGCTCTCGTTTGCCAAATAGCGTTAGTTCTACGGAAAAGGTATGACGTGCCAGCAGTGTGTCAGAAGTAAGAAACCCGCTCCCAAAAAAAACATAGCAATAAAGATGTAGAGGCAATTGAGAACAATAAGCGGAAGTTTGTTGACATAATACAATTGGGAAACCAAGTTGGTAAAATGGAAGAGGTATTTAAGGGGGACACAATTCGCTGTATGAACAAGAGTTTGTAACCAATCATCATAAATGGAACACAAAAATTATGGCAGGAGGTTGTTAGAATAAATGTGCTCAATGATAATTACGACAAGAAGCACAGCTTCGCAAAACAGTGGATCGACTTAACGGATTACTACATGACGCAGCTACCGAACAGAAGGGAGTTTCGGTATTCATGAGACAAAGCATGAGTCAAAGATTACATACTGTGGTGGAAAGTGCAGAGAAACAGCTATTAGAGGAGGTGCGTAAGGAGGGAGAAAGGATGGCAGGAAGGATAATTGTAGTTGATGAGCAGATGAATGGGGTGCTTTGTTAGACGCGCAAACCTAATGTAGAGCAGAATGTGCATGGAAATCAGGTATTGGATCGGGTAGATGATATGTTGCAAAAAAAGGAAAGAGCAGATAGCGAACCGAATGACACGTTCACAGAATGATGCATCGTATGCGTCTGTACTACGACAGGGGAGAAAAAATAAGATGATTAAATAAATAATGGTTTTACACAATATTGATGGAAAAAGGAGCACTTAAAAGCGGGATTGAATACGATGATGGAGGCAGGGAGTCGGCAGAGGGCAATTTTGTAGATGTATTACCAAATGAGGAAGAGAAGAGGAAATTGGAAGACATGGTGGCAAATCGTGGGGGAATTGTACAGAGAGATGGGAAAACGGCGTCCACGAGTCCGCGCGTACTGGGTAGAACATGCAAATAACTAGTCAAGAGACACTAGGGGATTTGGCAGCTAAGAACTTGCAAGATGAAGGCAACGCACGATATATACTGGGACTAAACAGGTGATAAACGAGGTGTGTTCAAAACGTAACGGGAATTTTGTAATTTCGCGGGTTGTATTAGCTGGATTCGCGCAATTTTTCGTAGTTATATTGGTAAACATGTTTTAAACGCATCTGTACACCGGTAGCTATATTGGATGATTAATCTGTCGTCAATTGTGAAGAAGGTTACGTGAGTTTGCTTGCGAGTGGCGATATTTGATTTGTTGGAAAAATAGATCAGAGAATTTGCATTAAATTTTGCTATAAAAACGGAATAAAATGTTACAAAGTTTTAGAAATGTTGAATATTGCTTTTGGTGGGTCCTCTATGATTAAAACAAAGGTTTACGAGTGATACAAGGGATGTCGTTTTAGAAGCATAGATGAGGTTAAATGTGCACCGCTTAGAGAGCTAAAGATCGAGGATCAAGGACTGGAAGAAGCGCTGGCATAAGTGTATAATATCTAATGAGACAAAGAAACTTCCTTGTTAGGAGGCATATTTGTAACATAACAGATTTTGGCATTTCTGACAGCTCATTTCAAGTTAATGGCAATCTTGCAAGATACCCAATAAGTGTTTTCAAATGACTCCAGTTGCTGAAATTATGAGGAGAATAATTACTATTTAATTTTGTTTCCATATCTTATGAATTTCTGCCTTAAAATGCCTGATAGTTTTGATTTCTTTTTGTTCTGTCCTTTTTTAATTACTAACACTATTATTCCCTACTACGTAAATACAGATTATACAGACTTGGCGAGACAATTTTGGGAAATATTCATTCAACACTCATTCATGAAGCAGTTCAGTATAAGTGGCGAAATTCTTACACTTTGTTCTCACTTTACAGAACTGTGAATCCTCCAAAGTCCAAATTTTTAGGTCCTTCTCCGACACAAGAACTTAACTCTAAAACACGCTTTTGTACCACAACATTTTTAAAATAGTTAGTTTTAAAATATTGCCACATTAATCCTAAAGGTTTGTTAACAAATCTTCTATTGGCACATCAATATGGAACAAATATTTGAATGTAATAAAGATTTCCTTAAAACTTAAAGTTCAAAAGTTGGAATATTTTTGCAACTAGTTGAAATTCAGAGTTTAATATCTAATAAAGCACCTGAGTTAGAAAAATCTTCAGAAGATAGATCAGAAAAGATAGATGGATGTATTCTTATTGATATCTATTAAAAAAATTGTTTTCACAATCAAAAAGACAGATCATGAAACAAAGCTGAATTGAGGGAAGTTAATTATACATTTATTATTACACAGCAAATGAGCATAGCTCAGTGGCTATGATGAACATTACAATACCTCATTTAAAACGCATAAAATAGTATGTAAATAACATGACTAATGAAGGTATGATACTAAACAAAAAAAATCTAGGTGCAGAAGGTTGTATGTTTTGCAGTCATAAAAATTCTACTTTCTCTTCCAAATGGTTGTGTCTTAAAAAGCATGACTCAAGGTGTCGCAAGAAAAATAGTTTTGTAAATAAGAATTTTTTTTCAATTTTCACCTTATTCTTTCTCATCTTCTATCGATATTTTAAGTCCAATCAAGCATGTTTCTACTTTTGTACTATATCAGAATTTATTTTGATAGGTTATTTGGTTTATTTAAGTTCTGATATTTTGTAAGGTAATATAAAAAATATAAGATTAAGTAAAAAAATGTCAGAAAAATAATGACGATTATCTGATCTTATTCCTCATGTTTCTAATACCCAAATGGTACAAATCATCAAAGGTTACCCTGACACGTTTAGAAACTTCTTTAGATGTATTTGTAGAATTACAAACAAAAGCACATCAGTCAAATCTTAAAAACCTTAAAATATGTCTTAGGAATAAGATCACATTATCAATATTTTACTTCAGGAATTAAAATATTGATTAATTTCAATTCTCAATAAAACACTTTGTTTTACCTCTTCTAATAATTGGAATAATAATATCAGGAATATCATCATCGCAAATCAAAGAAACAATTCTAGAAGTCATATTCATGACATTTTTAGCTTATATTTAATTTCTTTATTTCTGAGCTCAAATAAACCAATTTATGCATTAAAATAAAGACTTTTATAAATGAAAATAAAATTTTGCTCAAGGCTTATTACAACACATACCTTTAGGGATAAGAAGTAATTTCCTCCTTTTGGTGCAGAAAGACTTAAAAACATACTGAAAGATCGATATCCCAATTACTATAATAAATAAGCATTGAAATGATCTCACCTGGGGTATCGTTTCCAATTTCCAAGTGAAAAGGGGAGCTAATTTTACTTGTACTTGCATCACATTCTTCTTTATTCACATCTCGTTGGTAATCAATAGTTGGGAAATGCTGAGCACCACATTTTGACAACTCACTTTCAGGTTCCAATGGAGGTG
>NNCF01131576.1:0-12158 GCA_002313205.1 Laupala kohalensis | reverse complement strand
TTATTACACCAAAGAAGATAGTGTCATATGGATAAATGCTGAAACACACGAAACAGCAAAGGATTCTTTTCGGAGATTGCTGAAAAGATTAGGTTTCAAAACTACAGATCAAGATGGTGATGAGAAGAGTGTAGGGTTAATGGGAAAAGAAGTGTATGAGTATTTTGCTGGTGTAGTGAGTCTTTTCATTTTTGATAATGCTGTAAAGCATTCAATAATCAAAGAATTATTACCGTCTAGTGAGAGTGGGAATCATGTTTTAATTACTTCACAGAATCGAGAATTGTTTGCTGATCTGGGATACGGAAAAGTAGAATTAGACACTTTACCAGAAGATAAGGCAATTGAGTTTGTAAAAACGGCGTTAAGCATAAATAATACGCAGCAGGATAGGGAAACAAAACAATTAGTGGAGACTTTGGGAAGACTGCCATTAGCTTTACAGCATGCAGTAGCGTATATTAAAGAGTCCGGTTACTCCGAAAACATTGGCAAGTATGTAGAAATATATAAAAAATCAAGACAGGAAATCCAGGCTTTTCTAACAAGAGACGGTTTAAGCACTTACGATAAGACTATCTTTTCAACTTTTAAAGCCACGATTGATAAAGTAAATCAGGAAGAAACAGGTAAAGTAGCTGGGGAAATTTTAAATATCATAGCTTATTTTGCTTCTGACAATATTCCTAAACAGACACTTTTAAGGTTGGTGCAAGATAGAGTTGAAGAGAAAGATGTCGGTACGAGAATCGTAAGAGCCAATGGTATGCTAACGCGTGCTATTAGTTTTCTTAGCAGATACTCCATAACTAATTTGAGAGAAGAGCAGATTAGTATTCATAGACTAGTCCAACAAGTAATAAGGTTAGAGTTAGAAATGCAAAATGAAGCAGGAAAAAGTTTGGAAGAAGGTGTTTTGGCAAAAATTCTTACAATACTTAAAGAATGTATGTTTGATCGAGATAATGCAGAGAATTCTATGCCACATATTATTTCAGTTTGGAACTATGCAAACAAGTACGATAAACTAGTGGAGGAGTTTATTACAAATAATGTCGATAGTAGAGAAGCTTATACAACACATTTTCATTCAGTTACTGCAAGCAGCACTTTTGATGTCGTTGAGGCCATAGTGAACAAAATAGATCCTAATAAGCGTAAGGAAGTCATTAATACAAAAGATAAAGGAAAAAGAACACCATTACATAATGCAGCCTTCAGCGGTGATGAACAAATAGTACGACTTTTATTAGACAATGGTGCTGATGTTAATGCTGAGAAAAAATACGAGTGGACATCTTTACATCTAGCAGCAGAGAATGGTCACTTGGGAGTGGTTAATGTTTTACTAGAGAATGGGGCCTATGTGAATGCAAAAACCGGATACAAATTTACACCATTGCACTTAGCTGCGAGAGATGGCCGTTCAGAAGTTGTTCCGGTTTTACTAGAACGAGGAGCTGATATTAACGCCGAAACCAAGTTTAAGTTCTCGCCTTTACACTTAGCTGCAGAGAACAACCATTTAAATGTTGTTGAAGCACTACTAAAAGGTGGAGTAAATGTTCATGCGGAAACTGAGTTCAAGTTTACTTCATTGCATTTAGCTGCAAAGAAAGGACATTTAGAAATTGTTAGAGCTCTCTTGGAAAAGGGTGCTAATATTGATTCATTGGATAATGGAAAATTCACGCCATTACACTTAGCAGTACAAAATGGTCATTCAGAAATTGTCAGTGTTTTGTTAGATAAAGGATCTAATATAAATACAAAAACAACAAAAGGCAATACACCATTGCATTTGGCTGCAGAGTATAATCATTTCAATGTTGTTCAGACTTTAATCACAAGAAATGCTAATATTAACATTGAAAATGAAGAAGGTAAAACAGCATTTAATTTGGCAACTGGAACAGAAGTTAAAGATTACATAAGACAACAGACATTCAATAGAAGACCCGGTACGGCTGGTATCAGAGGTCAACTTTACGAAATTAACTTATTAATGTTCTTTCTTCTCCAGGGATCAAAAAGAACTGGTAGGTTTTACTTAGCCACAAATGTAAAAGAAGCAGGTGATTTTGATGATGTCGTATTTAAGTATGAAGCAAGGGAAGGAAAGTCAAAGATTATTTTTCTGCAGGCCAAACATCGAGAAAACCCAGAAAAAGATAAAATTACTATTGGACAGCTATTTTCAGAATCGGAAAAGGGAGACTTTAACTTAAAGAAGTATTTCAATTCTTACCGTAAAATTAAACAATTATTTTTGGAAGAAAATAATGATAAAATATTTGGAAGTAATTTTGAAGACGTAGATTTTATAATATACACCAACGCATCATCTGCTTTCAGTCAGAATGAAGAAATTGTTGAAAAAGTAACTGTAGAACCAGATAGTATTTTCAGCATTTCTGAGAAAAGCAGGAAATATTATAAACTGGTTACACGAGGAGAGGATATTGAGAAAAAGATAAGTGTTATACAATATTCATCTGATTGTAGAAGGTTGGCACGTGATTTAGCTCTATCCATCTTTTCAAATCGTGGTATAGGGATAAATGAAGGAATTTTAAGAGACTATCATATTCCACTAGCGAGGGAAGTAATACAGAGGAAAGAGGGATCAACTGAGGGCAACATTAGAGAGACATTTTTGAACAGTGATTGCCAATTTCGAAATGTATTTTTTGAAGAGGTGAGAAAATTTAGTGAATTTGCTAAAAAGTCGGAGGATGAACTGAAGTTGCAATTGAAAAACAAGTGCATAAAACTGTCAGATAATTTCGGAAGAAATCATTCTCGAAAAAGTAAATATCCAGAGCTGCTACCTAGTGATCTTGTTAGTAATGCTGATATTAAGGAATTTTTCGGTAAGTTGAAAATCTTTGTTGACCAATATAGCGAAGACGATTTTGCTATAGCTATAAAGCAAAAGTTTCAAGAGTTATATAAAATAGCACAGCAGGACATTGACACAGTATTTTCTGATATCCAGAACAAAGTACTAGATTGGTGGAAAAAAGGAAGCAATTACCTTACAAACAGCAACAGAATTTTCCAAGATGCAGCAAGGATCTCAATTAAGTTTGATGTAAAGGAACCCGTTGCTTTGTTCACAGGAAGATTAAGTGAACTAGAGAATTTAAATAAAATATTGCAAGACGGGGGTGAAGCAGTAATATCCCAGATGGCTTCTGTAACTGGCCTTGGAGGTATAGGTAAAAGTGAATTGGCGAGGAAATACATTACCGAATATGGTGGGCAATATGACGATAATGTTATTTGGATAAATGCTGACAATTATTTAACAATGGCAGAATCTTTCCGTAAACTGGCACAAGATAAATTAGGTATCAGTACTGTAGAGGAAAATGGCAAAGAAAAAGAAATAAAACTTGTTGTAGAGGATGTGTATGGTTTTTTTGCTAAACGTCACAGAAAAAGTCTTTTTGTTTTTGATAATGCTGGAAAGTATAAAGCTGTTCGGAAAGGGGAAGGTATATATGAATTTCTTCCACATTTTTCGCACAATTCTTTTGACTCTAACAAACCTTCAGTTCTGATAACTTCACGTTATATAGAGTGGGGAGAAATAAAGTCACTGCCACTTGGTGTTTTTACTGAAGAAGAAGCAAACGATTTTATTAGAAAGGCTCTTCAAATAGAAAGTGGATCACAAGAAAATGAGATTAAAAATCTTGTAGACATTTTGCATTGTCTACCGTTAGCGTTGCAACAAGCAGTAGCATACATTAATAAAGAGAATCAGGGTAAATGGAGGAATCAGAAATTTACAGTTAACAATTACTTGGAATTATTTAATTGTAAAGCGGATGAATTATTGGGAAAAGCGTCAAGTGATGCATTTGATCGTTACACTAATACAGTTCTGACCACTTGGCAAATTACAATTCAGAAAATAAAACAAAAAAAGGTACGTGGAGGAGAGCAAGCTTTAGAAATATTAGACATTATAGCCTATCTTGCTGCTGATAAAATCCCAATAGATGAAATATTCTCAAAGCTAATAGATGATGAAGAGATTAGACATAGCGCGGTGGAACTCCTTGATCAGTATTCCATGGCTCACTTAGAGAATGGGAAGCTAAGTATACACAGGTTAGTACAACAAGTCACTAGAATAGAGTTAGAAAGACTGAGAAAAGATGAGGAAGTTGTTAAAATCACTTTGAATGTGTTGAAAAACAGTTTTTATTATGTTAGGGATGAGCTTAAAGATTATTCAAAGAGGAAAGAGTTATTACCTCATTTCGAAATGTTGTTATCACATATAGATAATTGGCTAGAGAAAGATCCTTCAAAAAGACAAGCGATAGAAAAAACTTATCTTGAAGATTTATTGGTACATATATGTGATGAATACCACGGTTTAGGTAACCCTAGGAGACAAAAAGAATTGATGGAAAGGACATTGCCTATTTTAGAGGAATATTATGGGTCTGAGCATTTTAAATATGCTATGGTACTGACAAACTTAAGTGGCACTTATGGAGAATTAGGTGATCCTTGGAAAGAAAGGGAGTTGGCAGAGAGGGCATTCTCTATAATTTTCAGTAAACCTGTAAGACGTGAAAATCTTGAAATAACTCCAATTGTATTGAATCTTGGAAACGCATATGAGGATTTGGGTGATCATAAGAAAAAGATGGAGTTGCTTGAATGGGCTTTACGTATTGAAGAGGAACGTTATGGACCTGAGCACATTAATGTTGCTAGATTACTTGCAAGTTTAAGTGCTACTTATGGAAATTTTGGTAATTTTCATAAGGCAAAAGTGTTGCTAGAACGTGCTTTAGCAATTAAAGAGCTATATTATGGACCTCAACATTTTAAAGTTGCTGTAGTTCTGACATGCCTTGGTAACGCGTATGGTGCTTTAGGTGAACATGTAAAAAAAAAGGAATTGCTAGAACGGTCTGTAGCAATTAATGAGAAACATTACGGCTGTTCACATTTTAATGTTGCCACCTCCCTGGAAAGCCTGGGTTTCGCTTATAGGGATTTGGGAGATTTTTGCACAGCGAAAGAGTTGCTCGAAAGAGCTCTAGTGATTAACGAAAAACATTACGGACCTGACCATTTTAAAATATCCACAACAGTATTAAACTTAGGCATTGCTTATTTGGATTTAGAAGATGTGCATAAGGCAAAGGAATTGTTTGAAAGAGCTTTAATAATTGAAGAAAAACATTTTGGACCTGAGTATTTTAAAGTTGGTGGAACACTAATAAACCTAGGAAACGCTTATGGGGTATTAAATGAATATAAGAAGCAAAAGGATTTGTTAGAAAGGGCTTTAGGTATCTTAGGAAAACATTATGGACCTGATCATTATGAAGTAGCAAAAGCACTATTAAACCTAGGTGTTGTTTATGGTTCCTTAGGTGATCATGAAAAAAAGAAAGATTTGCTTGAACGCGCTTTACCAATTCTAGAAAAACATTATGGACGTGAGCATTTTGAAGTATCCATATTGTTGACAAATCTAGGTATTGCTTATAGAGAATTAGATGATTTACATAAGGCAAAAGATTTGTTTGTACGTTCTTTGCAAATTAAAGAGAAACATTTCGGCCCTGGACATATTAAAGTAGTTCTAACCCTTGTAAATTTAGGCAACAGTTATGGGGCATTGGGTGATTTTAACAAAGCAAAGGAATTTCTAGAAAAGGCTTTAACAATTAAAGAGAAACATTATGGAAATGAGCATATTCAAGTTGCTTTACTTCTGTCGAACCTTGGAAGTATTTACGGGCAATTAGGTGAACATCAGAAACAAAAGGAATTGATAGAAAGGACTTTGCCAATTTTTGAGAAACAATATGGACCAGATCATATTGTAGTAGCTAAAACCCTAAAAGACATAGGTGTTGCTTGTTTGTCTTTAGGTGATTATGAAAAAGCAAAGGAGTTGATAGAAACTGCTCTTGAAATTGATGAGAAATTATATGGACCTGATTGTTTTGAAATTTCTAAAACCTTGGGAAATCTAAGTGTTGTTTATGGGGCTTTAGGTTTTCATCAGAAACAAAAAGAGTTGCTAGAAAGGGCTTTAAAAATCGACGAGAAACATTATGGACTTGAGCATATCGAACTTACTAGTACCTTAACAAATCTTGGTAACACTTATGGGGAATTAGATGATTTTGATAAGGCTAAAGATTTGTTAGAGCGGGCTTTATCAATTGAAGAAAAACATTACGGGCTTGAGCGCATAGAATTAGCAGTAACACTATTAAATCTTTCTACCACTTATGGATATTTAGGTGATCATCAGAAAAAAATAATTTTGCTGGAGAGGACCTTGCGTATTTTTGAGAAAAAGTATGGACAAGAGCACATTGCTCTTGTGAGAATCCTAGGAAACCTAGGTAACACTTATGGGGAATTAGGGAATTTACGTAAGTCTAGGGAGATATTAGAAAGAGTTTTAGCAATAAAAGAGAATCATTATGGATCTGATAATGTTGAATTAGCGGCAAGTCTACTGAACCTGTGTAACACTTACGAAGGTTTAGGTGATTATGAGAAAAAAATTTTGTCGCTGGAAAGGATTTTGCATATATTTGAGAAACATTATGGTCTAGAGCATATCGCACTTGCTGTAACCTTAGGTGACCTAGGTAATGCTTATGGAGAATCAGGAAATTTTCGTAAGTCTAAGGAGTTTTTAGAAAGGGCTTTAGCAATAAAAGAGAGCCATTATGGTCTTGAGAATTTTGAATTAGTAATACCTCTATCAAACTTAGGTACGTCTTATGGAGCTTTAGGTGATCATAAGCAAAGGAAAGAGATGCTAGAGCGAGCTTTATTTCTTTCTGAGAAATACAAACACCCTATTGCCCCCGAATTGAGAGGAGAATTAGCTGAACTTAATACCTTACACTTTGCTTGCCGAAGTGGTAATTTTGACCTAGTCAAAGCCCTTTTGGCTGAAGGAGCAAATGTTCTTGCAACAAATGGTCATGATACCGTATTACATAGAGCAGTGAGTGGTGGGAATACAGATGTTGTAAGTCTCATTCTAAATCAAATCAGAGTGAAAGATCCACGGAAAATCTATGAGCATTTTAATACAAAAGATACGGATGGAGATACACCATTGATGTGGGCAGCTGAAAAAGGGAATTCTGATATAGCTAACATACTATTAGAGAATGGAGCTGACCTTAATGTGAAAAATAATTGTGGTGAGACAGCATTACACTGGGCTGCTAAAGGTGGCCATCAAGAATGTGTAGAGGTACTACTGAATAAACAAGCAGACCATTGCATTCGTAGTAAAAATGGGAAAACTCCCTTAGATTTAGCTCAGGAAAAATTAGCTGAAGATCCAGAAAACGATAAGTTAAAAATGATTACAGCTTTACTTCTTTCAAAAGAAGCTTCATCAAGAAAACCCGGCTTTAGCATTAGAAGAATATTCACTAAACAATAGAAGTGGAAAATTCAATGGAAATGTTCATTAACGTGCGACGATATTTTTATTAGAAAGGAATGAAATGTGACTTTAATAGATTTAAAAGAGCCCTTGATAAGTTGGATATTTAGAATAATAATTTAGGTGAAGTACTTTCGGTTACTTTAATGTATCTTCGGTTAGTGGGAGATTTTAAGATGTTTCCAATACGCTTAGTAGTAATCAGATCGTCTTAAAGCAATTATAACGTAATCTTTTTCAGCCATTTTTCTTTCCCGTATTATTTTGCTGTTATTTCTTGACTTCTGCTTTTGTAATCTATAGTCTAGTTCATGAGGTAAAAGGACCGAAAATGCCACGGGAGAAGCATTGTGTGGTTAGTGGAATATATCATTTACCTAAATGTTGGCTCTAGATAAATGAGATCTCTTACCGATGAAGCTATTAATGTACTAGAATAGATGTTAAGCAAGTAGTATGAAGAATAAGGAAAATATTTGAGGTTATACATAAGAAATATAATTCTGCATCTGGTTTGTATTTCTTTGTCCCATTAACTTCACACGCGTGAGATATTTTTGTTGAAAAGTGCACAGGCTGTTAAAGAACAGCTGTTAAATATCTTAATCAGATGAAGAGTATTCCTTTTCATAAGTTGGTAGCATACTCCAGTGACGGAAATGTATTTTAAAACATATTTAACGTTACTTATAATTATGTAAAATTGTATATAGCTTTAAATATGAAATAAATCAGTTCTTTTTACACTTATGACGCATTTTAATATAAGTCTGTTTGTAACAGGTAAGAATATTACTAAGCAATTACCCTACAATATTTAAAGCAACACTAATGTGTTAGTTATAATATTATTCCGTCTAAAACAAAGTTTTGTTGGCAAAGTCATCCATAAAAACAATTAAAAGGTCTTAGGACACCTCAAAACTGTTATTAAAACTGAAGACCATAATATTTAAATTTTGGTAGAGAAATAACATTGAAATTTTCGTTTACTTATCATCGTCTAATTTTGAAACGCCATCAAACAAATTGTACTACCATGTGTGATTGTACACGCTACAATGTTATGAAGAAATTTTTTGCTGATGTATTTTTATCGGCTACATAGTAATATCTGTGTATTATATTTTATTATTCTCTAATAAACCTTTTGTAATAAATTTTTTGTTGTTTCTAAATAATATTAATTTTTAAAGTACTTTGTTCACCTCGAATTCCTAAATCAAACTACTCATTTCCAGTGTGATAATCATTACTGATGATCATGTGTTTTATTTACCTAGGGAAAATGTGTGTTCTTATCGATAAAATTAAGTTGAAAATTGTTTTTGCGTTTCAGAGATCTTGTACATGTTATACATAAATAAAAATTTAATAATACTAAAACATTAGTTGGTTTAATTCAAAATAATATAATCAAAATTTTGGGAAATCCATTATTAACAGATAATCTTTAGAGATAAGGAATATGGAATGTAACTGAACAATTGTATCTTGTTCAGTTGAGTTGAAGTTCAGTTCAATTAATGTAACGTAGGTCACCAAGTAAAAAAACAAATAACAAATTTTATACAATTTATTTTCAATAAATAAATAAATAATAAATGCACAAATAAATAACTCACACATACATGACTGAATAAATTAGCACACAAATCATTACAATTCTGTCTATTTAACCCTAATGAGGAATTGTTTGAATGTGGGATCGAGAAAATTATTTATATTTTGTCGCCTTCGCACATTCAAAGCCGAATCCTTTTATTTGTATCGTCGCTAAGATACTTAAAACAATTGAGAACATAGAATCTGCCAAGTCTTGTAATGTACTGACAAAGATTACAGAAATCGTATTAGAAATGATCTTATCCGTGTGGTAAATGAGATGAAATATATTTTAATCTTCTTAAACGAAACTTAAGATATATCCATCAAACTTTTCTCAACAATAATTGCGAATTTAATTGAATATTTGATTTTTTCCCACGTGATTATAAATTTGCAGTCGTTTGTTTTGACAGAATTTATCGGATCATATACGATTTTGTACTGAGATACAAAAGACAGAAGTATTGCAGAAAGTAATAGCCTAAGACCAAAAGAATGCTTCATTAACGGAGCTTTTGATAAATGATCATAAAACATTGGTAAGTAAAATGAGAATTTAAGCAAGAAAGTATAACAACTGACAATGAGTTGATATTCTTTTTTCTTCGCTCAATACAGAATGGGCAGATTATCCAACATATTACTAACAACACTCAAATAGAACAGATGACTTGGATAAAACGATGGTTTTTCTCGTTATGTACCTCTTCTCTGCAAACAAAAAACAAACATATTAGTGATAAAATATGGCAAAACACAGATCAACACAATAAACCATTTTTGAGAGTAATAAAAATAAAATTATATTAAGGATTTCATTCAAGCCCTTAATCTTCAAAATAAATTTGGAGAAATCAAATAATTTAGAACCTCCAAATATCTCTTTGAAATGGTGTCGACTTCACAATTAAGTGTTATTAAAAAACTTCTCTTCTGTAAATGGTTTATTTTGTGATCATGACGTCACTTTTCTTATAAACATTGTCGTGTGTCTTCATAACAATACGTCATTGTTGTAGAAATAGTCTGTCACTGTCTGACGTTTTTCGTTTG
The DNA here is from genome assembly GCA_002313205.1 of Laupala kohalensis. Lineage (NCBI taxonomy): Eukaryota > Metazoa > Arthropoda > Insecta > Orthoptera > Trigonidiidae > Laupala > Laupala kohalensis. The sequence continues at coordinate 2,032 of NNCF01131576.1, read as the reverse complement.
TTGATTGGTTATCCCTTTTATGTCCAATGAACGTATTTTTAACCAAAATGTCACCGTCTCACACCGTCATCGGTTCAGAGTTCATGAGACCAGTGGTATTACTGATTTACGTCACTTAGTCATGCTTCATGTCTTTGTGAATGTAAGTCTTCAAAACAGGGCTACCTTCTTGGGTACGTGCAGCAGTTTGTCAAAACACAGTCAAAACATAGTTTCATAAAAACATGCACATCATCTCAGCAATTTCGGCAACTTTCACAGAAATATTACCTGTTCAACACTTCTCAACTTCGTCAAATTGTTACCCAGAAATGTGCAATTAAACTGGCTCACCAACTCTTGAGTGAGGTATTAAAACACTCGATGATTGAGTAATATTGCCTATACTGATCCCGGTGAAGCAAATTACGTTATAATATTTTGAGATTGAGATTCAAGTATTTGGTTGATAAATTTTGTGTCAAATGATCCAGATAATTTTTATTTATACAAAATTTTTAAAATTTATTTGTGAAGTCAATTTTTTAAATTTTCTTCTTGCCTGATGATAATTCCTACCTACTGATTTTTTATTGGATCTTTTTTTGATGCAAAAATCCCTACATTTTTTTGGAATTTTTTATGCTACTTTATTTGTTTGGTTTGTATTCCTTCCGGGGTGAATTATCGCAGTTATACGTACTTTTTTTTAAAAAAAAAGCACAAGTCATTGTGCGTAATGAGCAATAGCTATTTGGGGCATGTAAAGCACAGTGTTTTTATGACTATAATACGGACGTTTATCGAAACCATTTCGTATCGCGTGATACGACACCTAAAGAAGACGGTGCCTGTCAGAGCAAAATCAAAACTGAAACACACGCGACCACGTCAATAACGTTCACTTAATGAACATCATAAGAGACGTATTTTGCCTCGAAGCACCTTCGTCGTCTCTCCAGGGTTTCTGCGACGTGTGATTGTAAACCGTGTATTAGTTCACAGCTCAGTGTTGACGGTGCACGTCGGGTAGAGACGTAAGCAGTCCTTTTGGTCCTGGCCATCACGTGCCGATTGCACGTAGCGATGGAAACGAGCCACCGCAGAGTTCGTCACAGCCGGCTTCCGAAGCTCCGAAGCATCTCTGGAACACGAACAGGGAAAACAAATGGATATTAATAACAATAAGTTTATCGTCATAAAAGCAGTTACATACTGCCTATGACCACGTACAGGACAATAAACTAATTTACTCTCCGGAAGCGAGCAAGGGACCATCTTATCTATTCCGATCAAGGTCTCTAAGGTAGCGGCGGATTTAACATTTCAGCAAACTCCAAAGATAATAATGAAAATAGTTAGTTGCAAGTTATGATATTAACGGAATTAAAACCAGTTTGAATTTAATAAAACATAAAATTTATTTCTCAAGTACATTCTCTTGGTAATATAAATAGCGTTTAATTTTAAATACAGATCATTCGAAAACATTGTTTATATATTGGAACTATTGTAATAACTCCACATTAAAGAATAATTATTACGATAGTCCGTCGCCCCTAGACGACTTCCAAAAGAGCCTATATAAAAAATCCGCCTCTACCCGAAGGAAAACCGCAGAAAAACCCGGTCCAGGATGAGAGTATTTATGGTTGTGAAGTAATGAAATATATGGATGTTCGAACAAATTTCTGGGATATAGTAGTGTTGTATACAGTAGAACCCCTCTTAACTTAAAATTATCGTAAGTGGAAAACAAAAATTTTTAATACAATTCACAAATAAAACATAAAAATAATAATTAATTCCAGTGTTAAACAAACATACAGGAAATTACAACAACATGCAAAGAAGAATTGGTACAGTGAATCGAAACAGTTTACCCTACAAAGAGCATTAATATTCCTATCAACAGGTTTGGATTTTTAGCTCACTTTGCGGCGTTGCCTTGTTCTTATTAAATTTGTTCTTATATACTATTCTAAATATATACGTCAGTTTCCATACTTGTCTACTTTTATGTTATTTCATTAAACGTTTTCGGTATTGGATG
>NNCF01131574.1:163100-183402 GCA_002313205.1 Laupala kohalensis | reverse complement strand
TTCAGCTCATTTAATAAATCCGTGCATTTACATTTAAAAACTATAAAATAAATCTTTATCCAAATGGTCAAAACGAGCACGATATTAGCATTACTTTGTCATTTACAGCAGAGAAAATTTAACAGTTCATTTAACACGTTCATGATTCTTCTTTCTTCTCGGAACAAAAAATTATAACACAAGTGCGACAGACTCGATTCCAATGAGACTTTCTCTTTGACAAGATACTAGCTTTTCACTGAATTACAGAGATATGCAAATCCCTAATCATTGAAACCACTGCGTTTAAATGTTCGTCTCACAGAGACGTATACTCACTCCCAGACTTCGACCTTCGAGATCGTGTACAAAATCAGATTGCCAGAAGCACGCCCCTTCTTCACAGCGAAGTTTTCTGCTGCTACACGGTCCCTACTGCGACCTTGAACCAGTTCGCTGCTTGCGTGGTTCTCCAATCGTCCGTTCGTCCGTTCTCGTTCGAGTTCGCAGCATGTTATCACGGTCACCCACGTGCTGCTGNATTTCTTTTACAGAACTCAGCCACCTATTATTTTTCCTAGGATTTGTCACCACCTCACAATTGCTTATTTGTTCCCTCCCTTCCTCAATGTCTGCACGTACATTTCTAACTACTGTCCTTCTTCTATCATCATTGTATTTTAAAACTTATCAGATAAACTTTCCAGATAAACAGATATTTTAAACTTTCATAATTACTAAAACGTATTTCGAGACGCAACGACCAGATGTTTTTGTGACCCACCGTGCAGCGCCTGAACGCGCGCCCAAGTGAAGAGAGTCTCCCCAATGCACTCTCCTTTGTGCGCGTCGATAGAAAACAGACCTTTCGAAGAACTCGTAGAAACATGCATCGTTTGTGCGAGGGTTCAATATTGACAAGTGTTTTATTTTCGTGCTTGCATGTACTCGCGAATACTAGATTTCTTCCATTATTTATGAAAATAGTAATAAATGTCTATTTATTACAATATATATTATAAGAATCGATTAATTCTTGATTATTAATTAAAATAATAAAGTTGTGAAAGGCTAGAATTTTTCGGGAGCTGGCGGAATCATACCGCGACCGCTGTTACGGTGCTGTTATGCAAGGGGGAAAGGGTCCAAACTGCTGTAGGAGCCACAGGGCTTTTGTGTTTCCTTGTTCAAAGGACAGACCATAAAACTCAGTGAAGGGCAGAGTGTCTGCACTCTACGCATTATTTTTGGCCAGAAGTGGAAGGAAGTTAGAAAATTGCTAGTATGTAATAAGTAACGTCGTTAGAAGGGAAACTGCAAAGGAACGGAAAATCACGCGATATTTTTGAAAGAGACGAAGCCAATGGTGACAGATGTGTGTGAGTGAGCGTTTAGAATTGTCAAGGGGCAGTTGTCGAACACCAGAAGTCTATTGACGGCTTGGCGAGCATTGTCAAACCGTTGAGAAAGAATATGTTATAGAAATGAGTGTGAAATTTGAAAATTTCGAAAGTTGCCTAAATTTAGTATTCTATTATTATTAAAAAGCATCTGGTTAGGATCACTGAGAAGACGGTTGAAAAAGATGACGCCGTGGAAGTGAGTTAATTTCCTAAGGAGAAACCTTACGATTGGCCGGGGACACACTTGTCGTTCTAAAATTAACGATGACTCCACGTGGAGTAAGATTTTAAGATTATTGGGTAAAAAGAGTCACATGGTTTTTTGAAAACGAAGCACGTGAGCAAGCTTCTGACGGACAGAGTGGGGAACGAGCTGATATATTCTCGCGCAGAGAAGACTACTATCATATCATTACCATCAGACTAACATCGAGCATTACTGCAGTTCATTACTATCATTATTCGCTGAACATTCTTGTAACTGCATCATCTCACTGATGATCATTACATCATGAGACGTTGGACTTTTCGACCATTAGGTTTTGAAGTTTTCTTATTCAAGTTGCACTTAAGTGACAACTTGAACTTATCTAAATTCTCGAAGTTGTCGAAACTTCAACTTTTCATAGTTTCTCCGAGGACGAGTCGGAAACTTAACTTTTTATTTTGTTCGATATTGAGTGGCGACACAAACTTTCCGATCGCATCTCGACAAGCTTCGGTGAACTTTTACAACGAAAAAACTTTCGTCACGATGGTGAATCGCTGTATTTCTGAGAAAGAGCGGGGACTTCGGCTGACGCAGGCAACTAAGGACGGGTCTGGTCTCAGACAATGAATGAGCTGCCAGCTGAGAGGAGAAAGGGTTCACCGCTCGAGTTAATGCAATCAATGGCATTCCAACCTCCAACCACTTCATTAGACTGATCTGCACATCTGTTACGAATGTAATTTTTGATGCTGGCTGCACCAGTATTAGTAGCGTAAGTGACAGCGAGAATATTCAGTGCTACGATAAAACAAATGATGGCCCATGCTCAAAACATTTGTGATTTCATTGTTAATTAATTAGGAAGGGCATAAAGAAGATGAGCAATACTAATAATAGTGTCTTTAAATTCAACTCATATGAACCAGAAATTTGTAGCATCAACGTTTTGCCTGACAAATTTACCTAACAATGAGTGTATTCCTAAAGAAGAAGATATAAGTGTAATGATTGTGGTGAGTGAAAAGCTAAGAGAGAGCTCAACCCAGAGCGTGTATATTTTTTTAAAGAAAATAATTAGATTTAGTATATTCTGATGTATGTTTTGTAAAGGCTGATTCTAAATGTGGAGGTACTTGCTTTGTAAACATTTGATACTAAAACAGTGCTGAGATCCTTCAGGAGAAGAAAATAAAGTGTTTTCAATCTGACAATGAGAAGAATACGGGGATTAAGAAATTTTGTTCACTATTTTTTGACTGTGGCATTGATAATCGTTTATCAATGGTCGGGTCTCACCAACAATTGCGGACAGACTTAATCATAATCTGCTTAGAATGGCTAGATGTATGTTCATACTATCCGGTTTAACAAGGAATTTCTGGGCCGAGGCTCTGGATACAGCTTGTTACATTAGAAATAGGTGTAGGCCTAAGGGCCTTAATAACCAAATTGTGATACAAGCGTAAGTTCAGTGAGAAAGAACTAAACAGAATGAAGGTTTTTGGTTGTAAAGTTTATCCTTATATAGAACACGCTAAAGATGACAGAATGGAATCTAGAGCACTAAAATGTGTTAGGGTAGGAGGGGATACAAACTGCAGAATGTCACTCAAAGATGCTGTTTTTTCTCGAGATTTCTCATGAAAACTCACGCATTGAAAATGCAACAGTGAGGTATTGTATGTAAACTCCTCGAATGAAGAATGTACAGACAGTGATTATGATGTAAATGATGATTTAAGCAATTTTGTTATTAAAGTAAGTAATGCTAGTCTAGGGGGAAGTGTGGATGAGGTCATCTAGGAATAGAAAGGAATGAAATATATTTCTGTTGTAATTTAATTAAATATAGTAGTGTTTGTAATTTTTGTGTTTAATGAGGCTTTATCACGTGTAAAACAAAAATGAGTGTATTAATGCTGAGGAGGAAGAAATGTTAAATCTTAAGGAAAATAATCTTAGGGATCTAGTTAACAAAGGAAATTCTAGAAATTCCGGGTGCAAGCGGGTGTTTCAAACAAAGAGGAACCAAGAAGGGAAGATTGTTAGATTTAAATCACAAGTAGTGAGTGAAGGGTAAAACTAATTTCCTGGTATAGAACTGTTTGAAACATACAACCCAGTAGTCAACAGAAAAATTATCAAACTAATGAGTGCTTTATAGGTTGAAAATATTTGGAAGTGCTATCACGTTGTTGTAAAATCAAATTATTTCAATTGTGAAATTAAAAAGAAAATTTATATTAACCAACGAGAAGGTTTTGTAGACAGTGATCATCCTAATTATGTATGTACGTAATGAGAGAGTATATATAGGATGAAACAAGCAGATCGAGATTGGAACCGACATCCTAATGTCATTCTTTCTAATGTTTGTTTGAAAAGAGCTGAGTGTGATCCTTGCCTGTGTATACATTCCTCCCAAATCTTATGTGTAACCTTGTATGTGGACGATCTAGGAGTATGGGGAGACCCTTGTCATGTGACATTGTTTATTAAACTCGTTAGTAAGAAAAAAGACATTAGAGATCTTGGTTTTCCACCTAATTTTTAAAATGTGAAGTTTTCTCAGGACCAGACGAGGTGTTCTTGTAAACCAAAGCAAATATATAGAGTGTGATCTCATAAATTCTAAAGGGTTGAACGCCATTACCCATGTCAATTGCTGGTAGTATAAAATCAAAACTTAGTGATGATACACCACGTGATAAGAAAAATTTAAGAGTGTGATTGGTACCATTAGATGTGTGGCAAATATTTCAAAACCAGATATTAGCTATTCAGTTTGAACGTTAAGTCAAAAGTTTGAGAAGTCCCAAAGAGATTGATTGAAAGGGAGCTAAACACCTGTCAAAATACCTTAAGCATACCCAAGATGTTTCGTCATTTTATCACAAAACTGAAAAATCTGTTATTGTTCATATAGATGTGAATTGGGATAGGGAATCTGGAGCTAAATCAATTACTGGATTCATAATAATTTTGGCCTGTGCAGGAGTCATTTGGAAAAGTGTTGTTCAAAAAGAACAGCTTGTAATAACAATGAATCTGAATTGATTGCCATGGTGTTTAGTGAAATAAAATATCTTCAATGATGTTAGACCGTCAAAATATCTTGCTAGACCATGTATTGTATAAGGTGACAATACAATGGTGACAACCAAGGTGGTATATTAATATCAAAGAGTGATGGAATTTCAGATAGGACTTGACACTCAGTTCTTGAATCTGTGTGTTATAAGAAGCCGTAAGTAACAATTTCGTAAAATTAGAATATGTTGCTAGAAGTGATAATGTTTCAGATCTTTTCCCAATATTTTTATCAGCAAATGTAATAAAGGTCTACATGATTGATTTTTTGTTAATGTAATTCATATTTGCATTTTGTAGTTTTTTATATTTGTGCTTTTCTCTGTCTTATCATGTATTTTTTCAAGTTTTAAGTGAAAACAGTTTTAATAGTTTTAAATGAGAAAATTATCGGAACGATTTGAAGTGTTGAAAGGGTGCGTCGTTCATTCCGTGACTCTTTTCCCATGTTTTCCATACAGGAAAGTATTTGATTGTTCTTTTTTTGTTTTTTGAATTTTCAGTTAGTGCTAGTTCGTTGTCTGGAGGACACGGTGAACAAGTGAGAGAGTTCATATCGAGTCATGAGTACTAATGCAGTAGTAATATTGATGCATGGTAAAAAAATGTTGTGCAATAATACTCTGTGTTCTAATGTTCCCCCTTAAATAACAGATAACAAACAGACTCTGCTGTAGATTGTCCGTGATAACATGAGACACAAGATACCTCTCTCTCGCACACCATTTTGAAGAGGGATGGAAGGAAGATGCGCATTGGGTTATGCGCAACAGTCAGTAGTCAGAGAGGGGAATCGAGTTCTCCCACCCAAGTCGATGTGAGAAAGAAACAGATACACCTTACATCGTTTTCCTCTTCGGACAAACGGTACATAAGATCGTTGAGTCTATTTATACGAGTATAATGTCGATGGGAAGAGAGTGTTTATCTGTAGCGCTCATCATTTTTTGGAAAGAATGTGCATAAATACGACTTTCCTTCCCGGTGGAGCGTTCAATGACGCAAATTCAAATTTTAACGCCCGCCAGATAATGCCTGTTAACTATCGACAGTATAGAATGATTCAGACAAATTTCACATTATTGAAGTTAACCTTCCACATTTATTTCTTAACGGGCGCATTGGACAGTTGTTGGTACACTTGGCAATATATCACATTGAAGAATGGATTATACCATGAACTACATTACAAATGAATTACATTTTACAGGACATGGCTTATGAAAATATATAACGAAAATAAACATTCGGACTAATCAAAATCACACAACGATGTGCCCAGGAACACGGCGAATAGAGCGGATCAAAAATGAAGCCTTTCTGCGGTGATATTGTATTCGGTAGGAAACTGGGAGTCGAAGCCCGACTGGGTAATAGTAACCCCTGCTTAGAAAGAAAATGTATCATAATTCATTTCAACTTCTTTAATTTTGGCAGATGTAAGGGAAATAAATTATCCGCACCACTAAAATCTCATTCATGTTTCAATATTTTATTGTGCGTGTTTAAATGGATTTCCGAGAACATCTTTGTCCGTTAATTTTCTTGTAGAAAATGCGTATTGAATGTTCACCTGAAAAATTTCGATTAAACAAAAGAATATAGTTCTTATATTTAAGTAACCTTCTTCTCCAAAAATGCTCTGCATTTAAAGAGCATTTACGACACAAATGGAACTTAACAGAACTTACTACATAGAATAAACGAAGAACTCTCGTAGTATTGTTCGTCACAAAATCTATGCAAAATTGTGCGAATGTTGGGAACTGATCCGGACGTTTATCTCTCCATTGTGAAGGGATCAAACACATCATACTTCTAGATCTGTACATGGATTATTTATGCATGGACGTTGAAACACTATTTTAAATGTCGTTTAGTTTCTGTTTCTTCATTCTCTTCCAGTTCCATGTTTCATAAACTAAGTTTTCTTAACATAAATACTTTCAGGCTGAAATATATATAATTTTAAAATTGGAAAAGAATAAAAACCTTTAGCGTTTAGGACTGTTAATATGTATTGAAGCAAACTGTTAACGAAATAAGTTTCGTTTTGTCGCTTCACTTTTTCATTGCAGTTAAATACCTCTGACACGTAAAGTGGTATAATAAAAAAATGTTTTTATATTTTAATACCAAAAATAAATAAATAAATAAAACTTTATAATTAAGGTCTCACAAAATCGTGGAAGATCTTAATTACAAAGCGATTTATAAAGAGATTGCATTCACTATTTTCAGTATCGGAGAAGGATATTGAGGTGATGTCACGGCACGCAATGCGAAACTTTTGGCAGCAGTCGGTGGCCTTTACTATAGCAACAGTGTCGGTTGACTTTCCCCATGATCATCCAAAGAGTGAGAGGAATAGAGATGCAAAAAACTGGCAAAATTCTCGTTTTTTCAGTGTCTTCCAGTGATACTCTAATAGTCAATATATTTCAGTATTTTAAAAATCAGAACCGCTTTCGATTTGTGCTTGTTGAAACTTCCCTTGTTAGATTAATTGCCTGAGAAATAATATAAAGATTAACGTGGTACCTAGATCTCCAGGTGAAAATAAAATGGATAACATAGAATACAATGAGCGGGCTTCGTATGCCCATCTTACCTGAAGATCGACATTTAATGCGCGAGGCTGCAGATCGACGTGGCCGACATATGAACCATGCAATACCGGCCTTGATCAATGTCCTACGATATCAGGATGTCCCAATGAGCGCTGAGGCAACCCAACTCCTTGCCGCAAGAGGTCTTACCTCATCCAGCCGGCCTACCTCTGCACCGCGCCCAGCAGCAAGTTGGGAACAATCATATCGCCACCGCACAACGTGCACCAAAGTTACAGCCACACTACCCGCCGAGACAACAATCTCTGTCACTGCTACAGGAGCAAATGGACACGTTGCCACTACGAAACATGCTCTGGCTACTCTACAGGTCCCAACTTCAGTCCATACTGCGACAGTCGCTAGGGCACTTGCAGCTGAATGTGAGACGATGATGTGAGCAAACAGAGAAAAGGCATTGGCACTTAGTTGCTCGGTAATCACCCCGAACAATGACGCAGGATCCTCAATGACAGCCAAGTGCAATAATGCCGCGAGCGATGTGCGCAACTCTACTGTGACTAGTGAAACATTGAGACCCACGTTCAACAGCCAAGATGCTCCACAAAGCGACGCAAGTGTGGGACGCAACACAAAGCAAACACTGTGAGCCCCCGCCCCGTGGACTTCGCTCTACCCAGTCCTGCGATGCTGACAATAGGTAACCCACAATCAGCTACATCTAAGAAGGTCAATGTGACCATAACTACTGCAATGCCGACCGTCATGTGCGGTACCTATGCCACATATGAGACTTCAGCTAGTACTGGAGTACCCCACGACAACGAAGTGGGTGACAACCTATTTAGCGCTGTTACAATAGCGACCGTGGATGGATCACCGGATTGCGATGCTCCGCCTTCAGTGTCTGTGCAGACCCACCACAGTCAAGTCGAGGATGAATTGTTTGTTGTGATGACGTCAACCGCCGGGAACGCCCGTTCGCGCGAGAGGGACGCCGCAAGTAACTGCCGGTCCGTCCAATTGTGGCCGAGACACCTCATTCGAACTACCGTCTACAACTGCACGGGCTATCATACAAGAAATATCCACCCTTTCACATCTACCAGCACCCCTGTAGCCCTGCATGCGGGTGGAAATATCAACTCAGTCAACCTGCTGGGTTACCTATTGTCAGCCTCTGCTAGAGGAGCGAACGCAGGTGCGCCGAGACACGAAGCAACAGCAGCAAGGAGAGCAGGTAACCTTACCCAATGCTTGTCGAATCCGCCAGCTGAGGACAGGCATTCTGCTGTTGCTGCCATCAGTGCTCATACGTTTGCCGATCCGCGGGTGAACTGTGACGAATCCAAGATCAATTAAGGAGGCTCTGTGGTGCCAGTTCGAATGAAGAGGCTGCAGTTGAACTGGAGGAAGCATACAATAAAATGATTAAGTGCTTCCAGGTCTCTGTGCACCTACCACTGGTAAATGATAAAAGAAGAGTACGGGGGAGTGAAAGTGTAGACGACCCCGAATATATAAGACGTCTCTATAAGTGGAACCCACGCCGAGCCATACGCGTCATGGGCGATGATGGCGCGCGCTGCCCGTGCCGCGCGAGGAACTAGAAGCCCATGTCCCGGAAACGTGTGGCACCCCACCTTCCGAACTAGAGAACAGTATTACCAAGCAGTAATGGATCACCTAACTAACTGGTCGGATAAATACTAACGAAATCCTGCGAAGACTTAGAATAGCTACAAACTCAGCACCCCGCGCGAATCGCCTTATAACAATCTACGCTCTGCTGACCCAAACGGACAGGTGCTGACTGCTCTTTTCAACTGTTTGCGACACCTGTAGCGAGTACTGGAGGCGTGGACGCAGTCACGCACCTGCCTCATCCACAAAGGCGGTGAAGCGAATGACATGAGCAGCTGGATGCCTATTGCGCTCATGTCAACCCTTGCTAAATTTTATGCAGTGACTATAATCAGATGCTCACTTATTTGTTTTTAATCATACGGCGAATATCGAGTTTGTGAGTTCGGGTCTCGCCACCAGTGTTTGGGCTGAGTTTGTGAACTTTGCGCGAACTAATTCTCATTTTAGAACTGACTTTCGCGAGTGATGAACTTTTTTGGAAATGAACAGTATTAGTGGTATTCCGCCGTTACTCATTATAGTCAAGTTGAGAGGGGCGACCAAGCCGATGACCAGTCTCCGTTCCGAGTGGGGGAGCCACACTACGGGGTCAGCTCGGATCGAGCGAGCATCACCACCTGCAGCCGTGGCGAAGGGGTAGTTACAGCTTAATGCGTGACTTTCTGTAGCGGTTAGCCATTCTGTTGAACACTAAGGTAATATGCATGAATTGCAGCGTTTGGCGTGCTCAAAGTTGTGTGAACATCAATGGAACTTCTGGTAAAGCGTGTGAAATAGCCGAAGATTTTTGGAGACATATTAATTTTTATGTAGTAATTATGACCCATGACCTTAAGCCAGGTCAGGTTGGTATTGTGGTAAAGTCATAAAAGGGCCTCTTGATCATTAAAAATATGAACTTCAACTTCAATGAGTCAATGTTAAAATGCAGCAATCAAGAGGAATTAATAAGAAATATTGTGTTATTGAATGTCATATCTGCATTTTAGGGGATTTTAAAAAAGGGGTATTTTAATATTACATTTTATGAGAAGGGTTTATTTTGAAAATGTGTCGTGAAATGTATTATTAGTAGAAATAAATAATTTGGTCAATTTTACAAAGTGTTGTTTCCTTTATTAAGGACGATGTGCATTTTACGACCAGTAAAATGGGCGAACCCCCTAATATTCTTGATCTTTTTGACATTAGTGGGGCGAAGTAAGCTGTTCTGGAGAAGTTGACTAATGGAGTCAGGTAAGTGGTAATGAGCAACTGCTTTTGTCCCCTCTTTAATTAATTAATGTCATAACGTTTCTCAGTCTACACTAAAGAGTGGCATTAAAGAATTCTATTAGGAGAGGGTTATCTATATAGCATGACCCAATATATTGGTCTGTATGTCCTCTTAAAAATAGGGTTGTTTTTAACATGCTACTCATAAAAAACGTTATAAAGGTAAACCAAAGCGAACATCGACAGAAAGGTATAAATACATTAAAGAAATGTTGAGACCCACCACTCACTCCGTAACAAGTCGAAAGAAGCCGAAGAAAGGATCGGGACTACGTTTTGTTACAATACCTCGCTAAAAATACTGGCGTGATCCGAATGTGCTCGTAGAACGTTTACGTCTATTACATGCCTCTCGAGCAGCGGGACACGGTGGGTATGGTGGAGAAATTGCGTAAATTGAAAACGAGTTTCGTGACGCTGGACATATCCTATGATGAAAATGCGATACGGTATTGCAAAAGAACTTCACGCACCCGCCCGCAAATGCTTTCGTAGACGACACGTGATCAATGGATTGGATGATCTGTGGCAAGCCGATTTGGTGGATATGTAAGAGTATGCAAAGAGTAATAGAGGGATGCTTTATATCTTGTCGGTGATCGATGTCTACTCGAAATACGCGTGGGCCGAACCTTCGAAAAATATGACGGGGGATGCTATCAAGAAGGCATTTACTCATATCCTCCAAACCTCTTCAAAACGAAAACCTAATCTCTTACTGACGGATAACGGTAGCGAATTTTACAATAGCGTGTTTCAAAAATGGTTGAAAGGAAAAAGCATTCATCAGTATTCCACATATTTCACTATGAAATTTGCGTTGTGGAACGATTTAATCGTTCGCTCGAACAGCGTATGTGGCGTCGTTTTTCTGTCGAAGGATCGTACAGTTGGTTAACGATGCTCCCCGTTCTTCTTCGCGAGTATAATGCATCATCGCATCGCACTACGGGAATGCGACCGAAAGACGTCCGGGATAATCAACTCATGAAAACTGCCTATGCAGTGTCAAACGGCCCGACGCGGGACAAAACAATATGTATATGATATTGTACGCATCAGTAAATATAAACATTACTTTCAGAAAAGTTATGAACCCTCGTGGACGACAGATCTGTTCAAAATTGATAAGGTCCGTCTCTCGAATCCCGTAACATATTCACTCCAAGATGAACATGGAGAGGTCATCGCCGGTCGATTTTATCAAGAACAACTCCAATCCACGCGTTATCCAAAAGACTTCCTCACCGAGAAAGTTCTTCGCAAAAAGGGAGCGCTGCGCTATGTCAAATGGTTGGGTTTTGACTCCAAACATAATTCGTAGATTCATGAAATAAATGTTATGTAATGTGTTTCAGCGAAATAAAAATTAAAAAATACTTTTTTCTTTACTTATCATTTATTTTTCTTTCTAAAAATTTTTACAAGATTTTTTGTAAAAAAAGAGATTTAACAAAATATTAGAATATAAATCTATATTTCTAAAAAAATTAAAAACAATATTTCTTTAAACTATTTAAAAAAATATAATATCCACTTCGATTTTTTAACTTTTCTTGTTATATAATCATCATACTCTCTAGCATAAGCATCCCAATCATCATCATCTGATAACTCCCCATCTGAAACTAAAGAAAAATGAGTATGAGTGTTCATCGATGGAGTGAAAAAAGAATGGTATTACTTATTCGGAATGTTTTCCTTATCTGTCAACCATAGAACCATGAATAATACGTGTTTCTCACTTAGTTTTGGCTCATCTAATTTTTTTCCAAAAGCCATCTCAATTAGAATACTTTTATTGTATTCTATACTTAAAAGTTCAACGCAGTCCTTGAGTTTGGGGCGCCCATAATCCTCTATATTAACGATGTTTACATCAGCATTAACATAAGGCCTTAACCATCCAGTCTTTTGCAGTCCTTTTACAAAAACTGTTGTTATCTCGGATAATTTATTTGTAATTACTTCAGGTAATTCTCTATAGTCCATTAGCATACAACTTGAATCAGTTGTTTTCCATTAAAAAAATGATGATTGTCCGTCAACCATCGCGATATTTGTGAATCTTTGGTATTAAGCAAATCTTCTTCACAGGGTTCAACGAAAAAAAAAGTGTGCATAAGTTTTGCAACATAAATTGTTAAACATTTATAAATAAATTTACCATCTTTCATAAAACTCTGCATGTCCAATAAATCTAAAAAAAATAAAAAATGTATTTTTTGTTTTTTACATTGTTTATACAATATTTGTTTCTAGGTTTTTATACATTTTATTCTTTGCTACATAATGATCTTTAACATATATCAGTTATACAGCATCTTGAGGATAAATAGGATCTACTAAATTAATGAATCGCGATCTTTTGCAGACGAAGAGGGCCCCACCACCGCGCGATCGTACTAATCCTTTATAACGTATCTTGCGAACGACGAGGTTTCGAATTGCGTCTTCAATTCTTTTCAATATATTGATCTTCGTTTTCTTCTTCTCGAACGGATTTCGAGTCTTTCAATGCGTGCTGAATTGCATATTTCATATAGACTTTGTTCACTGCATCTGTAGCGTTCAATGGAACACCCAAGTTTTCTATGAGAAAGCAATTTGCATCTGTTTACATCTGAGACGGTTTACATCTGACACCATCTGGGAAACATCACTTCGGTTCTCTCCTAGCTTCACATCCGACCTCACATCATCCACCTGCTCCTTTACACACTCCTACACCTCCTTCTGCTCCTACCTCATCTCCTCCTTTTCCACCTCCCTCTGCTCGTACCTCATCGCTATCTCCTCCTCCTATCTCCACACCCATTTCTTCTCCTGTCTCCGTTTTTTCACCCACTGCTTCCTCATATCCCACGTCCTCATCTATTCCTCAATTCAAATCTACTGGCGCCCCAAACACTGTTACAACTTGTGCTCAGGAGTACGATGTGGTACTCGAAGGTGACAATCGCGTTCGGGTGCAGTGTGCGGGCTTGAACCGGAACTAGAAGATGCACCAAATTCAAATTCCCATCTTCAATCTAACGTCGATTCCATTTATCGTGAATCACAAACTCTTTGCGAAAATAAAATAATTATATTTCATCATAATGTCCAATCCCTTTCAAACAAATTGACAGACATTGAAATTCTGGTACACGAAAGTCGATTTGATTTGCTATGCCTCACAGAACATTGGCTTTCAACTAACAACATTAATGATACTGCTATTTCTAATTATTATTCATCAAGTTCTTACTGTCGGCAAAATTTTAAAGGCAAAAATCCCCACGGAGGAACGTGTATCTACGTTCGTAATGATATTTTATCTTCTCCACTGACAGGCTACGAGAATTTTTGCGTAGATAATGTGTTCGACCGACACCTGTTTTGTTGTTTTGTGTATTTATAGACCTCCTCAATCAGATCTTGACATATATTTTCGGAACTTCGAAAGTGTTTTACAACATATCTGCTAAATCTATCGTCATATGTGATGATTTCAACATCGATTTCCTGAGTACATCCGACTCTGCACATTCACCAGTTAATCGATTCAAGTATCTTATCGATTCCCTCAACCTTATTACTACGATAAACGACCCCACTCGCCTCTCCGGCTCATCTCAAACATTACTAGATCAAATTATTGTTAACAATGGAATCTCTTATATCTCTGAAATGTTTATCGCCGGAAAAAGCGATCACCTTGCTCAAGTATTGACTATTAGTAAAAAACAAAAACCACTAAAAATCCTGTACAAATTTTCAAGAGAATTTAATGACACAAATCAATCCATATTCATAAATTATTTGCGTGAAGAAAAATGGAAAGAAGTTTACAATTGCCAAAACACCTTCGACAATGTTTTATCTAAATATTCCTAAAACATTACAACTCTAATTTCCCATAAAACGCAAGTTAATTAACACAAGTAAATACAATAGATGGATCACCCAAGGGATAAGAATTAATTCAAAAAAGTAATCTAATTCTATGTTCACTTCCGAAACTAACGCTAGTGAAGTCATGAGATTCATCAGCTCATTAAAAAAATAATTCTCAACACGCATTGATTATATACGTGAGTTTATTGTTAAATTTTCGTCCCACGCTATATTAAATCCACTCATAAATGTTTTTAATAGTTCTTTATCGGAAGAGGTGTTTCCCAACATATTTAAGAGAGCTAAAGTGAAACCTTTACACAAGAAAGGAAACAAACTTAATTTTGGAAATTACCGGCTAATATATCTACTACCCACTTTTTCAAAAACCTAAAAAAATGGTTCTATAAGCGTCTTCTAGATTTTTTATAAAAAAAAACATTGCCTCTGACGATCAACACGGTTTTAGGAAATCCTTTTCCACTACAAGCGCTATATTTTCTTTCTTAAACGATGTTACCACATCGCATGACCGTGGCGAAAATCCTTAGGCTGTTTTTCTTGACTTATTCAAAGCATTCGACGTCATTGATAACGGAATTCTCCTTTCCAAATTGCATTCTTTAGGCATTCGTGGACTTCCTCATCAATGGCCAACTTCTTATTTAAAGGATAGATATCAACAGGTAGAAATATCCTATACTAAAAAGAAAATACTTCAGCGTTGTCTTTCAGAAACAAAGCCACTTACTTGCGGAGTACCCCAAGGTTCAATTCTCGGCCCTATACTCTTTTTATTGTATGAACGACAGGTCATCATCCACATCAGATTGCAAAATGGTTCTTTTTGCTGATTACACTAATTTACTATGTAAATACGCCAATACTCAAAAAGTTTTGTCTAACCTTTCGACTTGATCCCATGCAAATCGTCTCATGGTAAACACTGACAAAACAGTGTCTATGTCATTTCACAATAGTATCACAAAATCTTTACCCCAGGTTTCTCTTTGTTTAAACGGAACAGAATTAAAAACTGTTACGAATACAAAATTCTTAGGTCTCCATATTCAAGACAACCTCAAATGGAATTGTCACATTGACAATCTTAATTCCCAATTAAGCAAATTGTGTTACGCATTCCGAATCTTAGTTAACGCAGTTAGTCCACATATTTCCCGTTACGTATATTTTGCAAAGGTTTACTACCATGTACGTTACGGCATTACCTTCTGGGGCAATTCCGGTCAGAGTATTCAAACTTTCAGAATTCAGAAGAGCATAGTTCGTATAATTTGTAAATCTCACCCCCGAAACTCTTGTAAACCTTTATTCAAGGAATTAAATATATTAACACTTCCGTCATTTATATTTACGAAACGGTTGTGCTTGTTAAAACCGTTCTATATAATTCGTTCTATATAATCGTTCTATATAATTCCCTGCCCAAGAATATAAAATATATTATGAAATTGAATGTCTTCAAATCCGCGGTTAAAAACTACCTCCTGCACCAGTGCTTCTACACTGTAAAAGAATTTATTGATTTTAATAAAAGTTAAATCCGTGTTGTACTTTATCATGCCATTGCTGTAGTACTTTTTAAATAACTTATAACAATTTCAAAAACTATTTTCTTTCATGAGTGATGTGTCTTATGATTCATATTAATTTAGTTTTATGTGCATTCCACTTTGGCACGGTTGTGTACATAAATTCTGTAGTCCCATCCTGGCCCGGGTTTTACTCCGTTTTTCATTCGGGTAGAGGCGGATTTCTTTTACAGGTTCTCTAGGCTTTGTCTAGGAGCATGTTTATTGTGATAATAAATCGTGAATTTAGAGTTATTTCAATTCTTAAACACTATACTCAAAATAATAATTTCGATAATAATTTGTAAATGTACATTTTTGCGTTAAATTACAAACATATTGACATTCTATTAGTATTATAACTTGTAGCTAACTTTTCATCTTATCTAGGAAGTTTTGCTGAAATTTTTGAATCCGCATCTGCCTTAGGACCCTTGATGAGATGGTCCCTTGCTTGCTTCCGGAGAGTAAATTTGTTTATTGTCCTCCACGTGGTCATACGCAGATTGTAGCTGCTTTTTTTACTATAAATTTATTATTTATTATTATGATGTTATTGAGATACCTTTTCGTATTTATTCCGCGATCACGTAATATTGCCAAAATTATGCCCCACTGTGCATTATAGAATGCTCCTTGAATGTTAATAAATTTGACGAGCCCTATTTTTTTACTCCGTCTTTCTACCATTTTTGTTATAGCATATTATGCGTCCTCGGTTTATTTGTCTTTACGGAATCCGTATTGATTATCTTCGAGCCATTTCTCACTTTTAACAATCTTGCTAATATCTTAATAAGCAATTTTATCAATACTTTACTCTTGCACCGAAGTAAACTGATTGGCATATATGAACCAGCTTCGCCAGGGTCTCTATTTCCAACTTTTCTAAACAGGCAGACTTTACAGATCTTTCACGGCCGTGGAAAGACCTCACTTGTCAAACAGTGATTATATATGTTTCTGAAGGTCTCTTTGTGTATTCGATATAATTTTTATAGTCATATTATTTATACCATCGTAACCTGAATTTTTTTGTTTATTTCCTCCATAACCTCCGCAAGCTCTGCATCTGTTATTTCGTCTGGTAAGTCATCAACTGTCAAGTCATCCCTTTTGTCATCTGCATCATTCCTCGGCAAATCCTATCCATTTGCACCTTTCTGGTATCATCCCAATTAATCGTATTTTTCTGGCCAGTATGCCACACTAGTCGTTTCTTAACTTTTTTCTCGCTCTTAGGTACGGAAATCCCTATATATCCTTCTTGAGGTTTTCTTCAAGGAAGTTTTCCCACGTCTCCGTTTTACGTCTTTTTATCTTCCTTCTATCTTCACGTAAAATTGTTATATACTTCATCCGAGTAATATCTTCATTTTGACCCTTTCTTCTCACATCTTGTAACTTCCTCCTCGCTTTTATCCGCTTCCGCTTCAACTCACTTAACTCCTTATTCCACTATATATGTCTTTCTCTCCCTAAGTCTCATCTTCGAGGAGCATATTTGTAAGCTGCGCGCAAAACTCTCATTTGATAGTATTAAATGTACTCTTCTATATCTGCTAAAGTACAATTTATTGACATCCCTTCCAATTCCTTCCGAAAACCTTCCCATCGTATTTTCTGCAAACTTCGTCCAAGTTGGAGATTTTCCTTTTATTGAAAATCACCAACCTCAAATTCAAACACCAAATGGCGCGAAGTCACGCCAGTCACCAGTCTCCATCCAATCATATCTTCCTTACGTATACTCTTTGTCAATGTTAAATCTATTACTGATTTAACTCTCACAAACAAACGTATTTTCTCCTAAATTATTTTGTACCTCTAAACCATAGTTAAATATAAGATTATCCAGCCACATTCCTCTTTCATTTTCAAATTTATCTCCCCATAGGCGGGATCGCCAATTCCCATCTATGCAAATAATTATTTTCTCTCCCCTGTTTTCTCTCAATAATTCTCGTAGCTTGTTCACTTCAGCCAAACATTATTGTAAATAATGCCTTGTAAATACCCACTCATCATTATTACATCGAGACGTCCGTATACCAGTTTGCATACTATCAAGTTATTTGTGCAATACTGTATCATTCTCTGGTTTACTACAATTAAACAAATTTAAGTTGATATGATTATTTTGTTCCCTAGTGCACGTTTGCACCACCAGTTTCACTCGCGCAAACGTGCATCCCAAGTGAACAAACAATTAGGGGGAACGTACACGGGGCTAGTAAATGACGCTTTTCAACATCTCTTCGTGTCTCCGCACAGTGGAGTACATCGAGAAGATATCTAGCCAAAATTATTTTATCCAGTAAATTTCGTAAATTACGGCGAAAAAGCATTTTAAGTATATAATCAAATGTTTTGTCCATTGTTGATGTTAAGAAAATTGCGCGGCATCACGAAGCGGTGTTGAAAAGCGGCGTTCACTAGCCCCGTGTACATCTCCCTTTACGCAGGTCTGTGCTGTCTGTTCAAAGAGATCAAAGCTGGAAAAACATTCAAAATTGGAAGAAATCTAAATTACACGGGTAGAATGGACCACTGCCATAACATTCGGGGAAGAAAACAGCGCACAGAAGTAAGAAAATTTTCTTTCCTCAATGGGTGTATTATGAAGTGGATTAAACTACCTGAAAATGAGTTGGATACTGTCTGAATACAGGTAATGGCTTTAGAGTTAGGTTTCGAAACGTGAAGTGAAGTATGGTGAAGGGGTAATTAAGGGGGAATATAAAATGACATGTATTTATTATTTCATTGAGTTATACTATTTCCGTACGATTCACCGGTTAATATATATATATATATATTGTGGCAGAACGAATATTTCGCTTTAAATAATTTTGCATATAATTACAGCATTTACGAATTTAATAAAAAATACACCTCGGCTAGCTCTCCTCAGGGGTCCACAATAAATTTAACGGGGTTCGATTTATATCCAAAGGAAAGGGGCCATACAATGGTTCCAATCAAGGAAAACACCAAACAAATAAATCCATTTATGAAAGTACATTTATTCCTTCAAAATCTTCCCTTGGTTACACATCCCCCCCAAAAAAACACAAATATAACTTGTGGTCTTGGGACCATACTCTTCAACGTCTACTTTGACGTTATCCCAAAAGAGCTACACCACGAATTCCAACCTTTGACTTATTAGATCAATGCCCAAGCGACATGATAGTTATTGAAATACCATTAGAACTTCCCCCAAAAAAACAACACAAATTACAACCCTTGAACTATTAGCTCCATGCCAAAGCGACAGGATAATTATTAAAATACAATTAAAACTTCCCCCAAAAAGACAACACAAATTACAACCCTTGAACTATTAGCTCCATGCCAAAGCGACAGGATAATTATTAAAATACAATTAACACTTCCCCCAAAAAAACAACACAAATTACAACCCTTGAACTATTAGCTCCATGCCAAAGCGACAGGATAATTATTAAAATACAATTAAAACTTCCCCCAAAAAGACACAACACCAATTACATGCTCAAATTACACTGAATTTAAATTGATTCACAAAGATCTCTTTAATTGTTTCTTATTAATCAAAACACTGATTCTATCCGTGGCAGGATTTATTTAAAGTTTCAGTCACTCTGGGCACTAAGTTCATTAAAGTTCGTGCCACTTTTACTTGATCCTCGCCAGGACGCGCAAGCGCAGAATACGGGGTCGGGTGATACGATCACCGCCACCCACACCATACCTTCAAGATGTCAACGACCGCCGCCAAGAGGTCCTCCCTGAGATCAGCCCCAATTGTTCGCGAGAGCCGTCAGCTGTCCGCTAGCAGCCTCCCAAAATGGATGCGTCAGCAGCGTCAACTTTTACGCGCACTTTGATGCGAGGACGCTACCACCTGAGCTCGTCCAACAGTCTCGTCGATATGCAGAATGCTGGTTATTTGATACCCGGGCATTTGCACATCGCCGAAAAATCGAAATTGTCTTGGATGTGAGCGAACTTCGTCAACTCCACAAAAAATGCTAGCGAGCTAGTGAGCGATTGAGCTAGTGAGTTTCTGAGCTACTGAGATATTGGGCGAACTATGAGCGTGAACTGTGAGATATCTGAGATTCCCACGAAACGTCTATATGAGCACATCGCCGAAAAATCTATATGAGCACATCGCCGAAACATCTATATGAGATAACGCATCTGATCGCTTCCGAAAAATCTTTATGTGAGCTCATCGCCGAAAAATCTATATGTGAGCACATCGCCGAAAATCTGAAATGTGAGAGCTACTCTCTGAAAATCTGAGTTGTGAGTTATTCTCCGAAAATCTGAAGTGTGTGAGCTACTCTCTGAAAATCTGTACTGTGAAAAATCTGATGTGAGATGTGAGCTGAAAGCTCCTCGCCGAAATCTGTACTGTGAAAAATCTGATGTGAGATGTGAGGACGAAAAATCTCTGCATCCCCGTTAAATGCACCTTCTCCCTTCTCTTCTCTCAAAAATTTCCAAATTTTGAATATCACGTGGTCCGAAATCTCCCAATCCAAAATACTTTCCCCCTCCTATGCCTGGGTTCTCATTGGCCCCTTTAACGATACTTCCAGAACCTCCTGGAACCTTCGAGAACATTTTTCCCGAAAAAACGTTTAAAGTCCAACGTCTTTTTTT
>NNCF01131574.1:131261-162976 GCA_002313205.1 Laupala kohalensis | reverse complement strand
ATATATATATATAATGAGTTGTTTCATAATGCATTCTAATAAGAGAAAATTAGTCGGGAAGTTTTCCAGAAATCATCAATGGTTTTGTTCTGGAAAAACGTTTTTGTGTAATTTCTCACAATCATTAAATTAAATTGCAATTTTGTTTTACGTGTTTGTTTCTGATTTAGGATGAAGATGTAATCCTTTGTTCATATCCTAGAAGAAAAGTGAAACAAACACAACACTGTACTAACAAACCTCGGAATACGCTGAGAGCGATGGCAAGAGAAAGAAAAGAAAAAACGTTTCAAAGAAAACCCGTCCAGTTTCCTTTTTTGGAAAAAGAACGACAATTTTGTAATGCTGCCGCAATAGGAGACGAAGATCTTCTCAACATGTTGTATCAAAATGGAGTCAATCTGAACACTTTCGATGGCAACAGGAAGCAGAATGCTCTTCATCTTGCAGCTGCAAATGGACACGCACCTTGTGTCAACCTGTTATTTGAAATTTGTGAAGCTAAGATGCTAAATGCGAAGGATTCGGAGGGTTTTACTGCACTCCACTGGTACATGCATAGTAGTTGACAAGACTGTAATTTACGCCTACTGTGTAATGATAAAATCTCATTTGAGTGATAGAAACTCGAAATGTTGTCAAATTTTCTTAAGTTTTAAATGTATCGAATACAAGAGTTTTGAATGAGAGAAGTTTGTTCGCGAGACTAGCTCTCAAATTCGTGAAAAGAACGTCGCATTAGTCAAATAAGGGATTTTGAATGAGGATATAATTATTTCTGTGCAAAAATTGATCAACAATTACCTTAAAATAAAAATAGAGAATATTATCCGATCCAATTTCTTGGTGCAAGAGTTTTGAAGCATTCTTTTTGAATAGTCGAAATCACTATTCTCGTTTAAGTAGTACTCAGGATTTCAGACAAAATTGCGAATACTCTTAATCTTACATAGAAACATACATTACTTACATATATCCTTACTTCGAAAATTGTTTTTTGAAAATAAAATTTATATAATTGATAGTAAAAAAGGAACCAAAAAAAGATTTTGCCTTAAAAGTTTTGTTTAAATTCATACAATTAACACAAAATTGAATAAAGGTAGCGATTTTTAACACGATAGTGTCAATCCGTATGAAATTGACATATGGTGGTCCCGGTCAATTTTTTTTACTTTTTATATTTTCACCATTCGATCACCTGCATTTCGAGAGTTGAAAACGGGTATTTGTTTATTTTTTTAGACAACACGTTTATTTCATGGTGGTAATTTTGTATGAGTGAATGTCGCGATTTCGCACTTTTAATTCTTTATATATATATATATAGGGTTCCACAAATTTCTAGGGCTCGCATTTTTTAATGAAGGGAAAGACCATACTGGGGTTCCACTACAGGAAAACGCTATTTGACAAATTAAATCCATTAAATTTAATTAACATGAATCACTTACAACAACAAAAACTCTTCATGCTATCCCCCAAAAGAATCACACATAACTTCTAGCCAATGTAAACTTGAAATACACTAATATTTCTGCCGAATTCGACTTCTCAAAGACAAACATAAATTTTAAACAAATTGAACATCTTGAATAAACATTAAAATAATTTCTCCTTTGACAAATAAAACAAACACTGAATTTACAATAACTCTCGCTTCTTGAAATGCAATTACATTGATATTGTATTTAAAAGATATAATTCAGTGAAGTTCTTTCTTGCTAATTGGGCCTTCTTCATTAATCATAAAGTCCAAAGTTCTGAGCCCCTCTGAACAATAAGATCCGCACTCGTCTTCTCGCAATAGCGCAGGACGATATGTGTTGGATGCCACCAACAATCGTGAAATACCTCAACCTGATGACCAATCAAGCAGTGCAGTGTTGAGTGGAGGGTGCGTCAACCGCACGGGAAGCCGGCCTGACCCCGATCTCAGAATGACTTCCGGTTGATGACGTCACTAGCGCCAGCAAACCTGGTGGTGCCTTCCTCCAACAAGCTATGCTGCCTGGATGCCCTCCAGGAGCGGCGTGGACCCAAACCATCATGAATCAATTTCAATGGCGGTCCTCGGTTTTTTGGAAGAGCCCAACGAGTGGACATATTTTCCGTACGAATTTTGTCGCGTCTCAGATTTAGAATTTGCTGCCGAAAATGCTAGCCAAAGACTGATGAATTAGTTCCGGAAAATAGCGAACTCGGAAATCTCATCTGACATCATGAGCTAGTCAGATAACTTTTAAAATAAGACTGAGTCGTGGTTCTGCTCACAAAAAAATCTACAAGTCTTCACTTCGCGCGAAAAAATCTCGTGTCTCTGATTACGAATTTTCATTTGCCAATCCTTAAATGGACTTCATCCCTTTTTACAACTCTTTTTCCACTTCGAAGGTCTTCCAATTTTGAACTTTTCGTGACGAAAAGCTTCCAATACCAAAACTTTTCCCCCTCCTGTGCCTTAATTCTGATTGCGAATTTTGAGTAATTTTGAACTATTTCTAACCGCTCTTTTGCAACGTTTTTTTCTTAACAAGTCGCCACTTGCTCCTTGCTTGTCCTCGGTTATACGGCCGGGGTGGGTGGTTTTTTCCCACTCCCTCGCTTGCTTGCAATTTCTAAACAGTAATAAATTTTCTCTTCAACAAAGAGCTCATCGCGGGTCACTGCGCCTCGCCAGATGTGAACGTTGCCTTTGTCACATTTCTCAACGGTGGACTTTTAAATTTTTAGAGAGTAGGGAGGCTTTCCTCCCCCGCTCCATCGCTCGTTCTCCGAATTTAAAAAGTCCGAACGAGGATGATTTCTTCATACAATATGGTCCCCGTCGTGGCCAAGGTGTCAGTCACCAAGTCATCCCGGGTTCGACTCTCCACCGCAGTTGTAATATTTGGATACATCAATCTGGATCCTATCTAGACGCTGCTCCTCCTCTCTCAAATTCTGCAATGTTTCTAGTGAGTAAAGTCAAATCAATACCTGAACCTCACTAGCACTCGTTATCACGTGGTCCTCGCTGGCCGTAACGAAGATACATACATATACACAATATCGCAACTTTTGGTCATTCATAAAAAAAAAGATGGGACCCACAACTGCAAAACTTCTTTGAAGTTAATGGAATGTGAATATTGAAATTCCCTATAAAATATTTGACCTCAAATATGTGTTTTTGATTTTATGATATTAAATTTTATTATTATTATTATCATTTTTAACTTACTTATAATGAAGTGAACAACATAATGTAGTAGACGCAATTTAGAGTATCAGTCGATTTTTTAATCAAGTTTTCGGTTTATCGGGACATTTTTTCAAACAAAAGAGCTACAGAGTTTACCACTAACCACTCAAAAGAACTAAATCGTGACACAAAATTACTCGCGCATACAAAATGGCAACTAAAAATAAACGAGTGGTCTAAAAAATAAATAAATACCCGTTTTCAACTCTCGGAATACACATAAACTAAGGGTAAAAATATGAAAAATAAATAAATTTTGGCAGCAGCTAATTCATTTTTGTTAGTCAATTTCATGTGTATTCACCCTTTTTAAACATCCAAATAATATTCTTACTAACAACAAACATGTGTGCTTCAGATTGAGTTGGAATTGGCCAAACCAGAAAAAAATGTTTCTGTGACCCATGGTATTAAAAAAAATTATTTACACTCAGAGATCCCTATTCCTCAGTTATAAGCTATTACCAGGGTTTTTGTCTTATTATTTACCTCCAGTTTACACCAATATTATTTTCATATTTTCCTTCATCTTTTGGTTTCTTCCTCATTTGTATGCCTCTTCGTAGCTTCTCACGGAAACTGCCGTTGTAACACTGACATCCCCATCACAAGGCAGGTACATCAGCTATATATTGGTCCATTTCTATTGTAATTACACTCCTTGTAGTATTTGCATACTCTTCCATAATTTTATAAGTAGCTTATCTTCTGTATAATTCTTACAATTGTCAGGTGTCAAGTTACCTAACCTCTCCTTTTCTCCAATCCACCATCCTCGTTCCACATCATTTATTTCACAGTCACGAAGCACACGGTCATCAGTTTCACTGTCTCGTCCACAAATACACATGTTACTGTTCTTGAATTTCATTTTCTTGCGAAAATAATAGAAGTCACCATTTTTCTTGGGTCTGTTCGCAACTTATTGAGTCCAAATTCGAGTCCAGGCTCACAAATAGATCGAGACCCAAAAAAGGGTCGAGGTCCAAAACCAGATGCAGACCCAAATATGGAGCCACATGTGGGTACCTGAATAAGTGGTTATAATGGAATGTGGTAACAATTAATACTTATTATGAAATATCAGTAATGAAACTTAAGCACCAAAATTTGTAGCATCGAACTCTGCATATGAATAAATACAACGTTGCTCTAAATATATTATATACGAAAATAAGTGCTAATCTTTCATCTATCTCCTTCTAAGAATTCTAAAAACAATCACAATTTTTTATGACTAATTCAATTATTTTATGACTAATTATTTTATCGCACTAACTAGAATTTAACACAGTGCTAATATTGTGGAATAATCTAGAATGCAAACATTGTTGTAAACACATTAAATGCGTGATATATCCAACAAAGTAAACTAGTATGTACATCTATTGGTAGATATGCTGCAGAGATGTATAAGTGGGTAATTTGTAATCTTTGGTAAATTGTATCTTTTTACCAAGTATAGTAGGTTGCAGTTCACAGTAGTAAAGTCGTGTTCTTCATACAAAAACAGTATTTCGGAATAGAATTTGCGATGGGTTCAAATACCATGAGGATTAGGACTTACAAATATTTATCACGTTATTAAAATGTACTATTGACTAAACACAAAACAAATTCATAAAATAAAAGCTATGACAGAAAGATGGGTAAGTTTTTAGAGCCTGAACATATTAGTTCTTTGCAGCAATTTATTTAAAAATGTTTGTTGTAAACCCTTTTCTTAAATGTGATTTATGATATAAATTAATTGTTAAAAGTTATAAATTACTGGTAAAAGTTCTTGTTGTTATTTTAAAACTTCCCTCAGTGTTTTAGATCCTTTGTGTTGACGTAGGTACCGTGCATTGCATTATCACCATTATCAATACAACTGACAATTTATTTAGATTTCAACTTTTTTATTTTTTGCTTGAGATATGATTCAATGTGGATTGATTTTACATCCACTTCCACTACTAACCAGGTAACGCAATTTTTGAAGAAAAAACGAGATAATTTGTCAAAAATGTTTTTTTTCTTCTGAGTCTAATAGTCTAAACGATTCAAAAATGTAAATTATTCTCGAACAGAGTAGTGAAAAATGTTCGTACAGATTATAAAAAAAACAGTAATGAACACGTAAGTATACATTTTATAGGAAGAAACAGGTAACTCCAATAAGGGTTTTCTACAAAAAGCAAGTTACTAAAATACTAATGACTACAAACTTAAGAATTTAGATAAAAATGATAAAATAATAAAAACTCGATTAATTTAAGGTAATCAGGTAACTATTTTTTCTTATTTTTTCACGTGAAAACATCATCAATTTTTTAAAGTTTATTATGTAAAAACACAGTTTTTCAACTTAGCTATGATGTATTATAAGAGAACATTACGTCAAAGTTAAATGGCAAAGTTATAACAGAAGAACGTTTCGAAAACTTTAAACGGCTGTAACAAAAAAAACAAACTACAATTATCGGGAGCCACAAATATAATTACCTTCCTTCTGTATCCATAGGTGAGAGAGGTGAAACGGTAATAGAGACAGTAATTTTTCTCATATTTTGAACGTACAATGAGTTAAATTTCTTCAAAAGTACCAAAATTCTACATTACCGGAAGGAAAAAGAGCGATGGGGTCAGTTTTTCTGATTCCTGTGTGGATTCCATTTCGATTGATATTGCTCTTGTTCAAGTGAAGGGTATGTAGTACAAACTTTCATCACGATCGGAATAAAACTATAGATAAGTATAAAAGATAAATGACGTCAGCCCACTGATCTTACTTGCTACGTGTCATTTAGGTGCTTTCCCTCATAATTATTATTGTGATAAGTGTCTTGAATGCTCAACCACTTCCAAACTTTTTTCATCAAACATCATCTTACAACTAGTTGTGAAAACTAGTACATCGAAAAGACTCAAAATGGCAATGCTTTAATAGCAGGGGTGTTAACCACAACACCACCCGTTTGCATTCCACAACTGTACACCATTTCCACCCAGACCTAAACCCCGGAAGACCTGAGACACACCTCCATACAGGAGATAAGTGAACTAGGCGGCACACAATGCTGTGGGCACTTTATTACCGGTTTCACATGTACCTACGAGATAAGGTTCGTTATGTACATATTTCTTTTGTTTACCCTACACGTGGAGAAGATATGTATATATTCTTTTATTTGTCATAAATGAATGACGAATAAAAAGTTATTCACTTTTTTTGACGTACAATAAATAAAATGTTTTTCACGTGTTTCAAGTACAATGATTAAACAAGTTTATTGGTTTGGAAAATGAATAACAAAATTGTATTCATACTTCAATAAATAAAATGTATTTTTTTTACCGCGCCTTTACTTAAATGTATTTCTATGGATTAGGAATCAAAGGTTATTTTTTGTTGTTACACTACAGAAACCTTTTCTTTAATTGTTGTATTATTATTCTTAATACAAATGAATAACGATTTAAGTTTTATACTGACGCAAAGGGGAGATTTCCGAGCAACAGGTTCATGTCAAAAGTTATACAAATGGAATTCATGAGACAGGTTTTAAGCGGATACGAAAACACTTATACGAGTAAGCAGAACTGACTAGCATTCGATCCAAAGGTTGAAATACGTGGCTCTAGTTCAGCTAAAGGAATTTTCCATCGAAGCCGGCATATGTAGCTAAGACTCGAAAAGTGCAGAATGATTTGTTGCTAAGTGAAACTTGGAGACAATCGGGCTAGCGTAAGCTAAGGTGAGGAGGGAGTAACCCGGAAGTAGGGGGACGACGAACGGAGGGTTGTGGAAGACGGAAGGACGAGAGACTTGATCATCTGGTGCATGTGGCCGTGAAGGAGGGACTGAGGGATGCGTGGTAGAAGTGCGCATCCACGAAGAAAGATGGCGCATTGGGTGAGTTAACAATGTATACGTCTGAGGTTGCTGGACAAATAGAATTTTGAGTTGAAGGAAAGTGGGTACACTAAACTATTGTAGAGGTGTGCTAAGTTGGGGATTGGAATAAAGTAAGAGAGAAGGTGGTGGAATGGACTTGGTGTTAATTGTACAATAGAAATGGAATGCTAACAAGTAGGAAAGGGTAAGGGGATAGATTTAGTCTTAGATGGTTTGATGGATAAAGGATATGGGTAGCTTCCTGTAATATTTGGATAATAAATGGTTATTTAAAGGGAATATGTTATTTGAATGTCGAATTTGCCCCTAATTTTCCTTCCTCGTCAGTAGCCAGGAACCAGAAGAACCGGTACATAGAAGAGATGCTGCAGAGGGGCAAGTGACAATACTTTCATGTTTTTGAAGGAATAACTAATTCAAATACGAATGATGGTTATACTGACTCAAGATTGTGATACTTTTTAATCGGTGTTTCAAATTGTCTCGAATGTCATAAATCTGTGCAGTTAAGAATTTGATCAGATCTGGGGATATACTTTTCCGCGGTATGAAATATTTTGAGTGTTGTGAAATAATACGTTTATCGGTAATAATATTTTTTTCCTATATGTGTGATACAAGTAAACAATAGTCATTTTCGTTTTTGTCACTTTACAAATTGTTAACCGGTACATCTAACGCAAGATATTAAGTAATCAATAACACCTTTTTCTATAACCAACGTCAGGCATAGAATGTGCATAAATTTTAATGTATACGCTCTTAATGCAATGTGTTATAAACTATTGATATCAGATTGTAAATCTGTCACGATACATTCGATCGAAATAGATGCGTTTATTGCTTTACAAAATATTGCAATAAACAATAAAATTGTCCCACATCTTTTTTCGTACCGTAAGACAATGGTCACCGTTAATTTTCACATGATCTCTGTACATGAATTTAATATAAAAGTGATTTTTGTAACATGATAGTAACATTAGTTACTGCGGAAACACTATAAGTTATAAGTACGGTGTTGTTCAAATAATAACTTTTTTATTCGTCAATCAATGAGTGTGGAATAAAAGAATAACTTTCTATTCCTCATTTATTTACGTAAAATTAAAGAATAACTTATTTGTCACTTAATGAGTGTCAAACAAAAGAATAACTTTTTATTCATTATTTTTACTGTGTTGAATAATAAATATTTCATATTTTTCAATTTATCATATTTTATTTCTTAAATAAGATTATTGCCAACTTTGTCCATAAGTAGCATTCGTGTCGAGGCTTTGCTATAGTGGTCATGTAACGAACGACCGAATTAAGCGCCTCGCGAAGCCTTGAAGCAAATAAAATAAATGAACCTGATCTTTTGAGGGAGCGAGAGCGAACGATCTAATTCACGTAGGTGATCTAACTCGACTAAGCACTAACGTAGTCCTTAATGTATATCCTCGAGTATGAAGATCGTCAGTTAACCGTTTTCTCTACTTGATATCAAACACACAACGTATTCATGACTTCTAGTGTTTTCCATTGTTTGATTTAAAGAGATTTTTTTTCCTATTAGTAATATATTTTTAATTTAAATCATATATACAAATTATTGTTTGGCTTACTAGTTCTTTTCACAGGGTACGCATGTCAAGCCTTGCTGTGCAGAGATCTTAAATCTGTCATTAAGCTTGAGGCTTTTTTTTTCATAGATTATAAAGTTGTATTAGTACTTATGACGCTTGGCACCTCAAGCTTTTAACATGAATGTTTCATATTTTTAAAATATCTACGTATGTGTATCTTCTAGTTGTTTGCTATAATGAGTGATCAAAAAAAGGGACGTATTTTATGTTTTTCTTTTTTTTTCTTTTTTTCAGTTTTACTGAAAATTATTTTTAGTAAACTACTTTTTAGCACACTACTTTTTATATAACAGCTTGTTTTAAAAACAGTTTTTCATGTTTAGTTCATTTGATAATATTTAGTATTAGATTTCATTATTTAGTTGTCAAATAAAATCTAATACTAAATAATGACTATCCTACAATTTACCATTAGGAATTTGCAGTGCCCACATCCCACATACATCATCAGACTCTCGTTTTCTACCAAACAATCTTTACAGATGTAGGTTCTTTGTTTTGTACATTTAAGAAAATTTGTAAATATGTTAAGTACATTTAAGCGGTCTTTAAATCGTAAAATTTGGGTGTATAGTTTAGAACGTATTACAAGCGTGTTACTTGTGCTACAGGCACCGCTGCTGCCATGTGTTGCCATGGAGACAAATTGATAAGAATAGCCTGATGATATAGCCTGAAATAATACGAAACTACTGACTGATAAGTTTCGATCTTAATATCGGTCGTATTACTTTTTTTGTCTTGCACTTCTCACCCCGAGCTATAGGACAGACGATACCATTCATCCCGGCAATAATGAATACAGTGAATTTGTCTCAGGTATATCATTTCCGATAATTCTTACGATTTCCTCTTCTCCATATCTGTTGTGATTTTAAGCTGCTTCGGTGCTTTTCATTTTAGAGACCCGAAAAACTATGGTATCAACACGAATATCTATCATTCTAACGATATGTACATGCCATCCGCTACCATACGGGTGCTAGTATTGTGCGGAAATTGATCGTGGACTTCAGCGGCATTGAAAATGTTACTGAGTATTGAGCGACCCCAACAATGATATATTAAACTCCAATTTCGGTCGATTATTTCTACTTGTCACAGCGTTCCCATCCCCTTCCCAGAAGGTGCCAAGGGTGCTAATTTCCCATTGGGACTGAATTTAGATTCACTCGTAATCTGAATATCACTATATCAGCTCAACGATGCCGAAAATTCACCACTGTTGTAATTTTCGATAATTTTTATATTGCATTCCCTTCTCAAGCAGTGCTAAGGGTGCATAGTGGATGATCAGAAACTTAAGCGTCATCGCGAAGTTTCAGAGGTCCCGAAAACAATGATCTCAACGCTAATATCGGTCATTATCGATTATTTTTCATTTAATCCCCTTCTCACCCCCTACAAAAAGAGTGTTTATTCCTCATGGTAGTGATTGTGGACTGAAGCTGCCTTGGGAGTGTCACTCTTCTCTTTAGTGATCCCAAAACCGATCCATTGAATACCAATATCGGTCGTTCTTTATTATGTTTACTTGCCACAGTATTCCTACCCCAAGCCCACGGGTATTAAGGGCATATTACCTCCAATGGGGACTGATTGTGAACTTACGCAGCATTGGGGGCTTCCTTATCCATCTCAAAGGCACCAAACACCATGGTTTCCAATCTAATAACGTTTTATTTCCTTTATTTTCACCCCCTTTCTACCTCGTCCCTCGGTGTGTCAGGATTGTCTTATTTCTACTGTGCTTGTTGTTAAATAGTCAGTGGTACGTATATAAGTTTGATTGAAATTACTCAAGGTACCCTTGAGATATGGTAGAATATTACATTTCCCATAGGGATACTTTTCGAAAATTGGTGCAATAATCATCTATTGCCATGCAAGTTACACACATCTGTAAAATTTCAGCTCGATTGGAATTAGCCGAAAATTCAATTACGTATTTTGAAATGGAAGGACAACCTACATACATACTTATTTACGTAGTGGATAGAAATCCCACACACATTGAGCCCCAGTGGTGGCGCAAGTGGTAGTGTTGTCGCTCCTCACCTAGTCATCTCGGGATTCCCGATGGGGTCAGAAAATTTGTAGCTTTTCACATTCATGTCCCAATTCATATAGCTGCGACTATTTAAAAGCCAACCTTCCTTCCTCTATCCATCTCCTCCTAGTATCAATAACTCCAACTATTACTAACTACTTGTACTAACCCCTCCACGTGGACCAAGTTGTTGTAAAGTCCAGCTAACCGGCCCATCTACTAACAATGACCTACCACCCAACTCCTACCGCTCGCTCCATGTAGATAAGCTTCAACAGCATGCTACACTTCCCATTTAGAAATACAAGGTGTCTCTCGAAGATTTCCACCTCGTGATTTTCAACGCAAAAAATACATACATACATACATACATACTTACGAACGAAGCAAGTTAAATAAAAACTTGTAAAACGATGGGCATTCGCAAAGTTCATGAATTCATTGCTTCACAAATGTTTTACAGAAATAAAATTTCGTTTATACTATAGTTTATTTGTACATGAATGTACAACAAAATAGGTAAAGACAATAGAATATAAATCAATTTGCTGTGAAGTCAAAAATATACTTTTTATTTCTTTTCTTTGTACGAGACAAAGTATTCTCCACTGCCTCTTGATATTTTGAGAATGGGATGACAGATACGTGAGAAGGAGCTTTTAGTTTTCCAGACGTCATGAACGAAATTAACTCATTGGTCATTTCTTCCCAATCTTGAGTACCGGTGCAATCTTGAGTCCATCTTGTCATCCAATATCCCAACACTTTTATATCAGAAAATATGAGGACCCCCGTAGGAACCATAACAGGTTTGCGAGACATGCCCCCGTATGTTATAAAAAAACCTCCATGGTCAAGATGTCTAAACATCTGCATTGCCATTTTTCCTCCGACAGCATTCAAAGCAAGCTTTGGTCTGGGCAATTCACGTTGTTTAAATAAATCAAACTCCCTGGAAGAAAGAAATCAGTAACATAACAATACATTTATTTATATGCACTTTACTTTCTAACCATATCTAGCCGAAAACTTGGGGTTTATCAGTCGTTTACGTTCTAAGAAATAGAGTTGTAATTCACAAAAACGAATAACATATTGTGTCTCTTCTGTGAACTGATTAATGTAAGCGATTCGCATTCGAAGGTCGAAACTGTTTACGAATTGTTCTTGTTTATGAATTGTTTATACTCAATTGCTTGTTTGGTTGCTTTTGAATTATGGACTCCTACATGTAACATTATTTTTTCCGCGAAAATCATGTGTCACAAGTCAATGCAGCTCCAAGCGTTTTAGCCTCTTGCTTCTTATTCACTACGAAACAAACACACTGTTCGCTCGCGCACTGAAGAGGTAAGGTAAGGAGCTGCGGACATGAAACATAGGCCATGTCAAAACCATTCAATTCTTTCTTGTCTATGTATTTGGGTTTTGACAGTATCTTGCTATCAGTCCAATGGCGTCAGTCTGATGGAAACCGCACTTGTCTTTCAATGTGGGAGAGGACGCAAGATCGGAAGCTTCTAAATGTCAACGGATTGTCGTAGCCTACAAGTAATGCATTTTGGGACCAAGTACTCATATGTTTACAGGACATGAGACTTTCAAAACATATCTTAAAAGAATTGGTAAAGCTGATGAGAAGTTATGTCGATGTAGAGAGATGCAGAAACATTTACATATTTACTTTGGGGGTGTATCATTTACGATGAGAATATTTAATCCATCTAATAACGCAAAGCGTGTCTACAACTAACAAGGGGAAGTCGCGACACGGGAAATTGACTTTGGGGTGTGGTTTCGTAGGATTGTAGTGCCCTCTAAGGGTCATGAATTGCCAAAGTAAGAAAGCGTAATAGCCAACCAATCCAGGAAAAAGTGTCAAAAGTTTTCATCTCACTTTATATATTTCGTATTTAACATTAATCCTTGTCTACAAACAGCGCAGATGCATTCAATAATATGCTGGTCCTCGACGTTAAGAGTTGGAGTAATGTTCTCCAATTGTAAATACAAATATTTCTATTATCTTAATAATGTTTTTAATTTACTTATTTCGTTTATTTATTAAATTATTCTGAATTTTGATATAATTTAAAATAAATAAAAAAGTATAACTATAACTTGTAGGAGTAAATCGTATTATCATTAAATTTCAAATGTACGCCACCGGTCTTCAAATTTATATCAGTGGTAAACCGTCTATCATAACTTTAGTTGCGCAAAAAACTTAACAAAATCTCACCTCACTCAGTATGTGGGGAACATCTATCGGTCTCTCATTAAATCCGTCTAAATCACAATGCTTATTGCTTGGTTCTAAGAAAACTCTCAGTAAACTTTCAAATTGCTCTCTTCCTAATATATCAGTAAATAAAACTCTCGTTTGGTGTAGTCACGTGAAACTCTAGGAATTTATATCGAAAGCTCGTTAAGTTGGTAAGCCCTAATAGACGAAACATGTCAAAAAGTTTACTCCACCTCTTTGAAACGGCTACGTTATCTTTTACCAACAGGAGTAAAGAAAATGCTCCTGAAGTCTCTTGTCATACCGCACTTTGATTACTGCGACTTCCTTTTCACCGACTTGACGGAAAAACTAAAACGTAAATTACAGAGTAGTAGCTCAGAATTTAGTTTCATTTTTGATCTCACGAAGTATGATCATGTTACAAGAGTTTTTCAAAAAATCCAAAACACTCACTCGAGGAACGTAGAATTGCCGATGAGATATTAAATCTCTTGATACTTACAAGTTGTGGTTATAAATGAATCTGTCTGCCAGAGCATATTTTGTTTTTCATCATTATAACATAATGTTATTTGAATCTTCTTGAAACTGTCTCTTTCATGACATAACTCGGCAAAATAATTTGCAACAGAGTTAGTTTCCACATAAAGGACTATACCATCAAAATGTGAAAGTATACATCACAAATATGATTTCAATAATTTGACACGGTAAATCTCAACAAACTTCCCTAACAAAATAGAAACTATAATGAAGAATACTAAAATGGATTAAAAATTCCTACAAATAACTATTAGATAATTCTATATTACAAAGTTACAATTTACTTTGTATGTAGTATACACATCACTAGCTGTGATGTTTATTAAGTTAGTCTGTGTGCAACCGTAAAGACGACCACGTGTACATTCAATAAAACGAGTTCACCCAGGACGATATCGTTGTTGTTCCAGAGACAACCCTACATTTGGCGACGAGGACAGAACAGTTAAAACGTATGTCCTTTTTATAAAGTAATGAATTATGAGCAGTTGACTTCTTTTCATCCGAGATATGAGAAAAGCGGCGTGTTTCGTTGATGGAATAGATGACTGCGAGCTGGTAGCTACTTATTCTGAGAGGAGGAAAGCTACGTTGTTTCACATGGGAGGTTTTGAATTGTCAGATGTATTCTATTCAATCCCTGATGCAGGTATGACGGAAACTGAGGATGCATACGATAAAACGAAGGATGCGCTGGTTGCCTATTTCATATTGAAAGCTAATGAAACGTTCGAAAGGCACTCATTTCGGAGTTTAGCACAAAATGACAAGGAGATGGTTTATAACTAGACTCCGACAGCAGTCAAAATCTCTGCAGACGACGAGATCAGGAACCAGGTGGTGGAAAAGTGGCAGTCAACCGAAGTCAGGAAACGGATTCTCGAAAGAGGCGACATTCCATTAAAGGAAGTAAAAGAATAGCGCGTGCTTTAGTAACAATGTCAGTTCAAGTGAAATACATGAAACCAGAAAATAGAATTCCTGAAACCACATGGACACTTAGTAATAAGTTTCAACATAAGAGTCGTCTTTTCGATGTGGGTACGCGGAACATTTTAAAATCTGATCCCGTGTCCAGTCAGGGGTAAAATCTGTACACTGTGCAAGAAAACATTTTTCTTCAGTATGCCGCACAAAGGGATAACTTTTTTCATTTATTTTATTTTAAAGAATTTAATGCATCTCCTACGATAAATACACTTCGGGCACATTCACATTTTGCCAGATATCTTGACTACCTTCTCTGCGAGGTCTCATTACAAGGCTCTGTTTCAGGATTCTAGTATTCGTTTTGCAGCACTTCACAGACGCATTTGGCATACCCCGTCCTCTTCTCGAGAAGGCGGGTGCTTATTTGCTCTCACGGTTCCCTTTCTTTTTCCGCTTTTATTTTCTCTTTCCCACAACGTATAACCTTGCTTCCGTAAATATGCTTCCCGTAATGTCTCAATCTTGTTAACAAATTCCTCCAGCAAGAGATATTTTTCTTTACTTTCTATAGGCTATCTCATATCCTTCATATATATTGCATCTAACTTACTATATTCTCTAATGTAACTGGCTCTCTCTGCTCCAAACCTCTCATAATCCCATATAACATGTTCTGATGTTACTTGTCCTTTTCCACATTCACAAGCCTGATCTTCTATCTTTTTAATTCGTTTCAGGTACTTTTTGAACTATCAATGACTTGACATAAATTTCATTAAAATTTTACTTCGCCAGAACCATTTCTTATTGCGTCTTGCAAACTGTAAGTCCTCTACGTTTTTTTGAGGGGGGGNGGGGGGGGGGCTTTACAGCTCATGTCGACGTAAAAGGTCATTGGAGCCCTAACATTCAGTACATGTAGGGAAAATGCAGTTACGCACTAAGGAAAGCCAACATGACTCTCCCCGCGTGTGGGACTCGCCGAATGACTCAACCATACACACTAAAACCCTCCTGAATTACAACATACCAAAACATATCTCAAAACATACATCAAAACATTGAGAACAAAATGAGGGGGACAACAAATGCGGGGGGATAAAAAATGAGGGAAGACAAAGAATGAGGGGTAGGACAAGAAATGAGGGAGGGACAAAAATTAGGAAAATGAAAGACACCCTAGCCCCAATAGCGTTGGGATCGAAAAGAACAAGAGGTGTCCAACGAAGGTCAGGAAAGAGAAAGGAAGGAGCCTTACACAAGTAAGTGGAAACAATGCCAGACTCAGCTCGGGGCTCCGTGTTTGCCAAACACGTACTTACTAGATGTAAGCCCCCTGGGGGGACTACGTAACGGTACATATCGCGACTTTATCTAATGTTTCAACGGATTTACCATACCTTTATTAGCTCATTTGTCAGTTCCCTTGTTGCGTTCTTCTGATCTTTAGTTTTCTTCTTTCCATTTACACTTATGTCTCCAGTTTTCTTCAGTATTCCCCTGTATTTGAGCTTTTGGATGTAAAAATCTAGTCATGATTCCTGTTGCCACAGCTAAAACATCACTGGACATCCGATATACTTGCGCCAGCTTTAGATCTTATATTTTTCTCATATTTAATATTTATTATCCGGTTTCCCCATATTTCACAACCATAGGTCAATACTTGTCGTACGAAGTTCGAAGGTCTCGTCTTTGTATATTAAATCCCCGCAGCCCAACCCGCAATAAACTGTTATTAAATATATTAATTTCACTATTTGCTGGGTATACTTTAGATGTTCCTTGAAGAGAAGTTTCTCATCTAGCACCACTCCCAAGTATTTGTGCATGTGTATTACTTGAATTATTTTTCCATTCAACCGTACTGTTGTATTGCTTTGTTTCTCTCGTATGTGCTCAAACCATATGATACATGTCTTTTCCTCCGATAAATCTAGTTCATAGCCTTTGAATATATTGGCACATGTATTCAGAACCTCCAGAGTCCGCAATTTTAATTTTGGACGACTATCCTCCTTAACTATTATTACAAGATCGTCTGCATATGCGAGACTTTCTATTTTCTCTCTATCTAGATCCCAAAGGATATAATCCATCACTATGTTCCAATAAAGAGGCCCACTGCTGGACCCCTGTGGACACCCGCCCATCACCTGTCGAACAATCTGTGCTGAGCCTATGTTCAAACCTACATTTCTGTCTTCAAAGTATCGTTAAGATTTGATTAATTCTTAATTATTGAACAATGTAACAACGTTATAAGAAGCTAAAATGTTCGTTAGCAAGCGGAAAGGTTCCGAGACCGTTGCCATGGGGGCGGTAGGAAGGGAGGACGGTGAGTTTTGACCGCGACCCTTGGTGCTTCTTTATGTGAAAGAAGAGTCGTAAAAGTTCAAGTGAAGGAAAGAGTGGCGACGGACTACGAGTTATTTTTGACCAGGAGTAGGAGACAGAAAAATTGTTAACGTAAGGAATGGCGTCGTTAGATTCAAACTGGGAAGCAACGGAAAATAACGAAATATATTTTGAAAAAGACAAGGTCGACGTTGGGAATACATTTGGGTTTTAAAGAGCAGCGGCAAGTACGACACATAGCGTGAGTGCGGAGAAAGGCAGAAGCGCTTTACAAATTTAAAGGGATCACAAAAGATAGCAACTGGGAAGCGAGGGTGTGAGGCGGCTCGACCCTCGGCTTTTAAGAACTGTCAATAGGGTAACGTACACTACGAGGCCACGAACGTTTGGCGTGCGCCGCAGAATGGTTGGCGCGGAGGCGTTGAACACGAGGGTGTGATAGTTGAGAGTTAGAAAGTTTCCAGATTTAGTTTCTATTATTCTTAAAAAGACGTTCGGTTAAAATTACAGAGAGGACGGTTGGAAGGGACGATGTCGTTGAAGTAAGGAAACTTCCCAGGAAGGAACGTTCTGTGTGGCTAGGAACCTGCACTCATTGATCTAAATTCAACCAATTACGAGAACTCCGCGTGGAGTGTGAAAAATTTAACGTTATTGGCGAAACATGGTCACATGATTAAAAGAAATGTAATCACGTGCGTGAGCTTCTGAGGGACAGAGTGGGGAACGAGGTTATAAAACAACGCAAAGACGTTCCAAGGATCATTGTATATCATTCTAAGAGCATTCGCAGACCAGCATTCTAAGATTATTCGGAGGCACCATTCGGAGAGATCATTTCGGAGAGCACATTTCTATTTTTGATTATTCGACTCTGAGTTTCTATCAGAGATTCGAGACTTTTCACTTCGAGATTTTTTTGACCTCTTGGTCTCCAATTTTTGGACAAGTTATGTTTCAGTGATAACTTGATCTGCTTCTAAATGATGAAGAGTTTTCGTAGTTTTAACTTCGTAATTTATCTGAGAACTAGTCGGAAATCAGAAGTATTGTTTTGCAACAGGTGGCGATCGTAAGAACTATTCAATCGCGCAGCGTTAAGTTGAGTGAACTCGCACGTCAACAGAGCTGTATTATGACAGTGAACGCTACTATTCCGAGAACGAGGGTCTTGAGGTCGGCGCTGCAACTTCCAAGAAATGCTGGATTGGTACGCTAAATGAGCTACTGGTGGCGACGTGGACGGAAGGACCGTACGAGTCGATGCTGGTCAATGGCATGTCAATCTTCACCCATTGTTTACACTGATGTGATCATCAATTAAAAGGTAAACCGGAGAACACTGGTTGCATCCGGTATATGCAGCGACAAGAAGATCTAGTGCAACGAACCAACTAGTAATGGCTCACGCTCAGAACTTTTGTAATTGTTTAACTAATGGGTGAAAGAAGAATGAAATTTACGATGGCTGTCTTAATTAAATTAATGTTTGTTTGTTGGTTGTAATTAACTGGTAACAATTAATACCAAGTAGTCTTTTTAAAGGAAATTTTATGTCAATTTTGGGTGTTATTTCGTGTGATTTTTGGGGATGTGAGCATGCTAATTTTAAGTATAATTGCAATTATGTGAATAAACAATGAAGTCAAGTTGTTTTAATATGCGTTTTCCTTTTGGGATAATGAACCCTGTGTGTTGCTTCCACTTAGATACATAACCCGAACTTACTTAATGAATTAATTTGAACGAGATTGCCAGGGTATTTTTTTGAGGTAAGTGTTGGTCACTACCCTATTTTATTTTATTATTCGTCCCCATTCAACCTTTTAATTTGTTACAGTTAGAACATATTATATTGAAAAGATATGCTGATATTTTTTTCCTACGCAATGTCTCAAGTATAATCGCCCAGTTCACATTGTCAAAGGCTCCTCTTATATCGCACAGGCATCGCAGGGGACCCACAAGAAAGTTGCATCTGGGCGGAGATCGAAGCCAGCCGCAGCAAATTGCAAGTTCTGAACTCAATGAATGGGCGCAACAATCATTGAGATCAGACATTCAGCTCCTTTATGTCCCCAAGCAAACGGGAAAGTACAAATACACAATCGAAGTCTGGTGAAGATACTGAAAATTGCTCATGCTGAGAATCGGTATAGGAAAGATGAGATATTTTATGATGTATCGATTGGTAGGAAAATCAGGACAAAATTACCTAACATTAAAGATAAAGTTTTACTAGATGAGGATATAAGAGAAAAAATGAAAGAGAAGAAGTTCTATGATAAACGTCATTAAGTGCAGGACTGTATCTGAAAACTGTCTTGCGAGTAAGAGGAAAGACAATAAGCAGTTCTGCATTGGATTCAACTAATTATCAAATAATTAACAAAAAAGGAAACACAGTTACAGTTTTGACTCGAACAGGAAATGTACTTATCCGAAATGCTGCAATGGTAAAAAAATATGTATCGGATAATGATGATAATGGGCAAAGGGAATTGTAGTTGAAAAACTGGACGTTGAGTCAGACTCGGAACCTGAATTAATAGTAACAAACAGTTTGAACTGTCTTGTGAGAACTATCTAATGTACATGTTCCTCAGAACTTAATAATCCTCACAGTAATGAATCAAAGTTTGTTAATCATT
Organism: Laupala kohalensis; assembly: GCA_002313205.1. NCBI lineage: Eukaryota > Metazoa > Arthropoda > Insecta > Orthoptera > Trigonidiidae > Laupala > Laupala kohalensis. Next base: position 143,420 of record NNCF01131574.1, on the reverse strand, counting down.
CAAAGTCGAGGAAACGTAGAGTCCCAACTAGGTATTTCACATTATGATATTAGCCAGATAGACTAGCTTTATATTCACGAGTAAGGAAGGATTATTTAAAATTTGTATAATAAGATAATTATGTTGTTTTTGAATGTGTAGTTGATTTAAAAATTTGTTAATGTAGATAAATTATTTTGTATTACTGTAATTGTATGTCACTTGATACTTTTAAATTTTGTTGGTGTGAAAAATCTATTTGTTGTATTTGCATGTCTTTTTTTTAAATTGATTAATGTTCGTTAAGACTAATAAAATTAAAGGTAAAATGTGCAGTTTGTTTAGAAACTCAAGAAAGTATAATCTAAAGAAAGGAGATGATTTAGTGTTTATTAAGTCTGTACTGCGTCATGCACGTCAGTGTGCAGCCACGTGTGCATTCAATATTGAATGTCTTTATTGAATTAACTTATTGAATTCAATATTAAATATTTCTTGAATGCCGATCACATGTATATTCAATAAAGCTAGTTTAACGACTAAAGCCAACTGAACCGGTACTGAATAGCCTCTAACCATATTTCAGCCACTTCCAAGACACTCTTTATTACATTTCAGTTATTACAAGGGAGAATGATCCTTACTTACACAGCAATGAAAGTAAATGTAGGTGTACTAATTGATACTGTACCTGATACTGCTAAAACGTTCTTATTTCATTGATTTTTTTACACACTAATACATTAGTTCTCGAAATTAAGTTACAATATACTTTTATATCATAGTTATCAAATCAATTAAGTTATCAGACTTAACATTTTTATCTTCAAATCAATTCGTAAGACTAATCATGGTACAGTACAAATAACTAAAAAACTCTAGAGTATGTTAGTAAAAGACTCTTTTTAGAAGAAAGTAAAAAACGGTGAGCTAAAATTTAGATATTCAAAAATCTTAAATTTCTTACAGACAAAAATATAAAAGTACAAGTCCATACTCCAGTGTACTAATATACAGTATTGATTTTGTTTTATCTGATCCCGCACGAGAGATATAAAGCGTGAAATTTCGAACTTTTCGAAAATTTTCAATGTTTAAAAAGTTATGAAAAGTTATTGGAACAAATATCAGGTTTCGTACTCCCTGCATATGTACTTGGTACGTACATATATTAACAAAATATTTCAGCTTCATCATCATATTCCATCCCTTAAAAACAGCTCTCCCAATAGTACCGATCGGCCAGTTACAAACGTCAAGTTCAAGTGTAAATTTAGTGAATTTTTCTTCAATTTATAAGAATACATCATGTCAAAAAGAAAAGATAGAACTAATTATTATTTGATTCAATTGTCTGTCGTTAGATAGTAGATCTTCCCTTTACGTTTCCAAATGTGAAAATGAACCTGACCCGTATACCAAAAATAGCATCAATTAGTAAACGGTTAGGTATACTTGGGCTCCCAACAAATTACAGTACAAACATTAATTCATTCTCGTATGGTCGAGCAATTAATAAGTAATTTCTGATAGAATATCCCATACAGGAGCGTAATTCCTTATACTCTACTTTTTTGAAAGTTAATTTAAGGTAAATAGCTTTTACAGTTGGATTATTTCCAATTTAAATAGCATTTGCAAACCTATTTATGTTAAGTTTTATTCAAAACTATATAAAGATGGATATCACTATAAAGAATAATCGTATCAACAAGAATATAAATATAATCCATATTTCGAGGGAAATATACTAGATCAAAGAAATCAGTTAAATTCTTAAATTGGTAATTTATGGATAATGTCGGCAGAAATTTTTCATGTTCGGTATCTCAAAAATCACTTAAAGGGGTTAACAACGTCTCACCTAGTTATACTCTTCAATCAGGATTGAACTGATATAAACTGGATGAATAAAATAGAACATACTTCCATTATACGTCAAATATTATCTTACCTGACTTCCTTATCTGTTATAACATGAGTCGCGCCCAATTCACGAAGATACTTGTCAACTTCATCAATGTCATCTCTTGGTCGTACGATATTAACACTTCTTATTCCCCATATTTTACACAATTGAATAATATGTACTCCAACAGAACCATTCGCTGCATTTTGAATGATAACGTCTCCTGGTTTTAGTTTGGCGAAGTCTTTGAGCAACCGGTAGGCAGTACAAGGGTTCACAGTGAAAGTAGCTGCTTGTATAATGTTAAGTTCTTTTGGTATCTGTAGTGTGATATAGAAATAAAGAGTAGAAAAAATAGATGTACAGCTTAAATATTCTTATAAAATAAATTTAATAATGTAAAATTTTGAGTTATCACCATTTCAAATATAATTATTAGATGTAATTAATGGATTCAGTAAATCATTGAATCCAACAAACTATATCCATTTTCTTTGAAAGGTGCTTATTTTTCTTCGTGAACATACGTTGATGTCTTCATGATATATTGTAATAAAGTATGACTGAATTTTTAGTCTAAGATCGTTCTGAGAAAAATTCTTCAAGACATCAAATCCCAATCATGTACAGCATCATAACTCCAAAATTATTGAACGGGAATTTGCACTCGGTTAGTTTCAGTATGATAGATTCTTTTCACGTGCAATTTAAAACAAAATCCAAATTATATGGGGAAAGTGAGACAAAACATTGTACCAAGTTTATGATACCCCGAAACAACTGATTTCATATTATTTGAACATTTTACATTATTTGATTTCACATTATTTGGAGGTAAAAAACGCATTATTTGGATATATACTTTTAGTTTATTACACTCACTTAGAAGGAAATAAATTATGATGAACGTAAAATACAAAAAATGAAAACTTCCAAAATTATTATGTTTTTGCAAAAAACATGGGGGGGGGGGGGTAAAGCTGGGCATATAATTATCGTGAAAAAAGAAACATGAGTTTCAGAACACAAATATGTCTTACAAGTAAGAAAGAACTCGAAGTACATAAATAACTATTCTTTCAATATAATTTGAGCTGTGATACTACAGAAAAATTGCAGACGTATTGAATGACTATAGCATTCTTCGTGTGAATACTCTTCGCAGACAGAGCATTGGATCCAGTTATAACCAGACATTGAATTCACGAATAACTCATTGCAAAACAAACATACCTTGAAAAACAAACAAGACACACAGAAGTCAATGTGACAATCTTCGCGAACCAGATGAGTGTATGCGACAAATAAAACGAGCAAATAACGTGCAAAAGCTGGTTGAAATATTGAGGGGCAAACCGAAATTTATCAATGGTGTGTCTTCCTGATTTGTTGATTCAAGCAATCGCGAATATTTGAGAAGGAAATTCTATTTTACGAAAATTTTCACTGAAAACGATGTAAGTTTACTGGCTAGGTGGGAGGTAACATAAATAACATTTCAGAAAAGAGGATACTCGGTATGACCTGCCTGCCTGGGCAGCCCCACTTTCCCCTGCAGCACTATTACAGGAAATTAATTTTGTCTCAAAGTCTCATGAAAATCGCATTCTTGCATAATACTGAAGGTAGTGAAAGATTACTAATGAGCAGTTATGATTCAATCACTATCGGTTTAACCAATCTTATCTCAAGACTCGGTTCAAACTGAAGTGGGGTAAGTCACATAATTACCCTTTCGAGATCCAAAGTGTTTTATTTGAAGCGATAGATAAAAATCAACTCTATTGAGTTTGTAAATATTCCTGGGAATTCTTACTGTAAACATAGTGTGTAAATTCTATATGATTTTGTTCGAAAGTAATGCCACCATTTTATTATCATTGAAATTCTAAAATCAGATACATCAACTTTCCTTCTAGCAGTTTGGAGATCCAGTTGAAATGTAAATTTGTTGTTGTGAAAAGTGCATAAATTCCCATTCAATCTTAAAAAAACGATAGGAAGTAATGATTATAATAAAAGTTTTCAGGAAACAAATCTTAATGTCGTTCCTTTGTCATCCAATTGTTAACACATGATCATAAAACTAATTTCCATCTAATGGCCTCTCTACAGATGTTTTCCATGCTTTCAGTAGTTTTAAGGCACTCACAATTGTATTGATGGTTGATAGGAGGGATGTGCACAAACAGATCTTAAATGTTTTTTTTTAATTCTTTAGCCACAAGTCTGTTTCCATGATCAAGTTTTTTTCAGAGCTTCACGACTCAAGTTAGCAGACTTCTCCCGCTTGTTCGTTAATATTCACCGGACAGAAAGGAAAAACTTCATAGTAGGATTCTTTGAAGATTATCGTATGTGGTTCATCTATCGTATCGTATCCATTGCATTTTCAGACACGATACAAGTTGATTGTCTTGATTTCGTCTTTTTGTTACTGGTTTTTAAATAAATTTCCATAGAGGAAAAAGCACCCTACCTTTATTTCTGTGAGGCAGAACGACTTCTTCTTCTCTTGTTTGATTAATTATTCAAAACTAATCAGAAGATTTCTTGAGTTTTGGATTTTGTTTCAATGAATAGTATCATTACGATGATATGAGTTCCATCTTTCGTAAATTTCTAGTCAATTTCTTCTTCATTGATATTATTATTCATCACAAAACTCACAAGATTTTCGACATTCAGGGAAACTTTCCATCTACGATTTTCCCCCATGCAAGAAGCAGTATGACTTACATGGTCGTCAAAAAACATACGGTTCTATTTTTGCTCTGAGGGAAGGAGTTTGAACTTGAACTACACTTCCCCATTACTGTTTGATGTACTGACAACACATTCTTGGAACGGCTCATAATATAAACAGCGTTATTCTGAATGACTAAGTGATTCACATATTCATCAACGCAGATAAAAAGAAAACTATTGAATATAGGAACTTCACGGGGTGTTTTATATTGTGCCGGCTAATTAAGAAAGGATTTTTTAATTCGAATATTAGAAAGGCGGAAGAGGGTGAAATAAGACTTCGAATTTTTCCTCTTTTCATTATATTGCACAAGCTAATTGAAACATCTCAGTTATTGTACGTAAGCGTTGTTAATTTACAAATGGAAGAAACTATTTCCCCTTTGTAAGTTAAGTAAGGGCAAGTTAAGTAAGGGCGTGAGTTGAGCATGAAACAACCATACTCAATGAATCATTCTACTTCTATACTCCTAAGATTTTGAATGTTTATTCACTATATGACATTCAGATCAGAACATAACAAATGACATTTTTTTAAATTCAATAACCAAAATACACCATTATGATTTTCAAAACATTTGCTACAATATTTCTAAAACCTAAAATTGTTACTAGTTAAAATTTTAGAAAAACTAATTCATTACGTAGATACAGTCACTAAAAACAGAGTTTCGCAAGTTTGGTTAAGTTTGTAAATAATTTAATATAAATTTGTACAGTGCGCATAAATAAAATAAATAGAATTTGTTCATTTTGATTGGGGTTATTTAAGAAGTGTAGTATGTTTTATAATATTATATATAATCGTATTTTATTAATTATTGAATACTACACTTTGAGATTTATGTACAACCAGAAACCCGCCCCGGCTTCACTAGGGTGTTTTTGTTATGTTGCTCTTTAACTTTTCTTTTTACTTTAGCATAGGCGAAAATGGGAAGTCAAATACGTATGTTTGCTTCATGTGAAGCACGTCATGCCGGGTAGCGCGCCATTCGAATATTTGCCTGGTCCTCCCAAGGCAACACACAACGGTGGTAAGGGCGACAACGGCTGCTAGTAAATCTGAAACGCTGCTAAAATTTGAACTAGTCCAAATTTTACCATTAAAAGGCAGTTTCTTAAAGGCACAAATCTCAGATGCATTCATTTGTATTAGGATTCTTTCTTCCCTAAGTAAATTACTCTCTTTAGTTGTATGTTTACACATGAAATATATGTATTTTCAAACTCTTCTCCGATAATTTAGGTTAACCTTTGTAGATATGCTGTCGCGGACTTTTTGTAGAACTCTTTGAGGCGAATAATATTACCGTTCATAGTTGTCACGTACCTTTAACCGTTTAGGTAGCGCAAACGAATATACGTCTGAATAAGATTGATTTTCCCACGACTTGATTGGTTATTATTGTTATTGCCTACTACTTGTGATATCTAAAGTAACATCACACACACACACACACACATATATATATATATATATATATATATATATATATATATATATATATATATATATATATATAAACCTTGCCAGAAAACATCTAAGAAATAAAAAAAGAATAACGTGAATCGGATGAATGGTAAAGGAACACATAAAGGACAAACAAACAAACAAGCAAATATTCATTTTTATAGATATAGATCGTCCCAGACCACCCTTCCAAGACTTTTAATAATCGAAAAAACAATTTTGCTGAAACTTTATATTACTATCTCTATCAACTGGCAATGAGTAACCTTACAAAAATATGAGTGGGGTTGCGGTTAGTAACTTCAAAATTGATATGAAAACCCTATAATAGATTACACAGAAAGGAAATCAATTTGAGAGAGGTTAGCGAATATTATTTCAGCACGAGTAATAACATCAAGGTTGAAATTCTATGCATTCTGAGGACAGAATATCTTTCCAACTAGTGTTGATTTTCCTGGGAAGTCAGGAAAGAGTGGGGGCATCGGATAAATGTTTCCAATACAGGTAAGTGATTAGTGATACATTTTGGTCAATTTTATGTTGCATTGGGTATGTGGCAATCCGAACGAAGGTCTGGGAGTAGTTTCCAGGAACTTGTTTTACCGCATCAGAATATCTTCACTTCCGTGATTTTTATTTCCCAAAAACGGACTCTTCTCAATTTTTATGGTCCCATTGGTATCTGTACTTTCACTGTACCTTTTACATTTAAGACTCTTTAACTGCAAGATAGACTTGGGTTTCTCACAGGTCACACTTGCAGGGAGTTGGCACTACAGAATTCATTTACGTACAGAATCACTTCTTTTTACGGAGATAGTAACATTTATTTACTACTGTTCCACAAAACGTTCATGGTAATAAATACAACGATGAATATTAAGCTAGTCAGAATATTATAACCATTAGAAATTTTGAGATTTCCCTTCAATTGGAGGTTTTATTTTTCTCACAAAATTATTTAACTGACGATCATACAGGTCCCTCAATTCTTAATTAATAAGATTCCTCATCCATAAGTCATTAGTAGGAGTCATCGTCTCATTTCAACTGATATCATTAACTGACTACGGTTGGTACGACATGTTTTTTCTTCGATATCCAAATGGTTAACGCGAAAACTAGTATACTAACAACGGTCAAATATGAGATGATGGAATAGTGGTTACACCTAATGGAGAAAGAAAAATTTATACATTGTTTATACCTGAACAAACTTACGCCATCTGCCTCTAGTATTACAAATTATCAAATATAATTGTAGCTTCATTTCAATAACTGAAAGCAACGAAAGAGTGTTGATTATCATATTTCTGACTATCAATCTTTAGTGTGTTGCCCTCAATTGAAAGTTTCACATCATTTTACTTTTCTCTTTTAGTCTCTTACCTTTAGTAATTTTTCATCAATAGTAACTGCATATGAGCGCCAAGTTCCCCAATTTGGATACCTGGGTACAACACGGTCACCCACGTTAAATTCACGAACATCTTCTCCTATTGCTACAACTTCACCAACGCCTTCATTGCCTCCGATGGCAGGAAGTGACAGTTTCACGGGGTATACACCTTGGATTGTATTGATGTCAGCTGGATTCACTGGAGCAGCCAGCATTTGCACCACGACCTGTAATCAACATTGCATACCTCTATGCCAATTAACATTCAAGACAGTGTGCCACAGTCATACTGCATTGGTTAAAACTTATAACCAGGACAAACATAGTTAAGAACTGAGTAACATGTAACTAGGGCTAGACTATTTGAGAAATAAGTAACATCTGCACTATCTAGCGAGAGATATACAGTAGTTCCAGAAATGACAAAGAGATTTACTAGTTTTTAAATAACAATAACTGTCTTGTACTAATTTATTTTCTTATTCAAGTTATCAAGGTAAATGTGCCATATAACAACGATTAAAATATTTGTTTGGAAACAGAGTCTTTGGATTTTAATACTATGTCATCATAATTATGCGCTGTTAATTTTTATTCTCCCGCTGAAACTATAAAAATATGCTCCCAACTCACGATATGGTATGGTAACTATTTCACACACAATTGAAGGTACCTCCACAAGATAAACATATTCTGAGACCTGAGATACGGGCTGGTCAAGCAATGATGTTGTTACAAGGAATTAGGATACCAGGGAGCTCAACTCTTCAATGATTCATTGCAGTGTTGACTGGCAATTGTCATATCTTGCTGAAACTACTCTCAGTTACGATTTACGCATTTTGTGTACCACCACGCTTAATCGAGTACCAGGACTCTTTCAAGCATTGACATATAACACACTTCTGTCATCCTAACTCTTTGACAAGCATTCATTTCAAAGAGGGGAATGCTTGTTTGGCGTTTGAAGGACAATTCCAAGATCTTCAGGGTTTTCACCCGAAATCTAGGCTGATTGGAGGGCAAATTCTACTCAGCCGAAACGTCTGAGTAGAAATTTGCATCTCCCACTCTCTTCCCCAGACAACATAACCAGTGCAGTTTCCAATCTGACTCATCATTTCCCCTCAAAAATTCATTACGCCCCCCCAGCATCCCATAAGGTCGACTCTATTCTCGATTGTATTGCTCTGGAAGACTACCTCTCGAGGAAAAACGTCGACTCCTTCGATGACTATGCACAATTTTAAGAACCTCCCGAAGACTTTCACCGCCATCACCTCAACGAATAGCTGGAATCATCTTCTACACATATGAATCAGCCAGCAAATTTGTGTTCTTAGATGTCTTTCTAACATGTTTCCACTCATTGCCTATCTATTCCCCTCCCACAGTACCCTTTCTCCCATTTCTTCTCCCTACACCTTCGGACGATGAGTGTACCATGGGTTTCGTTTGGGAAGTGGAGGACTCACTGAAAACAATCATCGTCAAAACGATTGGTGGTTCTAACAAGATCCTTGGCGTAAATCTTCGCCATCTTGAAAAAACGATATCCATCTTCTTACAAATATTTTCAACACTTATCTCACTCTTCAATGTTTTTCTCTTCTGTGGAAACATGCCACTAACACCCTGATTTGGTGACAGCATAAAAACCTCCGTGATGTCAATAACTATCGCCAAGTCAGTGTTTTCTCTATTTCAGGCAAGCTCTTCTAGCAATAGATTTCTTCTTCTCGAGTACAAAACTTTCTTAGCCCTTCCCAATGCGTCTTTTCTACTGCTTGACTGACATTGTGATTCATCAACACTTTTCTTTCTCAAAGAGGTGCTATCCCCGCTATATTTTCCGACTTCCTGATCACTCCAAAGAAAGATGATGGGAAGTAAAAACTATAAAACAAAATATTACTTTTGACACCGTAATTGTTGTAGCCGCTGAGATGAATAGCGACAACTCCCGTGTCGCGTAAGTCCACAATCAATACACGTGGCTTATAGTTTCCCCCTTCCACACCATGGGAATAGGGCAGCAAGTAAAATCATGGATGGGGAGGGGAAGACATTTATTAGGTTTCCAAAATAAATGATATTAGTCTTCAGACCATGGTTTTCGGGTCACTGAAACACATAACATTTCCGAGGACATATAAGTTCTTGATCAACACCCATACATTCCTAGGGAAGGAAAAAGTAAGTAAATTATCAAATTAAATATGTCAGTGTCGAATCCAATGTTTTTGGCGTCACTGAGATAATGGCACTTCTGATACTGTTAAGTTTTAATTCATTTTCCATGACAATAAGACGATCCTTGCGATCTTACGAGTAAACGGGGATGAGAAAGGGAGTGACAGGAAGAAGAAATTTTAAAGGATCAATTTTAATCGGATCCATGGTTTCTGAATTGAATAAATATACTACCCGTGTCGTTGTATCTCAGTTCAGATCACATAGGTATCCATTAAGGTGGGGTGAAAATGGCGAGACATGTAAAAGTAATGGAAAACAACAAATATTGGTGTCAAATCCATAGTTTGTCAGTGAAATATCAGAGATCACCTTTTGAGGGCGTAAAATCCAATTAGATAGTTTTAAAAAAGTTTTTCAGCTCAACCCGTACAAATTGCCCATGTAAATTTAAGTGCAAAAACTTAATGAAGTTATGCTCTCTTGATTTTATCCAATTATGAAGAAAATGTCAAGAATGTTTACCTCTCTCCCTCTGGGTTTACGGAGTCTACAGAGACATTGTTTGAGTACTTCGATCGGATCTCCATGTTTTGCATATGTAAGATATTGGGCAACTATATCCTTAGTTTTCTGTGGCACATTTGAGATTTTCAATCCGCGATACGTAGCACAGAATTCAACATTTTTGAAAAACACATGATGAAAGGACTTAACCAAACTCAACGCCATAACACAAATATACAATGCTCATTTATTTCGATAAATCTTTTCTTCGCTTGCAAATAAATTAAAGTCGATAAGTCGAAAGAAATAAGTCGATGAGTAACTGAGATACCATGTATTATGAAAAACACTAATATAACACTAAATGTTCCCACATTTCACTGGGAGGTAAGTGTATTTAGTTCGCATTTTTTACATGTATTTAATATTATCACCAAATACTTCTCTATTCCAGTGTATAACGAAAATAATATGGAAAATCAAACTAAAGTGATGAATCCTAACACAAAGGAATGCCACTACGTTGATCGTCCAGCGATTAAGATGTTTTAGTAGTAAGACATCTGCTTCCTGCTATATTTATTCTATTACCGTGTGTTTCTCTTGTCCACAATAAATAAATGGTATGTACCATCATTGTGAATAAGAGGTGTGCCATTGCACATCAAGTTGGAGGGACGATGGCCAGCCAATGAACTGGCAAGACATTTTTTGAGAGGGAAGTTAATGGTGTTGTGCTGATTTATGTAAGATGTTTGATTGAGTTGTAGGCGTGATTAGCTTGCAGTGCGCATGCTCAGGGCGGACACACTTTGTTTTATTCCACTATGGTGTGCCACAGCCTGTGTCAATTCTTATGTGAGCGCACACTGAATAAAAATTAATGCTTAAAGGAAATATTAATACACATCAACTAGATATGAAGCATCCCATGCCAAATGAGACCCTAAACTTTTGTCTCACTAACTTAAATGAAAAATGACTCTCTCATTCAATATATATTGAGCATTACTCAGAGTACTTGAATAAACCTCAAGTATCACGTAAATAATAAAAATAATTATAGGCCAGGGAACAGAGGCCAAAAAAATGGCTGTGCCTCCGATTAATTCGCTGAAAGCAGGGAGTGAGTTAACCTTGTGGCGGCCTCACCAGCGCATTATGTGGTGGCAACAATGAAGATACAAACAGAAGAAGACGATAGCACATGCTATTGAGTCCACCCATTGTTGACCAGCGGGCGATGTGGGTGGTGAAGCCAATTGTTCTAAGTTAGTTGGTTCCGAGGAAGCGTACGAGAAGCATCGAGCTAGTGTAACCGCGAGGAGGCGTACGAGAAGCATCGAGAGTGTAATCCGCTGCATGACGCTCTCGCCGGAAGAAACCTCAAAGGGAAGGACCCCGTGCCCTGGACACCGGAGCTCGAGAGCGCATTCGACACGTGCAAGGAGGGCCTGTCGACGGCCACACTCCTCGCACACCCGGTTACCAACGCGCCATTAGGACTTTTTACCGACGCGTCGAGCGTGGCCGTGGGCGCCTGCCTACAGCTGCACGTCAACGACGCCTGGCAGCCCCTCGCATTCTTCTCACGGAAGATTAGCGGTCGACAGGCCGAGTGGCCGGCCTACTACCACGAACTACTCGCCGTGTTCGAGGCAGTGCATCATTTCCGCCACATTCTGGAAACTCAGCACTTCCGCATTTACACGGACCACAAGCCGCTTGTCCACGCTTTCTCACAACGCAGGGACAAACTCCCTCCCGTCCAGGTGAACCAACTCGCCTTCATCGCGCAGTTTACCACGGACGTGGAGCACATCCGCGGCGCCGACAACGTGGTGGCCGACTGCCTCTCGCGCGTAGAGGCCATCGCTCAACAACCCTCGCACCAGGACATCGCCGACGCCCAGGTGGGCGACGAGGAGATTCAGGACTACCTCAGCC